>JAAWVA010000045.1:583647-622459 GCA_015227895.2 Colaptes auratus
AGTGTCACAGTGCCAGTGTCACAGTGCCAGAGTGTCACAATGCCGAGTGTCACAGTGCCAGTGTCACAGTGCCAGTGTCACAGTGCCAGAGTGTCACAGTGCCAGTGTCACAGTGCCAGAGTGTCACAGTGCCAGAGTGTCACAATGCCAGAGTGTCACAGTGCCAGTGTCACAGTGCCAGAGTGTCACAGTGCCAGTGTCACAGTGCCAGTGTCACAGTGCCAGAGTGTCACAGTGCAGAGTGTCACAGTGCCAGAGTGTCACAGTGCCAGAGTGTCACAGTGCCAGTGTCACAGTGCCAGAGTGTCACAATGCCAGAGTGTCAGTGCCAGTGTCACAATGCCAGAGTGTCACAGTGCCAGAGTGTCACAGTGCCAGTGTCACAGTGCCAGTGTCACAGTGCCAGAGTGTCACAGTGCCAGAGTGTCACAGTGCCAGTGTCACAGTGCCAGAGTGTCACAGTGCAGAGTGTCACAATGCCAGAGTGTCACAGTGCCAGAGTGTCACAGTGCCAGTGTCACAGTGCCAGAGTGTCACAGTGCCAGAGTGTCACAGTGCCAGTGTCACAATGCCAGAGTGCACAGTGCCAGTGTCACAGTGCCAGTGTCACAGGCCAGTGTCACAGTGCCAGAGTGTCACAGTGCCAGAGTGTCACAGTGCCAGTGTCACAGTGCCAGAGTGTCACAGTGCCAGAGTGTCACAGTGCCAGAGTGTCACAGTGCCAGAGTGTCACAGTGCCAGTGTCACAGTGCCAGAGTGTCACAATGCCAGAGTGTCACAGTGCCAGTGTCACAGTGCCAGTGTCACAGTGCCAGAGTGTCACAGTGCCAGAGTGTCACAGTGCCAGTGTCACAATGCCAGAGTGTCACAGTGCCAGAGTGTCACAGTGCCAGTGTCACAGTGCCAGTGTCACAGTGCCAGAGTGTCACAGTGCCAGAGTGTCACAGTGCCAGTGTCACAATGCCAGAGTGTCACAGTGCCAGAGTGTCACAGTGCCAGTGTCACATGCCAGAGTGTCACATGCCAGAGTGTCACAGTGCCAGTGTCACAGTGCCAGTGTCACAGTGCCAGTGTCACAGTGCCAGTGTCACAGTGCCAGAGTGTCACAGTGCCAGTGTCACAGTGCCAGTGTCACAATGCCAGAGTGTCACAATGCCAGTGTCACAGTGCCAGTGTCACAGTGCCAGTGTCACAGTGCCAGAGTGTCACAGTGCCAGAGTGTCACAGTGCCAGTGTCACAATGCCAGAGTGTCACAGTGCCAGAGTGTCACAGTGCCAGAGTGTCACAATGCCAGAGTGTCACAGTGCCAGTGTCACAGTGCCAGTGTCACAGTGCCAGAGTGTCACAGTGCCAGTGTCACAGTGCCAGAGTGTCACAGTGCCAGTGTCACAGTGCCAGAGTGTCACAGTGCCAGTGTCACAGTGCCAGTGTCACAATGCCAGAGTGTCACAGTGCCAGAGTGTCACAATGCCAGAGTGTCACAGTGCCAGTGTCACAGTGCCAGTGTCACAGTGCCAGAGTGTCACAGTGCCAGTGTCACAGTGCCAGTGTCACAGTGCCAGTGTCACAGTGCCAGTGTCACAGTGCCAGAGTGTCACAGTGCCAGTGTCACATGCCAGAGTGTCACAGTGCCAGAGTGTCACAGTGCCAGTGTCACAGTGCCAGTGTCACAGTGCCAGAGTGTCACAGTGCCAGTGTCACAGTGCCAGAGTGTCACAGTGCCAGAGTGTCACATGCCAGAGTGTCACAGTGCCAGAGTGTCACAGTGCCAGTGTCACAGTGCCAGTGTCACAGTGCCAGAGTGTCACAGTGCCAGTGTCACAGTGCCAGAGTGTCACAATGCCAGAGTGTCACAGTGCCAGAGTGTCACAGTGCCAGTGTCACAGTGCCAGTGTCACAGTGCCAGAGTGTCACAGTGCCAGTGTCACAGTGCCAGTGTCACAGTGCCAGTGTCACAGTGCCAGAGTGTCACAGTGCCAGTGTCACAGTGCCAGAGTGTCACAGTGCCAGAGTGTCACAGTGCCAGTGTCACAATGCCAGAGTGTCACAGTGCCAGAGTGTCACAGTGCCAGAGTGTCACAGTGCCAGTGTCACAGTGCCAGTGTCACAATGCCAGAGTGTCACAGTGCCAGAGTGTCACAATGCCAGAGTGTCACAGTGCCAGTGTCACAGTGCCAGTGTCACAGTGCCAGAGTGTCACAGTGCCAGTGTCACAGTGCCAGAGTGTCACAGTGCCAGAGTCACAGTGCCAGTGTCACAGTGCCAGTGTCACAGTGCCAGAGTGTCACAGTGCCAGAGTGTCACAGTGCCGAGTGTCACAGTGCCAGTGTCACAGTGCCAGAGTGTCACAGTGCCAGAGTGTCACAATGCCAGAGTGTCACAGTGCCAGTGTCACAGTGCCAGAGTGTCACAATGCCAGAGTGTCACAGTGCCAGTGTCACAGTGCCAGTGTCACAGTGCCAGAGTGTCACAGTGCCAGAGTGTCACAGTGCCAGAGTGTCACAGTGCCAGTGTCACAGTGCCAGTGTCACAGTGCCAGAGTGTCACAGTGCCAGAGTGTCACAATGCCAGAGTGTCACAGTGCCAGTGTCACAGTGCCAGAGTGTCACAGTGCCAGTGTCACAGTGCCAGTGTCACAGTGCCAGTGTCACAGTGCCAGAGTGTCACAGTGCCAGTGTCACAGTGCCAGTGTCACAGTGCCAGAGTGTCACAGTGCCAGTGTCACAATGCCAGAGTGTCACAGTGCCAGTGTCACAGTGCCAGAGTGTCACAATGCCAGAGTGTCACAGTGCCAGTGTCACAGTGCCAGAGTGTCACAGTGCCAGTGTCACAGTGCCAGTGTCACAATGCCAGAGTGTCACAGTGCCAGAGTGTCACAGTGCCAGTGTCACAGTGCCAGAGTGTCACAGTGCCAGAGTGTCACAGTGCCAGTGTCACAGTGCCAGTGTCACAGTGCCAGAGTGTCACAGTGCCAGAGTGTCACAGTGCCAGTGTCACAGTGCCAGTGTCACAGTGCCAGAGTGTCACAGTGCCAGTGTCACAGTGCCAGTGTCACAGTGCCAGTGTCACAGTGCCAGTGTCACAGTGCCAGAGTGTCACAGTGCCAGTGTCACAGTGCCAGTGTCACAGTGCCAGTGTCACAGTGCCAGTGTCACAGTGCCAGAGTGTCACAGTGCCAGTGTCACAGTGCCAGAGTGTCACAGTGCCAGAGTGTCACAGTGCCAGTGTCACAGTGCCAGAGTGTCACAGTGCCAGTGTCACAGTGCCAGAGTGTCACAGTGCCAGTGTCACAGTGCCAGTGTCACAGTGCCAGAGTGTCACAGTGCCAGTGTCACAGTGCCAGTGTCACAGGCCAGTGTCACAGTGCCAGAGTGTCAGTGCCAGAGTGTCACAGTGCCAGTGTCACAGTGCCAGTGTCACAGTGCCAGAGTGTCACAGTGCCAGTGTCACAGTGCCAGTGTCACAGTGCCAGAGTGTCACAGTGCCAGAGTGTCACAGTGCCAGTGTCACAGTGCCAGATGTCACAGTGCCAGTGTCACAGTGCCAGAGTGTCACAGTGCCAGAGTGTCCCAGTGCCAGTGTCACAGTGCCAGAGTGTCACAATGCCAGAGTGTCACAGTGCCAGAGTCACATGCCAAGTGTCACAGTGCCAGTGTCACAGTGCCAGTGTCCACAGCCAGTGTCACAGTGCCAGAGTGTCACAGTGCCAGAGTGTCACATGCCAGTGTCACAGTGCCAGAGTGTCACAGTGCCAGAGTGTCACAATGCCAGAGTGTCACAGTGCCAGAGTGTCACAGTGCCAGTGTCACAGTGCCAGAGTGTCACATGCCAGAGTGTCACAGTGCCCCAGTGTCACAATGCCAGAGTGTCACAGTGCCAGTGTCACAGTGCCAGTGTCACAGTGCCAGTGTCACAGTGCCAGATGTCAGTGCCAGAGTGTCACAGTGCCAGTGTCACAGTGCCAGAGTGTCACAGTGCCAGAGTGTCACAGTGCCAGAGTGTCACAGTGCCAGAGTGTCAAAGTGCCAGTGTGTCAGTGCCAGTGTCAGTGCAAGTGTCAAGTGCCAGAGTGTCACAGTGCCAGTGTCACAGTGCCAGTGTCACAGTGCCAGAGTGTCACAGTGCCAGTGTCACAGTGCCAGTGTCACAGTGCCAGTGTCACAGTGCCAGAGTGTCACAGTGCCAGTGTCACAATGCCAGAGTGTCACAGTGCCAGAGTGTCACAGTGCCAGTGTCACATGCAGAGTGTCACAGTGCCAGAGTGTCACAGTGCCAGAGTCCTCAGTGCCACAGTGCCAGTGTCCATGCAGAGTGTCACAGTGCCAGAGTGTCACAGTGCCCAGTGTCACAGTGCCAGAGTGTCACAGTGCCAGAGTGTCACAGTGCCAGTGTCACAGTGCCAGTGTCACAGTGCCAGTGTCACAATGCCAGAGTGTCACAGTGCCAAGTGTCACAGTGCCAGTGTCACAGTGCCAGTGTCACAGTGCCAGAGTGTCACAGTGCCAGAGTGTCACAGTGCCAGTGTCACAGTGCCAGTGTCAGTGCCAGAGTGTCACAGTGCCAGAGTGTCACAGTGCCAGTGTCACAATGCCAGAGTGTCACAGTGCCAGAGTGTCACAGTGCCAGAGTGTCACAGTGCCAGAGTGTCACAGTGCCAGTGTCACAGTGCCAGTGTCACAGTGCCAGATGTCACAGTGCCAGTGTCACAGTGCCAGAGTGTCACAGTGCCAGTGTCACAGTGCCAGAGTGTCAGTGCCAGTGTCACAGTGCCAGTGTCACAATGCCAGAGTGTCACAGTGCCAGTGTCACAATGCCAGAGTGTCACAGTGCCAGTGTCACAGTGCCAGTGTCACAGTGCCAGAGTGTCACAGTGCCAGTGTCACAGTGCAAGTGTCACAGTGCCAGTGTCACAGTGCCAGTGTCACAGTGCCAGAGTGTCACAGTGCCAGTGTCACAGTGCCAGAGTGTCACAGTGCCAGTGTCACAGTGCCAGTGTCACAGTGCCAGAGTGTCACAGTGCCAGAGTGTCACAGTGCCAGTGTCACAGTGCCAGAGTGTCACAGTGCCAGAGTGTCACAATGCCAGAGTGTCACAGGCCAGAGTGTCACAGTGCCAGTGTCACAGTGCCAGTGTCACAGTGCCAGAGTGTCACAGTGCCATGTGCCAGGTTCACAGTGCCAGAGTGTCACAGTGCCAGAGTGTCACAGTGCCAGAGTGTCACAGTGCCAGTGTCACAGTGCCAGTGTCACAGTGCAGAGTGTCACAGTGCCAGTGTCACAGTGCCAGTGTCACAGTGCCAGTGTCACAGTGCCAGAGTGTCACAGTGCCAGTGTCACAGTGCCAGAGTGTCACAGTGCCAGAGTGTCACAGTGCCAGTGTCACAGTGCCAGAGGTCACAATGCCAGAGTGTCACAGTGCCAGATGTCACAGTGCCAGTGTCACAGTGCCAGTGTCACAGTGCCAGAGTGTCACAGTGCCAGAGTGTCACAGTGCCAGAGTCACAGTGCCAGTGTCACAGTGCCAGTGTCACAGTGCCAGAGTGTCACAGTGCCAGTGTCACAGTGCCAGAGTGTCACAGTGCCAGAGTCACAGTGCCAGTGTCACAGTGCCAGTGTCACAGTGCCAGAGTGTCACAGTGCCAGAGTGTCACAGTGCCAGTGTCACAGTGCCAGTGTCACAGTGCCAGAGTGTCACAGTGCCAGAGTGTCACAATGCCAGAGTGTCACAGTGCCAGTGTCACAGTGCAGAGTGTCACAGTGCCAGAGTGTCACAGTGCCAGTGTCACAGTGCCAGTGTCACAGTGCCAGAGTGTCACAGTGCCAGAGTGTCACAGTGCCAGAGTGTCACAGTGCCAGTGTCACAGTGCCAGTGTCACAGTGCCAGAGTGTCACAGTGCAGAGTGTCACAGTGCCAGAGTGTCACAGTGCCAGTGTCACAGTGCCAGAGTTCACAGTGCCAGTGTCACAGTGCCAGTGTCACAGTGCCAGTGTCACAGTGCCAGAGTGTCACAGTGCCAGTGTCACAGTGCCAGTGTCACAGTGCCAGAGTGTCACAGTGCCAGTGTCACAGTGCCAGAGTGTCACAGTGCCAGTGTCACAGTGCCAGAGTGTCACAGTGCCAGAGTGTCACAGTGCCAGTGTCACAGTGCCAGAGTGTCACAGTGCCAGTGTCACAGTGCCAGTGTCACAGTGCCAGAGTGTCACAGTGCCAGTGTCACAGTGCCAGAGTGTCACAGTGCCAGAGTCACAGTGCCAGTGTCACAGTGCAGAGTGTCACAGTGCCAGTGTCACAATGCCAGTGTCACAGTGCCAGTGTCACAGTGCCAGAGTGTCACAGTGCCAGAGTGTCACAGTGCCAGTGTCACAGTGCCAGAGTGTCACAGTGCCAGTGTCACAGTGCCAGTGTCACAGTGCCAGTGTCACAGTGCCAGAGTGTCACAGTGCCAGTGTCACAGTGCCAGTGTCACAGTGCCAGAGTGTCACAGTGCCAGTGTCACAGTGCCAGTGTCACAATGCCAGAGTGTCACAGTGCCAGTGTCACAGTGCCAGTGTCACATGCCAGAGTGTCACAGTGCCAGTGTCACAGTGCCAGTGTCACAGTGCCAGTGTCACAGTGCCAGAGTGTCACAGTGCCAGTGTCACAGTGCCAGTGTCACAGTGCCAGAGTGTCACAGTGCCAGAGTGTCACAGTGCCAGAGTCACAGTGCCAAGTGTCACAGTGCCAGAGTGTCACAGTGCCAGTGTCACAGTGCCAGTGTCACAGTGCCAGAGTGTCACAGTGCCAGTGTCACAGTGCCAGAGTGTCACAGTGCCAGTGTCACAATGCCAGAGTGTCACAGTGCCAGTGTCACAGTGCCAGAGTGTCACAGTGCCAGTGTCACAGTGCCAGTGTCACAATGCCAGAGTGTCACAGTGCCAGTGTCACAGTGCCAGTGTCACAGTGCCAGAGTGTCACAGTGCCAGATGTCACAGTGCCAGTGTCACAGTGCCAGTGTCACAGTGCCAGAGTGTCACAGTGCCAGAGTGTCACAGTGCCAGTGTCACAGTGCCAGTGTCACAGTGCCAGTGTCACAGTGCCAGTGTCACAGTGCCAGTGTCACAGTGCCAGTGTCACAGTGCCAGAGTGTCACAGTGCCAGAGTGTCACAGTGCCAGTGTCACAGTGCCAGTGTCACAATGCCAGAGTGTCACAGTGCCAGTGTCACAGTGCCAGTGTCACAGTGCCAGAGTGTCACAGTGCCAGTGTCACAGTGCCAGAGTGTCACAGTGCCAGAGTGTCACAGTGCCAGTGTCACAGTGCCAGAGTGTCACAGTGCCAGAGTGTCACAGTGCCAGTGTCACAGTGCCAGTGTCACAGTGCCAGAGTGTCACAGTGCCAGAGTGTCACAGTGCGTGTCACAGTGCCAGAGTGTCACAGTGCCAGTGTCACAGTGCCAGAGTGTCACAGTGCCAGAGTGTCACAGTGCCAGAGTGTCACAGTGCCAGTGTCACAGTGCCAGAGTGTCACAGTGCCAGTGTCACAGTGCCAGAGTGTCACAGTGCCAGAGTGTCACAGTGCCAGTGTCACAGTGCCAGTGTCACAGTGCCAGAGTGTCACAGTGCCAGTGTCACAGTGCCAGAGTGTCACAGTGCCAGAGTCACAAGTGCCAGTGTCACAGTGCCAGTGTCACAGTGCCAGAGTGTCACAGTGCCAGAGTGTCACAGTGCCAGTGTCACAGTGCCAGAGTGTCACAGTGCCAGTGTCACAGTGCCAGAGTGTCACAGTGCCAGTGTCACAATGCCAGAGTGTCACAGTGCCAGTGTCACAGTGCCAGAGTGTCACAGTGCCAGTGTCACAGTGCCAGTGTCACAGTGCCAGAGTGTCACAGTGCCAGTGTCACAGTGCAGTGTCACAGTGCCAGAGTGTCACAGTGCCAGTGTCACAGTGCCAGTGTCACAGTGCCAGAGTGTCACAGTGCCAGTGTCACAGTGCCAGAGTGTCACAGTGCCAGAGTGTCACAGTGCAGAGTGTCACAATGCCAGAGTGTCACAGTGCCAGGTCACAGTGCCAGAGTGTCACAGTGCCAGTGTCACAGTGCCAGAGTGTCACAGTGCAGAGTTCACAGTGCCAGTGTCACAGTGCCAGTGTCACAATGCCAGAGTGTCACAGTGCCAGAGTGTCACAGTGCCAGTGTCACAGTGCCAGTGTCACAGTGCCAGAGTGTCACAGTGCCAGAGTGTCACAGTGCCAGTGTCACAGTGCCAGAGTGTCACAGTGCCAGAGTGTCACAGTGCCGAGTGTCACAGTGCCAGTGTCACAGTGCCAGTGTCACAGTGCCAGAGTGTCACAGTGCCAGTGTCACAGTGCCAGAGTGTCACAGTGCCAGAGTGTCACAGTGCCAGAGTGTCACAGTGCCAGTGTCACAGTGCCAAGTGTCACAGTGCCAGAGTGTCACAGTGCCAGTGTCACAGTGCCAGTGTCACAGTGCCAGTGTCACAGTGCCAGTGTCACAGTGCCAGAGTGTCACAGTGCCAGTGTCACAGTGCCAGTGTCACAGTGCCAGAGTGTCACAGTGCCAGTGTCACAGTGCCAGTGTCACAGTGCCAGAGTGTCACAGTGCCAGAGTGTCACAGTGCCAGAGTGTCACAGTGCCAGTGTCACAGTGCCAGAGTGTCACAGTGCCAGTGTCACAGTGCCAGAGTGTCACAGTGCCAGAGTGTCACAGTGCCAGTGTCACAGTGCCAGATGTCACAGTGCCAGAGTGTCACAGTGCCAGAGTGTCACAGTGCCATGTCACAGTGCCAGAGTGTCACAGTGCCAGTGTCACAGCCAGAGTGTCACAGTGCCAGAGTGTCACAGTGCCAGTGTCACAGTGCCAGTGTCACAGTGCCAGAGTGTCACAGTGCCAGAGTGTCACAGTGCCAGTGTCACAGTGCCAGTGTCACAGTGCCAGAGTGTCACAGTGCCAGAGGTCACAGTGCCAGTGTCACAGTGCCAGTGTCACAGTGCCAGAGTGTCACAGTGCCAGAGTGTCACAGTGCCAGTGTCACAGTGCCAGAGTGTCACAGTGCCAGTGTCACAATGCCAGTGTCACAGTGCCAGAGTGTCACAGTGCCAGTGTCACAGTGCCAGTGTCACAGTGCCAGTGTCACAGTGCCAGTGTCACAGTGCCAGAGTGTCACAGTGCCAGTGTCACAGTGCCAGTGTCACAGTGCCAGTTGTCACAGTGCCAGAGTGTCACAGTGCCAGAGTGTCACAGTGCCAGTGTCACAGTGCCAGAGTGTCACAATGCCAGAGTGTCACAGTGCCAGTGTCACAGTGCCAGTGTCACAGTGCCAGAGTGTCACAGTGCCAGTGTCACAGTGCCAGAGTGTCACAGTGCCAGAGTGTCACAGTGAGAGTGTCACAGTGCCAGAGTGTCACAGTGCAGTGTCACAGTGCCAGTGTCACAGTGCCAGGTGTCACAGTGCCAGTGTCACAGTGCCAGTGTCACAGTGCCAGAGTGTCACAGTGCCAGTGTCACAATGCCAGAGTGTCACAGTGCCAGTGTCACAGTGCCAGTGTCACAGCCAGAGTGTCACAATGCCAGAGTGTCACAGTGCCAGAGTGTCACAGTGCCAGTGTCACAGTGCCAGAGTGTCACAGTGCCAGAGTGTCACAGTGCCAGTGTCACAATGCCAGAGTGTCACAGTGCCAGAGTGTCACAGTGCCAGTGTCACAGTGCCAGTGTCACAGTGCCAGGTTCACAGTGCCAGTGTCACAGTGCCAGAGTGTCACAGTGCCAGTGTCACAGTGCCAAGTGTCACAGTGCCAGAGTGTCACAGTGCCAGAGTGTCACAGTGCCAGTGTCACAGTGCCAGAGTGTCACAGTGCCAGTGTCACAGTGCCAGTGTCACAATGCCAGAGTGTCACAGTGCCAGTGTCACAGTGCCAGTGTCACAGTGCCAGAGTGTCACAGTGCCAGTGTCACATGCCAGAGTGTCACAGTGCCAGTGTCACAGTGCCAGTGTCACAGTGCCAGAGTGTCACAGTGCAGAGTGTCACAGTGCCAGTGTCACAGTGCCAGAGTGTCACAGTGCCACTGTCACAGTGCCAGTGTCACAGTTCCAGTGTCACAGTGCCAGTGTCACAGTGCCAGAGTGTCACAGTGCCAGTGTCACAGTGCCAGTGTCACAGTGCCAGAGTGTCACAGTGCCAGTGTCACAGTGCCAGTGTCACAGTGCCAGTGTCACAGTGCCAGTGTCACAGTGCCAGAGTGTCACAGTGCCAGTGTCACAATGCCAGTGTCACAGTGCCAGTGTCACAGTGCCAGAGTGTCACAGTGCCAGAGTGTCACAGCCGCAGTGTCACAGTGCCAGAGTGTCACAGTGCCAGTGTCACAGTGCCAGTGTCACAGTGCCAGTGTCACAGTGCCAGTGTCACAGTGCCAGTGTCACAGTGCCAGTGTCACAGTGCCAGAGTGTCACAGTGCCAGTGTCACAGTGCCAGTGTCACAGTGCAGAGTGTCACAGTGCCAGTGTCACAGTGCCAGTGTCACAGTGCCAGTGTCACAGTGCCAGTGTCACAGTGCCAGTGTCACAGTGCCAGAGTGTCACAGTGCCAGTGTCACAATGCCAGTGTCACAGTGCCAGAGTGTCACAGTGCCAGTGTCACAGTGCCAGTGTCACAGTGCCAGTGTCACAGTGCCAGTGTCACAGTGCCAGTGTCACAGTGCCAGAGTGTCACAGTGCCAGTGTCACAGTGCCAGAGTGTCACAATGCCAGAGTGTCACAGTGCCAGAGTGTCACAGTGCCAGTGTCACAGTGCCAGTGTCACAATGCCAGAGTGTCACAGTGCCAGTGTCACAGTGCCAGTGTCACAATGCCAGAGTGTCACAGTGCCAGTGTCACAGTGCCAGTGTCACAGTGCCAGAGTGTCACAGTGCCAGAGTGTCACAGTGCCAGTGTCACAGTGCCAGTGTCACAGTGCCAGAGTGTCACAGTGCCAGTGTCACAGTGCCAGTGTCACAGTGCCAGAGTGTCACAGTGCCAGAGTGTCACAGTGCCAGTGTCACAGTGCCAGTGTCACAGTGCCAGAGTGTCACAGTGCCAGAGTGTCACAGTGCCAGTGTCACATGCCAGTGTCACAGTGCCAGTGTCACAGTGCCAGTGTCACAATGCCAGAGTGTCACAGTGCCAGTGTCACAGTGCCAGTGTCACAGTGCCAGAGTGTCACAGTGCCAGAGTGTCACAGTGCCAGTGTCACAATGCCAGTGTCACAGTGCCACAGTGCCAGTGTCACAGTGCCAGTGTCACAGTGCCAGAGTGTCACAGTGCCCAGTGTCACAGTGCCAGTGTCACAGTGCCAGAGTGTCCAGTGCCAGTGTCACATGCCAGAGTGTCACAGTGCCAGTGTCACAGTGCCAGTGTCACAGTGCCAGAGTGTCACAGTGCCAGAGTGTCACAGTGCCAGTGTCACAGTGCCAGAGTGTCACAGTGCCAGAGTGTCACAGTGCCAGTGTCACAGTGCCAGAGTGTCACAGTGCCAGTGTCACAGTGCCAGTGTCACAGTGCCATGTCACAGTGCCAGTGTCACAGTGCCAGAGTGTCACAGTGCCAGTGTCACAGTGCCAGTGTCACAATGCCAGAGTGTCACAGTGCCAGTGTCACAGTGCCAGAGTGTCACAGTGCCAGAGTGTCACAGTGCCAGAGTGTCACAGTGCCAGAGTGTCACAGTGCCAGTGTCACAGTGCCAGTGTCACAGTGCCAGTGTCACAGTGCCAGTGTCACAGTGCCAGAGTGTCACAGTGCCAGTGTCACAGTGCCAGTGTCACAATGCCAGTGTCACAGTGCCAGTGTCACAGTGCCAGTCACACAGTGCCAGTGTCACAATGCCAGAGTGTCACAGTGCCAGAGTGTCACAGTGCCAGTGTCACAGTGCCAGAGTGTCACAGTGCCAGAGTGTCACAATGCCAGAGTGTCACAGTGCCAGTGTCACATGCCAGAGTGTCACAGTGCCAGAGTGTCACAGTGCCAGAGTGTCACAGTGCCAGTGTCACAGTGCCAGTGTCACAGTGCCAGTGTCACAGTGCCAGAGTGTCACAGTGCCAGAGTGTCACAGTGCCAGTGTCACAGTGCCAGTGTCACAGTGCCAGAGTGTCACAGTGCCAGTGTCACAGTGCCAGAGTGTCACAGTGCCAGAGTGTCACAGTGCCAGTGTCACAGTGCCAGAGTGTCACAGTGCCAGAGTGTCACAGTGCCAGTGTCACAGTGCCATAGTGTCACAGTGCCAGAGTGTCACAGTGCCAGAGTCACAGTGCCAGTGTCACAGTGCCAGAGTGTCACAATGCCAGAGTGTCACAGTGCCAGTGTCACAGTGCCAGAGTGTCACAATGCCAGAGTGTCACAGTGCCAGAGTGTCACAGTGCCAGTGTCACAGTGCCAGTGTCACAGTGCCAGTGTCACAGTGCCAGAGTGTCACAGTGCCAGAGTGTCACAGTGCCAGTGTCACAGTGCCAGTGTCACAGTGCCAGTGTCACAGTGCCAGAGTGTCACAGTGCCAGTGTCACAGTGCCGTGTCACAGTGCAGTGTCACAATGCCAGAGTGTCACAGTGCCAGAGTGTCACAGTGCCAGAGTGTCACAGTGCCAGTGTCACAGTGCCAGTGTCACAGTGCCAGAGTTCACCAGTGCCAGTGTCACAGTGCCAGTGTCACAGTGCCAGAGTGTCACAGTGCCAGAGTGTCACAGTGCCAGTGTCACAGTGCCAGAGTGTCACAGTGCCAGTGTCACAGTGCCAGAGTGTCACAGTGCCAGTGTCACAGTGCCAGTGTCACAGTGCCAGAGTGTCACAGTGCCAGAGTGTCAGTGCAGAGTGTCACAGTGCCAGTGTCACAGTGCCAGTGTCACAGTGCCAGAGTGTCACAGTGCCAGTGTCACAGTGCCAGTGTCACAGTGCCAGAGTGTCACATGCCAGAGTGTCACAGTGCCAGTGTCACAGTGCCAGAGTGTCACAGTGCCAGAGTGTCAAAGTGCCAGAGTGTCACAAGTGCCAGTGTCACAGTGCCAGTGTCACAATGCCAAGTGTCACATGCCAGAGTGTCACAGTGCATGTGTCAGTGCCAGAGTGTCACAGTGCCAGATGTCACAGTGCCAGAGTGTCACAGTGCCAGTGTCACAGTGCAGTGTGTACAGTGCCAGAGTGTCACAGTGCCAGTGCCAGAGTGTCACAGTGCAAGTGTCACAGTGCCAGAGTGTCACAGTGCCAGAGTGTCACAGTGCCAGTGTCACAGTGCCAGTGTCACATGCCAAAGTGTCACAGTGCCAGTGTCACAGTGCCAGTGTCACAGTGCCAGTGTCACAATGCCAAGTGTCACAGTGCCAGTGTCACAGTGCCAGTGTCACAGTGCCAGTGTCACAATGCCAGAGTCACAGTGCCAGAGTGTCACAGTGCCAGTGTCACAGTGCCAGAGTGTCACAATGCCAGAGTGTCACAGTGCCAGTGTCACAGTGCCAGTGTCACAATGCCAGAGTGTCACAGTGCCAGTGTCACAGTGCCAGTGTCACAGTGCCAGTGTCACAGTGCCAGAGTGTCACAGTGCCAGTGTCACAGTGCCAGAGTGTCACAGTGCCAGTGTCACAGTGCCAGTGTCACAGTGCCAGTGTCACAATGCCAGTGTCACAGTGCCAGTGTCACAGTGCCAGTGTCACAGTGCCAGAGTGTCACAATGCCATGTCACAGTGCCAGAGTGTCACAGTGCCAGAGTGTCACAGTGGCAGTGTCACAGTGCCAGTGTCACAATGCCAGAGTGTCACAGTGCCAGTGTCACAGTGCCAGTGTCACAGTGCCAGTGTCACAGTGCCAGAGTGTCACAGTGCCAGTGTCACAGTGCCAGTGTCACAATGCCAGAGTGTCACAGTGCCCGTGTGTCACAGTGCCAGTGTCACAGTGCCAGTGTCACAATGCCAGAGTGTCACAGTGCCAGTGTCACAGTGCCAGTGTCACAATGCCAGAGTGTCACAGTGCCAGTGTCACAGTGCCAGAGTGTCACAGTGCCAGTGTCACAATGCCAGAGTGTCACAGTGCCAGAGTGTCACAGTGCCAGTGTCACAGTGCCAGTGTCACAATGCCAGAGTGTCACAGTGCCAGTGTCACAGTGCCAGTGTCACAGTGCCAGTGTCACAGTGCCAGAGTGTCACAATGCCAGAGTGTCTCAGTGCCAGTGTCACAGTGCCAGTTTCACAATGCCAGTGTGTCAGTGCCAGTGCAGCTCACCCAGGCTGTGCCAGGGCTCCATGGTGGTTCCTGATGCCTTCCTTCCCGGCGCTGCCCTTGGGGCCTGCCCCAGCCTGGCTGCAGCCGTGTCAGGCTCTTGCGTCCCTGCAGCTCCCTGACCGTCCTCATCCAGCCCTGAGGGGAGAGCAGAGCTGAGCCATCAGCCATGCACTGGGCTGCTGGGAAGGCTCCTCCTGAGCTCCCCCAGCCCCCCCCAGCCCTGCAGCCAGCAGGGACCCCCCAGCCCCACAGGCTGCTCCCAGCCCCACACAGCCTGCCTGCGCTGCTGCCAGCCAGGGCAGCTCCCAGCTCTCTGGGCAGCCTGGGGCAGGCTCTCACCCCCCTCAGGGGCAGACATTGCTCCTCCTCTCAGCTCTCCATCTCCCTCGTGGAGATGGCTCCAGACCATCCCCCTTGGCCTGGCCCAGCAGGCCCTGCCCAAAGCTCTGTCCCCAGCATCCTCTCAGCCCCTTCCAGCCCTGCCAGGCCCCCAGCAGCTCTCCCTGCAGCCTTCTCTGCCCCAGGCTGACCAGCCCCAGCCCTCCCAGCCTGGCTCCCAGCAGAGCCCTGCCAGCAGGGCTGTGGCCTCCTCTGGCCCTGCTGCAGCAGCTCCCTGCCTGTGCTGAGGCCTCCAGCGCTGCCCCAGCGCTGCAGGGGGGGACTCAGCAGGGAGCAGCAGGGGGCAGAGTCCCCTCCCTGCCCCTGCTGCTGGGGGTCAGCCCAGCGCAGAATCACTAAGGAGGGAAAAGACCTCCAAGGCCCTTGAGGCCAACCATGAAGTCAGCACTGCCCTCAGGACCACGATGGCTCTCACCCCCTCAGGGGTGGGGACTCCACCACTGCCCTGGGCCAGGCCTGGGCAGAAACTGTTCCTCAGGGCCACCTCAGCCTGCCCTGGGGCCACCTGAGGCCATCTCCTCTTGTCCTGTCCTTTGCTCCTTGGGAGAGGAGATGAAGATCCAGCTGGCTGCAAACCGCTCTCAGAGAGCAACAAGGTCTCCCCTCAGCCTCCTCTGCTGCAGCCTCAGCCCCCCCAGCTGCTCCTCACCACTCCTCCAGAGCCTTCTCCTCCCTCCCCTGAGCCCTCCCCAGCTTCCTTGCCCTGCTCTGGCCCTGCCCCAGCCCTCAAGGGCCTGCTGGCAGGAGGGCCCAGCCCTGCCCCCAGGCTTGCAGCTGTGGGCTCCCCAGTGCCCAGCCCAGGGGCACCATCCCTGCCCTGCTGCTGCTGCCCACACCACTGCTGCTCCAGCCCGGGCTGCTGCTGCCCTTCCTGCCCACCTGGGCACCCCCTGGCTCCTCTCCAGCTGCTGCCACCAGCCTCTCCATGACCTTTCCCCCCAGGCCCTTCCCAGCCCCTCTGCCCCCAGCCTGGAGCCTTCCTGGGGCTTGGCCTTGACGACCCTCATCTCAGAGCCCTCCTGACCCGACAGATCAACATGCCACCCAGCTGGGTGCCATCTGCAGCCTGCCTGAGGGAGCCTCCAGCCCTCCCCCAGCGCAGTGATGAAGGTAACAGAGTGCCCCAGAAGCACTGACCCAGAGGCCACTGCTGACCCCATCAGCTGCCCTGCTGAGCTCCTGAGGCAAGACAGCAGGGGCAGGACTCAGTCTGGATCCTGCTGCTGCCAGCTTGGGTTCAGATCCAGGGACATAGGCTGTGACCTTCTGCTGCCCTGGGCAGGAGCAGGACACAGGCTGTGACCTTCTGCTGCCCTGAGCAGGACACAGGCTGTGACCTTCTGCTGCCCTGACAGGCAGGACACAGGCTGTGACCTTCTGCTGCCCTGAGCAGGACAGGCTGTGACCTTCTGCTGCCCTGAGCAGGAGCAGGCTGTGACCTTCTGCTGCCCTGAGGAGGTCCAGGGGGGAGCAGACATCCACCTGCAGCCCCTGGAGGTCCATGGGGGAGCAGACATCCACCTGCAGCCCCTGGGGGCCCATGGGGGAGCAGACATCCACCTGCAGCCCCTGGGGGCCCATGGGGGAGCAGACATCCACCTGCAGCCCCTGGAGGTCCATGGGGGAGCAGACATCCACCTGCAGCCCCTGGAGGTCCATGGGGGAGCAGACCCCCCTGCAGCCCTGGGGCCCATGGGGGAGCAGACATCCACCTGCAGCCCCTGGGGGCCCATGGGGGAGCAGACATCCACCTGCAGCCCCTGGAGGTCCATGGGGAGCAGACATCCACCTGCAGCCCCTGGAGGTCCATGGGGGAGCAGACATCCACCTGCAGCCCCTGGAGGTCCATGGGGGAGCAGACATCCACCTGCAGCCCCTGGGGGCCCATGGGGGAGCAGACATCCACCTGCAGCGCCTGGGGGCCCAGCAGCCCATGCAGGATCAGAGAGTGGAGCTGAACATCACCTCTGGCCACACCACCAATGTTCTCCCCCTTGCCCAGCCCCTCAGCTGCTCCAGGCCCAGAGGAGGACCCTGCCCCACTGAGGGTCACTGAGGACACCGCAGGCCTCTGCCAGCTGCTGAAGCTCTCTGGGGCCCAGGGCTCTGGGCACTGCAGGGGTGGTGCTCCAGGGCCAGCTTCCCATAGCCACAAAGGAGAGAGAAGTCCTGCCTGAGCTGGGCCAGAACTGGTCCTGCCCCATGGCTTGATCCTCTCAGCTTGCTCTCAGAGCCTGTCTGAAGCTGAGGGTCACAGAGTGCTCCTGGCCATGAAGGGCAGAGTCACTGCCAAGGGCTGGCTGGGGAAAGGCTCTGGCTTAGACTTGCTCCTGTGCAGACCAAGGGCACTGCTAACTCCTGATGGCAGCTGCAAGGAGGTTCTGCTGCCCCTCTGCTCCGCCCTAGCCAGGCCACAGCAAGGGTGTGGGGGCCAGGTCTGGGCTCCCCAGCTGCAGAGAGCCTGAGAGCTGCTGGAGAGAGCCCAGGGGAGGCTGGGGAGAGGCCGAGGGGCCTGGAGCAGCTCTGTGAGGAGCAGAGGCTGAGAGCCCTGGGGCTGGGAGCCTGCAGAAGAGCAGCCCCAGAGGGCAGCTGAGCAATGCTCAGCGAGAGCTGAAGGGGCTGCGGGGGGCAAGAGGCTGGGGCTGGCATCTGCTGAGTGCTGCCCAGGGACAGGCCAAGGGGCAGAGTGGCACCCAGGAGGTGCCAGCTGAAGAGGAGGAGAAAGCTGATTGCTGTGCGGGTGCTGGAGGCCTGGAGCAGGCTGCCCAGAGAGGCTGTGGAGCCTCCTGGTGTGCAGAGCTTCCGACCCGCCCCGGCCATGGTGCTGCTGGGCAAGCTGCTGGGGGTGCCCTGCTGGGGCAGGGGGCTCGGCCTGGCTGAGCTCCAGAGCTCCTTCCCACCACCACCACGCTGGGATTCAGGGACTGCGGGAAGGGAAGGCTGCCACCCCTCACTGCTCACCATTTCCTGGCCAGCTCCACCACTCCATCCCCCGCAGCACTCTGGCACCTCCCCCCCAGAGCCTGTCCTGCCCCCACGCTGCTCCCTCGCAGCCTCTCCCCAGCCCCTTCCCGGCTGTAGGGAACAGGGGAAGGCCAAGGGCCGCCCCCCCCAGCCACGGCATCACCTCCTGAGCCCCTCCCGGCCCGGGGGCTGCCCCCACGCAAAGCCGAGGCCCCTCACGCCGCTCGGATGTCGGCCAGCGGCATCGCGGCCCAGCTCCAGCACCGCGCAGCGACCCTGGCCGGTGGCGGCCGCGTTGCTATGGACGCCGCGACGAGGAACGTCACTTCCGGCGCCGCGCAGGGCACGATGGGAGCCGCGGTGCAGAGAGGCCTGGGGCGCGCGGGCCGCAGGGAGCTTCCCGAGGCCGCCCAGGCCGAGCCCGCGGCGGGCGCCAGAGGCGGGCTGGGTGCGAAGGGACCCCCGAGGGCCTGCAGTCTGACCCCTGCAGTCACCAGGGACACACTGGGTGCGAAGGGACCCCCGAGGGCCTGCAGTCTGACCCCTGCAGTCACCAGGGCGTGCTGGGTGCGAAGGGCCCCCCCGAGGGCCTGCAGTCTGACCCCTGCAGTCACCAGGGGCGTGCTGGGTGCGAAGGGACCCCCGAGGGCCTGCAGTCTGACCCCTGCAGTCACCAGGGGCGTGCTGGGAGCGAAGGGACCCCCCGAGGCCCTGCAGTCTGACCCCTGCAGTCACCAGGGGCGGGCTGGGAGCGAAGGGACCCCCCGGGGCCCTGCAGTCTGACCCCTGCAGTCACCAGGGGCGGGCTGGGAGCGAAGGGACCCCCCGAGGCCCTGCAGTCTGACCCCTGCAGTCACCAGGGCGGGTGGGAGCGAAGGGACCCCCCGGGGCCCTGCAGTCTGACCCCTGCAGTCACCAGGGCGGCTGGGTGACTTAGACACAAGAGACTCAGTAAGTTTCTTGTATTATGCTTCTATTTAGGCGCCTGACACAGGTAGAATCATTTCAAAAGACCTGTGTGTCTTCAGAGGGTTTTGGACAAACCTTGATACAAAAAGTTATCTGTCTGAAGTCACAGAGGTATGTCAATATTTCACAGAAAGAGTCCAGATGCTTCCTATCTATACAAAGGTCATCTACCTAAAAATAACAGAAACATACATATCATCCAGATGTCCTTTATCTCACACAAAAGATCGTCTTGTCTAAGACTAACAGAAGTAAATTACTGAAGAATCCTGCTATTCCTTATCTATGCAAAAGGCTGTCTGCCAACTCCTCTCCCCCTTCCTGCATTCCAGCATTTCAGCTAACAAGAGGAAGTTTATTAACGCTGTTATTCTGTTAAAGAAGAATTTTCAGTTTATCAATTCCCCCTTTCTTACAGCAAATAGTATATTCCTATACTATATTTTCTTAAAATAATGTCCTGTTTGCAGCTCATGCCTGAGTTTATCAATTTTATACTTGTGGTAGGATTCCATACCACTCTTCCCAGTACACATAATTATCTTAGTCAAAACTAACAGTAATATGATTAATAAATGATTATTACAATTCCCAGCAACAAACGTTTAAGCCATAATATATTGGGCAGCCATGAGGTTAACTCTTCCCAGAGGTCTGATAACCCATATGATGTATCATCCTTGCTCACCTCATGTAATACTTTCCCCTGTGTGAGAGTCTAAAGCTTGTCTCTCCTGGTGTGACTCAACAAAGATAAAATCACTTGCTGCTTGCCCAGACAATAGCTGATGTGCGTTGGGCAGAGCCACTGGAAAGACTCTTGGAAGGTGCAAAGATAACCTTGCTCATGGGACTGCAGCTGGCCTACAACAATGGTCCAAGGGCCCAGCCATCACGCCTTCAGGACAAGATCATTTCCAGCCATCAGATACCCCAGGAAAGGACAATGGATTCCTGATATGTAAAGGGTGTGTGGGTAGGTAGATGGAGCAGGAGGAGGTGGAGGCCTCCTCCCCCCTCCATCCAGACGGCTGCCCAAACTCACCTGAGTACACAGAAAGATTTCCTGGGGAAGGATACCTGGACACTTACCTAAGGATGATTTCCCAGAACGATATCCTGGGGAACAACACCTGGACACTTGCCTGAGGACTAAAAAACTGTATAAAAGACTGGAGCAACTACTGGCTTTTGAGAAGAAAAACGGAGAAGAAAACTGGAGAAGCAAAATGCAGCACCACACGCTGGAAACATCACGGGGCCAACACAACGGATCTTGGACTCTGTAAACCCTCTCTCCATGCCCTAAGTTCCGGCTGCTGCAACTCATGGAGCTGAAGAAGCTGCTCAGAGGACCACATCCCTTCTACAGCCAAAGCCTCATCACCCTTCCTCTACAGACCCGACATCTCCTGCAGCACCGTTTCTCTACAGACCCAACATCTCCTGCAGCACTGTTCCTCCACAGACTCAAACTGTCTTGGGGGGTGAGGGGTGTGGTAATATAATTCCTTTCCTTTTCTCTCTTCTCTCTCTATTTCTCTCTCTCCCTTCTGATCTATCCACTTTATTTATGTCCATCCACTGTATTTATGTAATAAATAGTCTAGCTGTTGATATTTTGGCCTCGTTTGTGCCTCTAATTTCACAACACGGGAATATTCATTAAAAACCTGAATCTCTTTCCCTCTCAGACATTAGACCTTTACACCCTGTTCCCATATATTTAGTACATCAGTTTGAATTTGTCCTGACTTATCTACATAGGTGCAACAAGTGGTGTTTATCAAGGTGCACACCCCTCCCATTTCAGCTGTAATAATATCCAAAGCCAGCCTGTTTTGCAGTGAGACACTGCTTACAGATTTAACTTTCACCTGCAGGTTCTGCACCGCATCAGCTGCTGAAGTAGCGATGATTTCCATTGTAGCTGATATATTTACTATTGCTTTTGCAAGTTGTGCAACACCTAGTGCAGGGATCAATGCTCGAACAAAACTGTGGTATCCAGTATTGTATCTAACAAGGGGGTTTGCTGTCCTTCTATGTCTTCTCCAAAGAGTTCTCCAATATCCTCTAGGCCGGGTCTCATGATGGACAGTGATTTGTGGGGTTAAGTAGCCTGCAGTGCAAACTCCTGTCCATTTTAGGGGTAAGCTTTTTCTGGCATACCCGTCCCCACATAACCACCAATATCCATAAGGGAGCAAGCAACTAGCTTGACTTAATAAGGCTACACCAGCCCCCACAACATCCAGCCTGTTTTCTTTAGAAGAAGTACAGCCATTTCCCTGAACCCATGGACTGGCACCTGAGACTTCTCCAGGGGAAGAGTAATTCTAGCTGCAGCCCAGCCCTGTTAAATTTCGCCATCCTACCTTATTTTCACTACTTTCATTACTTTCTACAAAAAGGGTTCATGAAGGATCTACAATCAATAAGTCAAACTTTGGACCCAGGCTCTCTGAGCTATCTTTCCATGCTGACAATTGTGGAAGTTACTAGCAGATGTAGTCACCCAGTCTGATGGCCCCCAAGTCCAATTCATTGAGGCTACTCCAAATAAGGGGTCCTCATTTGGCCTCGAGGAAGTTCAGTACATATCCAACAGTTAGAGAGATTAGTTTGCAAAGCCAATTCTTGACTAACATTTAAATACATATTTCCTTCCCATCCCTCAATAGTATCTACCAACAAACAAATCACAATTATCGATATAACTTGAGCTTCAGGGGTCCCTGGGATTCGAGTTTCCATTCTCTCGCTGAGGTCTTCTTGACCTGGTGTGGTGAATCCAAGCAGCTTGTTCCTTAATTTTGATGGCTGTGAAGGATGTCAGTAACACTTGATATGGTCCGGTCCATTTGGGCTCTAGAGGGTTCTCTGAAAGAGATCTGACATAGACATAATCTCCAGGTTCCACATCATGGACTGGTCTGTCTACCCTCTCACATGGTTCCAATCACCTGTTTATTAACAATGCTCAGGTTCTTATAAATCTGCTGAACATACTTGTTCAACATTTCTCTCTGAATTGTCCTGGTTCTGAAGGGTCCATAGTTCCTACTACATAAGGTCTTCCAAACAGGATTTCAAATGGGCTCAACCCTTCCTTATTCTTTGCTTAGTTCGAATTCGCAACAGGGCAATTGGTAATGCTTGTGGCCAAGGAAAGTTTGCTTCCTGCCCAATTTTTACTATCTGATTTTTAATTAAATGGTTCATTTTCTCCACTTGCCCACTTGAATGTGGATTGTAGGGGGTGTGGAGTTGCCAATCAATCCCTAAGATTTTGCTCACTTGTTGTACCACCTTGGCCACAAAATGAGGTCCCCTGTCTGAGGAAATAGCGGCAGGTACCCCCAAACGAGGTATTATCTCCTGTAACACTGTCTTAGTAACCTCCCGTGCTTTGTTTGTGCGGCAGGGAAACGCTTCTGGCCAACAGAGAAGGTGTCAGTGAGTACCAACAGGTACCTGTATCCCCCCTTTCTTGGGAGCTCAGTAAAATCAATTTGCCATTGTTGTCCTGGATAATTTCCTTGCTAATTTGTCCCAGTCTAACTCCTCTTCTTACCTTGGGGTTAGCCTTAAGACACACCTCACATTGGCGGGTTACCTGTTCTACCGTGGTGTATAACTTCCGTGCTATACATTCCTGAACCAATTTTCGATACAAAGCTTCTGTTCCCCAATGAGTCTTTGCATGTTCCATCTGAACAAAAGCCCAAAGAAGGTTAGTGGGAATGATTAACTTCCCATCCGGTGTCCTGGCCCAGCCCTTTCCTATCCTATTCCCTAAAAGGTCTTTAATTAATTTCTCTGGCTCTTTTTGCTCAATTGTCAGTTTACCATCTGGGATCAAAACAAACTCTGCCACCTTCCTCCCCTCCCTGGCCACCCTTTTAGCTGTTTCATCTGCCAGTCTGTTGCCTCTTTCTTGACCAGTATTCCCTTTTTGGCGTGCTTTGCAGTGCATTATGGCTACTTTGCTTGGCTTTTGCACTGCTTCTAGCAGTCTGAGTATTTCTTCTGCATGTTTAATACCTTTTCCTTGAGATGTCAACAGTCCTCTTTCTTTCCAAATGGCTCCATGGGCATGTACCACCCCAAAGGCATACTTGGAGTCAGTCCATATGTTTGCACTTTTCCCTTGGGAAAGCTCAAGGGCTCTGGTGAGTGCGATTATCTCTGCCTTTGAGCGGAGGTGTTAATTGGTAGGGCTTCTGCCTCGATTACCTCTTCTCCTGTAGTTACAGCATACCCAGCTTTTCTTTCTCCCTGGATCACAAAACTGCTTCCATCAGTGTACCAGTTATGGTCTGCCTTTTCCAGGGGTTCTTCCTTCAGGTCAGGTCTGCTGGAATAAGTGGCCTCAATTGTTTCCAAACAATCATGGGTAACTGGTTCTCCATCACCTCCCTGGAGGAAAGAGGCTGGATTGACAAAATTAGCAACTTTAATTTCTACATCATCCTGTTCCACTAGGATGGCTTGGGATTGGAGAAATCCTTGTGGAGACAGCCAGTGTCCTCCCTTGGCTTCTAAAACAGCAGAGATGGTGTGTGATACCAGGACTGTGATCTTCTATCCCATTGTGAATTTGCCAGACTCTTGAATGTTAATTGCAACTGCTGCCACAGCCCTTAGTCATCCTGGCCATCCCCTGCTTCCTGGTCTGGGTGGCCAGCAGGATGTCATCTACATACTGTAGCAGGACTCCATTGCCTTCTGGTTTGTCCCACTTTTCTAATTCTTTTGCAAGCTGATTTCCAAAGGTAGTAGGGCTGTTCTTAAATCCTTGGGGCAAGACGGTCCAAGTTAATTGACACTTTTGGTTAGTTCCTGGGTTCTCCCACTCAAAGGCAAACAGTGGCTGCCTCTCAGGGGCCAGGGGTAAACAGGAAAAGGCATCTTTTAGATCCAAGACGGTAAACCATTCTAATTCTGTTCTTAATTGAGTCAAGAGGGTATAGGGGTTTGCCACCACCGGATGGATATCCTTTGTTATTTTATTTATAGCTCTTAGGTCCTGCACTACCCTCCAGCTGGTTTCCTTATAGGTAGGATTGGAGTATTGTAAGCTGATTCACACTCTGTTAGCAGCCCATACTTTAAGAATTTTTCTACAATAGGTAAAACTCCTTCCCTATCTTCTTTCCTTAAAGGATATTGTTTTAATCTAACTGGTTGAGCTCCAGGCTTAAGATCTATTATCACAGGTAGGGCATTTTTAGCCCTCCCAGGCTGCTCAGTGTCCCAGACCCCAGGATATACTTGATCTTTTATGCTTTCTATTATTCTGTTTTTCTCTCGTTGAGGGCCCATTAATGCAAGACTTAAAACCTCAATCAACTGTTCTTCCCTTACTCTAAATTCTACCTTCCCCTTATTAAATTTAATTTCAGCTCCCAAGCTTCTAACAAATCCCTTCCCAGCAATGACTTTGGGGCATTTGGCATATATAAAAACTTATGTAAGCCCCAAGTTTTACCATATTTATATTTAAGAGGTTTAAAAAAATACGCCTTCTGTTTGACCTGCAGCCCCTACCACAGAAACATAGCTCTCATCCAAAGGCAGCAGTGCTTGATTTAAGACTGAAAAGGTTGCTCCCGTGTCCACTAGAAATTCCAGTTATTTTCTTGTTCCCTAGCTTCATTATAACCAGAGGATCTGCTAGGGTATTTATAGTCTCCTCCGGTCCTCCCTAATCATCCTCTTCTAATTGTGCCTGTATCCTACTTTTCTTTTTCCTCTCTGGGCATTCCTTTTCCAGTGTCCCTTCTTTTTGCAGATCGCACACTGATCTTTTTCCAACCGTACTCTGTTAGTCCTTTTAGCCTCCTTACTTTCCTGTAATGCTGCTACCACATTCTCTTCTCTTTCCTCCTATTTTCTTCTTCCCTGTTAGAGAATACTCTCCACGCTACATCCAAAAGTGCCTCTAAATCCCTTCCCTGCGGGGGTGACAACTTTGCAACTTCTTTCTGATATCACTAGCAGATTGCCCAATAAATAGGATACCAGTTGTTGTATACCTACTTCTGATCCGGGGTCAAGAGAGGTGTTTTTCCTCATGACTTCCCTCAGCTTATCTAAGAATTCTGAGGGTGATTCACCAGGTCCTTGTCTGACTGAGTATAACACAGACCAGTTAATGCTTTGGAATGGCTTTTTCTATTCCCCTGGCTACAAACTCCCGGTATTCCTCCAATCTGGTCCTTTGCAGGGCATTATTTGTATTCCATTCTGGATTTTGAAGTGGAAATACATCTCCAACGTTGCCCCCCTCCCCGGGTTTGAATTCCCTCTGTTGCTAGTTCCAATCCATGCTTTTCAATTAATTGTTTCTCTGTTTCAGTCATTTGTTCTAATAATAACTGGATATCGTCCAGGCTGGATTGCGCTGCCTAATCATGAATCGAAAATGTGTAGCCGTCCCTGTGGGATCATTACGATAATTTTTAGCCTTTTCTCTCCAACTATCCAAATCATGACTTGTAAAAGGCACCTTAATCCAGACTGGGTCCCCTTCAGGCCCCACTGCTTGTCGCAGGGGAGCTTGAATGAATGCCTGGGAAGCTGGGGCATTTGCTTGCTGTCCTCGGGTCCTTCTTGCCACTGGGCTTCCCTGAGCATAGGTCTGGGGACTGACTCCAGTATCACTATCTGAGCTGCTGCCACTCCCAGAACTTCCTACATTATTTTCCGAACCCTCTGTCACTACCTCTTGCAATTTTCCTGGAGATTGATAAAATTCAGGCAGGTCTTTTAATTCCTCATGTTTAAGACACCTCTGCCCTATGCTACACGCAGAGCAACACCTTTTCAATTGTGTCTGCCTCTTACTTGGCCTTGTTCTCTTTTTCAAGAGCCAAAACCATTGGATCAGAGGGAGCTCTGATACCACAGTCCCTTTGAAACTCAGGATGCTCTCGGAGATAGAAAAACATATCAGCATATATTGTCTCATCCCATTTCCTTTCTCTTCTTAAAAACAACATTAGTTGCAGTAAAGTATCATACTCCAGACTCCCATGTACAGGCCATTTCTCTCCACCATCTAATTTATATAATGGCCACCACCGGGTGCAAAATTTAATTAAAGTCTTTTGATTTGTTGACCCTCCTGGGGGCCTCCAATTTCCTTCCAGTGGGCAATTATACAACCAAGTGGGCTATGTGTTGGGATCTCACTACTTTGTCTCCCTCCCATTTTACACAATACAACACAGTACTGTCTTTTACAGCACACAGAACACAAAAAGTACAAATACAAATACAACTACAACGATAATGACCGGTCCTTAACACACAGTTATTGGCCACACACACTCAGCCACACATTCAAAACATAAACAATATTTCCAGTACTTTATGTTTCCTGGGGACCCTCTTGGCCCCTCACAGACTTAAACAATACTTATAATTCCCTTGGGACCCCCTGGTCCCACGCTACAAACAATGTTCATAAACAATGCCTATAGTTACCTTTGGGACCCCCTGGTCCCAGCCCAAGAGCTCTTTTACCTAGGGTGCAATAAATGCCTCTCTCCCGCGCAGGGCATCCCCTCACGACTTACGGAGTTACCCCTTCTATAGAAGCATACCTTCTCTTTGCTGGCAGTCTTGTCTGTCCCTGCAGCGATCTGATGAGTAGCGGAGCTCTCCTCGAGACTATCTCGGAGGGCCTGAGAGGTCCTGCTGCTCAGCAGGTCCTGCAGCCAAACAGAGTTGTCCTGCCGCGGTCGCCAAATGACTTAGAGAAAGACACAAGAGACTCAGTAAGTTTCTTGTATTATGCTTCTATTTAGGCGCCTGACACAGGTAGAATCATTTCAAAAGACCTGTGTGTCTTCAGAGGGTTTTGGACAAACCTTGATACAAAAAGTTATCTGTCTGAAGTCACAGAGGTATGTCAATATTCACAGAAAGAGTCCAGATGCTCCTATCTATACAAAGGTCATCTACCTAAAAATAACAAAACATACATATCATCAGATGTCCTTTATCTCACACAAAAGATCATCTTGCCTAAGACTAACAGAAGTAAATTACTGAAAAATCCTGCTATTCCTTATCTATGTACAAGGCTGTCTGCCAACTCCTCTCCCCCTTCCTGCATTCCAGCATTTCAGCTAACGAGAGGAAGTTTATTAACGCTGTTATTCTGTTAAAAGAAGAATTTTCAGTTTATCAGGGTGCGAAGGGACCCCCCGAGGCCCTGCAGTCTGACCCCTGCAGTCACCAGGGGCGTGCTGGGAGCGAAGGGACCCCCCGAGGCCCTGCAGTCTGACCCCTGCAGTCACCAGGGGCGTGCTGGGTGCGAAGGGACCCCCCGAGGCCCTGCAGTCTGACCCCCTGCAGTCACCAGGGGCGTGCTGGTGCGAAGGACCCCCCGAGGCCCTGCAGTCTGACCCTGCAGTCACCAGGGGCGTGCTGGGTGCGAAGGGACCCCCCGGGGCCTGCAGTCTGACCCCTGCAGTCACCAGGGACACACTGGGTGCGAAGGGACCCCCGGGGCCCTGCAGTCTGACCCCTGCAGTCAGCAGGGACACACTGGGTGTGAAGGGACCCCCCGAGGCCCTCCACTCCTGGCTGCTCCCGCCTGGAGCCTCGGGCTGCTCCTGCCTGGATCCCCCTGATCCCCCATCCCCCAAAGCAGGGTCCTGACTCCCCCCATCCCCCAGAGCAGCTCCCCCTGACCCTGTTTGTCCCCTGGGGGGGACAGGCCCCAGAAAGTGATTTTTAAGGTGGAATTTGGAAATAAATATTTATTTTTGCTCCTCACTTTGGGGTCCTTTGAGTTCCTTTTGTGATCCCCACATTTGGCAACCCCCCCCAGTTGTCACCTCCCTCCCCTCCCCCACACTCCCCCCCAGTCTTAATTATGGAAATGATTAATCATAGACATAATAATGGCACTAATAGTAATGTTTAAAAGAGCTAACAATCCTATAATATTGATAACTGATATGGCTAATAATCCTAATAATGGAAATAATTACCAATAGAGCTAAGAATCCTGCTAATCTTATGTAATGGTGCTGATAATCCTATTAATGATAGAACTAATAGTCCTACAACAATAAGTAAAAGAGCTAATAACCCTAACTATAATTAATGGAGTTAATATTCCTGCTAATACTGAAAAATACTATGGCTAATAATCTGACTGGTGGTAATATTTAATAATAGACCTAACAATACCACTAATGCTAATGTGTAAAAGAGCCAAGAATCCTGCTAATATTGATGAATGATATGGCTAAGCACCTTAATAATGGAAATAATTAATAATAGAGCTAAGAATCCTACTGACATTGAGTAATGGTGCTAATAATCCTGTTAATAACTAATAACAGAGCTAATTCTCCTGTTAATAACGAATCACAGCAATGAGGTCTCCCCTGAGCCTCCTCTTCTCCAGGCTAAGCAACCCCAGCTCCCTCAGCCTCTCCTCACAGGGCTGTGCTCAAGGCCTCTCACCACCCTTGTTGCCCTTCTCTGGACACCTTCAAGTGTCTCGATGTCCTTCCTGTTGCAAGAAGGGGCTGGTACATAATCAATATGATTAACCAAGTCCAACTTTATTGCCCGGATACACAGCTTATATAGCATCTCAGCTAAATATGCACAAGCGTCACTATTCTATTGGTCTCTGACTGAAGGCAACATTATAATATCCAGCCCACCTGCAATTAGGTCTGTGTACAATATCAAAGGCTCTGTGTACATTCCAAGAAAACTCCCTTCTCACTAGCTCTTCCTTTCCCATCCAATTATCTTACCTAGCTGTTCCTTTCCCATCCAGTTATCTTACAAACACACAGCTGCGAGAACAGCTACGAGGCCATAGTGACCTTGCTGCTTCAGCAAGGCAGCTAACTATGAGCAGTAAACAACAAGATGGAGTAAGGCCTACATATTCTGCCCAAGCAGCTGTTCCACAGAGTCATGTCCCTTAGATTTAAGCCATTCTCCAACAATTCCCCCCTTTTAATTTTGTACAAGAAAAGCTCAAGATGTTACCTCATTTACACTTCTCATAATACATCCATATGCAATATGCAAAACAAGCAATATCAACAGAACAATACCCAACCAGCGTAAACCTTCTTTAAGCAGACCTAATAACCAAGGAGACATATTTCCAAACCAAGATTGAAACCATTGATCAAAAGGATTTACATTTTTAACAATTGATTGAGCATGATTTTCCAACCAAGCAATCCTTTTATGAATTGATTGACTACCATCAGACAAATTAAAACAACACATGCCTTCAAAATCCTCACAGCCATGACCATTAGCTAAAAGCAAAAAATCAACAGCAGCTCTATTCAGTAAATATGCATGCCTTAAACTATTTTGATCTAAAAGCTAAACTATTTTGATCTAAAATTTCAGTAGTAACATTAGCCTGTTAGCTGACCAACAAGATAACTTACTGTGTTTGTAGCTACCAGTGTCCTGCTTTAGTTACACAGTGCAGGCACAGCGCTGTTTTGCTACACTGATAGCAACTTTTGCACTTATGCTGAGCATGGCCTACCACCATGTCAGGCTCTAAGCCTACACTGCCAGATTGCTCACACTGCTCGTCACCGGCATTGCCACAAATTCCCCTTTTTGTTTTTTGTGAGCAATCTGCTCATGGGAGTTGTTCTTATTCCATACAAGATACTCTTGCATACACAGAAGCAAGTTAAAGCTAAGCTATATAACAAAAGCAAAAGTTTTATAACACAGCATGTCTAACAGACTGATGTAACCCATACAAGGCACAATGCTTAAGTTGAGCTAATTAAAATATTCTAGCAGAGTTGGCATAATACGTGGTCAAAAATAGCAAACATTGTAAAGAACTCAGGTCGTAATAGTTCCGATCTCCACATTTCACTCTTCTTATTGACAGAGAAGACCTGATTACGCCTAAACACAATACACACAGAGATTAAGACACAAATGCAATTCTTAGCACTGTCTTTTACAATCTGCTTTAGTGGTATGTTGCATCTTTATTTTATCTAGGATGGTCAAAAATCATGAATTGTTTAATGGTAGCAAGATTTCTTTAATCTGTAAAGGTAGATCTGGCCAGGCTCTAGCTTCACAGACAGAAAACTTGCAGGCAAACAGCAAGAGCAAAATGGCTTAATTGCTTTACCCAATAGAAAATTACACATAATAATGTGTTTTTGCTCATCCTAGTAATACTGGTCTCTTAATGTTCACACAACAGTTAAACAGTCATGACACTCAGTTATAAATTAGATACTTTCTGTTGACATCTTGGATTATTGTGACAGGCGTTGAGGTCAGCGCTAGGCAGCCCTGCTGACCATCACTTCATGACAGCCGTGCCACGTTCGTGCTGCCTTGTGGTGAGAGGGTTGCAGCACTTTGCAAAGTTTATGTTTCTAGGTGTTGACATGAACTAACTATTTCTTGTTGGTACCATTAAAAACTTCTTTGCTATGGGGTGTTCTCTCTTTCCCCTTTTTTTTTTTTTTTTTTTTTTTTCTTTTTTTTTTTCTTTTTTTTTTCCTTTTTTTTTTTTCCTTTTTTTTTTTTTCCTTTTTTTTTTCCTTTTTTTTTTTTTTTCCTTTTTTTTTTTTTTTCCTTTTTTTTTTCCTTTTTTTTTTTTGGCATGCATGTGTTTGTTGCAGTCTCCAACCTAAAATGAAAATGCATGTTGCGTTAGAAGAATTTTGATTTTCCCTGTAAGTGCGTATATTATAACAAAACTGGTGAGATAACATATAAGTTCATATGAACATTTTCTCTAATCACACAACAATCAACCAACCATAGTATTCAGTCCAAATTCACATGGTGCTGTGGTACATCTTCTGATCGATGCTTTTGATCCCAGATTATCAGAACAGTATTGTGATCGATGTTCAACTTCATGGGAAATGCTGTTTCCTCATAGTCTTGATTGTTCTACACATTAGCTAAGGAATACTTTAAAAAATATAGCTATTTACTGCAAACCTTAACTATATTACTATTTACTACCAAACTTAACTATATTACATGGAGCTCCTTAAATGCCTAGGCACACAACTAAGAAGGTTCGAACCATAAGAAATCTTACAATGTGAACTCATTACTAAGTCCTTATACCTTGCTACAATTACTATGTACTAAGTACCTGTAAATACCAAATGCTTACTATTCATTATGCTTACTAGGAGAAACTTAACAAAACTCTAAATAACCAAACTCTAAAAGACATTACAATCAGAGATTATGAAAAGAGACGGGGGGGCGGGGGGGGGGGGGGGGGCAGGTGTGCAGTAGTTGCAATTGTTTCTGCGGTAAGGGTCCTAACAACTGCAGCCTATCATGCCTGAGCGACCACTGCTCCACCCATACTGGATTAGCTGTTTTCCATTTTCATTTGAGGGTTGGTTGCTGTTATAAACACTCTCCACGCCAATCGAGAGTTTAAGTATAAGAAATTTTATTGCGGGTAAAATAAGCAAAAGCAGCGCGCTGGGTGGCTGGGGGCCTCCTGCTCCACAACAGCACACATCGAATAAGATTCCCCTCTCTTCTTTTAGGTGGAGGTATGTCGCAACTGTGACAGCCAATTCTCATGCATAGAATGCACCCTTCTGGCTGTGCCAGTGTGAGTTCCTGATAAGGGTCGGCATCCTGGTCTGGAGTCTCTTGTGAGGATGTTGATAGTCTTCCTTATCTTTAACCTGGTTTCTGGCAGGCTCAGTGGGTGTCGACCAGCTGCCCAACTTCTGTAGATTCTGCCTAACAAGCTTAAAACTAAGTACATACTGCTCAAAACAGGATGTTACATGGTCTTATCATTGAATGGCATTGTCTGACTTGATCACGACTCCAGCATTGATCATTATATGGTTAACAAATAATTCATCCCTTTATTTATTACAATTCCTCCCTTTTCCTTTTTGCTCATTTATTTGTTATCCATACTAAGATGTCTCAAAACGGGATAAGGCATCTGAGGCTGCTTTGAGGACCACACTGGAGTTTGAGGTAGACTCAGTATCCTGGATAATAATTAATTTGACTTTTTTCCATTTTTTTTGGCTTACAAATGATATTAACCAATTAAGTATACAGGGACCAAAGGTTAAAATCAATATTATCATTATTAATGGTCCCATGAAGGTGACACTACAGTAGTCAACCAGGGGATGATTGAACCATCCTTCATACCAAGGTGATTATTTGCTCGCTCTCTTTTTCTTTTCTCCAGCCCTTCCCGGACCTTTGCCAATGAGTCTCTTACCACTCCTGTGTGATCTGCATAAAAGCCACACTCCTCTCCCAGGGCAGCACATAGGCCTCCAGCCTGTACAAACAATAAGTCTAGACCTCGTCTATTTTGTAGAGCTACTTCAGATAACGATGTTAGTGATTTTTCTAAGTATGACATGGATTTTTCAATGCTCTCCAAGTCTTCATCCACAGCTGCCCTAAGAGATGATAACCCCTTATTTTGCTGTACTAGCGAGGCTGCTCCTGTTGCTGTCCCGGCAATACCCAATCCCATCAAAGGAGCGAGGGGAATTGCGGCAATGGGTTCTCTTTTAACAGTTCTATGGTTGCCGTTTTCCCAATGTACAAACATAGATTCTTCATTGTGGTATAAAATTCGTGGCAAGATTATTGCTAATATCAATATTCTTTCTGCTCATTTACAATCTTGTTGATACACATGGAGTCAGCCCTGTCTTTGAACAAATCCATTTAGTTCCATTTGGGCTATAGTCCATAATGAGTTTAGGTTCCTTCTTCCCTTGCCTATACAAAAATTCTTCTTGATATTAGGAGGTACATGCCCTAAACATTTACCCTTGCCCTTAATTTGTTGTACAGTTATTCTCTCTTATAATTGTCCCAATTACATCCAGGAGGATTACTTTGATTACTCTTTTGGTACGTCTCATTCATTCCCACAGCTTCATAGAATGGAGGTTTTACATCATAACATAACCAGCAATGTTCAGTTTTGTTGGGATCAGTATAATTTAGAGCAGTGTAAGAGGCTTGAATCATATCCCATAATGGGTCGGTATTGACTCTAGTATTTTCCTCCGTAAAGGTACGGTGGTAGGACTAACATGCTTTTGCACATTCTTACTGTTTTCAATTTCCCTTGTCAATATTCAATTAGGTCCTAATGCTTGAGAAAAAGTTATTATTCCTTTTTTTATTAATGTCAAATTTAAGCACAATAGTATTCATTTGGCTGGTTACGATATGTTTTCCAGGGTTTGAACTGGGACATAGATAACAAGGTTTCTGAACTAAACAGGGTTCCATTTGAACCAAGTCACACAAAGTTGGTTGGAAGTTTGGAGCTCCAGGTGTTATTTCTTCATCCACACCTTCTGATCACTCCATTGCATGAGTGACCATTTATGAGGTCGGTGTAATTTATTGGATAACACGATATTTAGGGCTAGGCATATCATAAATCTTTATGAGGCTCATTTCGGGTCTCCACTTTAGCATATCTCTCTGCCTTCCACCGCCTACGCTTGTGCACAGCGCAGCGGGGTGTTAGGTCTTCTTGGCAGCAGAAGATACTCTTCAGGGACCTTTTAGTTGTAGCCTTTTAAGCCTCTCCTCCACTTGATCTATAAGGGATTGGGCCTTTTGGATACTTTGGAGAGTTTCCACTCTTCCTCACTTACCTCTTGTTCAATTATGACAACACCTATTTAATATTCGAGAGCTCCTAACTCCCCTGACATGATTTACCAGTCTTTGCAGTTCCCACATTCGGATTATCAATTCCTGATTTTTTTTTTTCTCTTTATTATATCCCAGATTTCTATCTATCCTTCCTTCAGGAATTCCCTGTTAATCTGTCCAGTGAGATTCAAATGCCCTCACCACATGTTGTTCCAAGTTCTCAAATTGGTACTGATCCCAACAACTTGAACATATTCCCCTTAAGATAACAAACACCCTATTTGCCTAATATATAAATTCACATCTCCCACAACAAAATTTACCCATTAAGTACAATTCACACAATAAAATTTTACCCATTAAGTACAATTCTTATCCCCACAATCACAATTTTTCTCTAACTTTTTATGTACATATCTATTTTTCATAAATGATTATCATGTATAAGTAAATCATCAACAATTTCTATAATGTCTTGAGTCCATAAGGGAGGGTTTATCACCTCCCGATGAGTTCAATGGAAGTAACACTCTGCGGTAGCGATGACTGGTGCCTCGATGCTCCTCAGTAGCCGTTAGCTGTGTCGGGGTCATTCAGATTTATGCTTGAGAGATGTTAATTTAGAGGATCATCGTTGGTAGAGACCTTCCACTTTCCAGAGCTCACCGGACCTTGACCTGCTGATGTGGGTCACCCTCTTTCAGCAGTACGAACTGCCGACTCTGTGGTGAGCAATACAAGAAAAGGGCCTTCCCATTTGGGGTTAACGTTGATTCTTTCCATACCTTGATTAACATTATCTCCCGTTGAAGGTTATGGGTAGCCAGATCCAAAGGTGGTCTCTGGGCTACCATCCCCTTCTTCCTTAATTCCTGCCTCCTTTTCATGAGAGTTATTATAAATTCCTCTAAAACTTTATCCTTGACCTTTGGGTAGTCTAAAGGGATTTCAAAGTCATATGGCATTCCATACAGCATTTCAAAGGAGACACCCAACATCTACTCTTGTTGAGTTCTAATGTACAATAAGGCTAGTGGTAAACACTTTACCCAACTCATTTTTGTTTCCATCATTAATTGGTTAGATGTTTCTTGATTTCTCCATTCATACGTTCAACTTTACCAGAGCTTGGGGATGCCAGGGGGGTGTGATATTCCCACTTAATTCCTAAGGCTTCCATTACTTCTCTGATAACTTTAGAGGTAAAGTGGGATCCTCTATCAGAATCTATGGTTACAACCAATCCATAACGGGGAATGATTTCCTCTAACAATATTTTTACTACTGTCCTAGCATTTGCCCTGGCTACTGGAAATGCTTCCACAAAGTGGGTTAAATGGTCTACCAATACCAGTAATGTTGGTATCTTCCTACCTTAGGTAGGTCAGTAAAATCAGTTGTATCCTTTCAAAGGGCTTTTTGCTAATTCTCTTCCACCAGATACTCGTTCTCTCAATTGCCTCTTATTAACTCGCTGACAGGTTAGACATCCTTCTATCATTTTCTTACTATTCCATATATTCCTATACAGGCATATTTAGACTCAAATTGGTCCATCAAAGCCTGTACTCCCCAGTGGTTTGACTATGTAATTTTCCTATTTGCCCTTGCTAATCCTTTTATAGTACTACTGCTATTTGCTTTGGTTCCCTCAAGGCTGACAATATTTCTTTTATGAGTGCCTCATGTATCAACCCTTTCCTTGGCTGTTTAGAAGCCCTCTTCCTCCCAGATTTCCCAAAGGTATGCACTATCCCATATGCATACTTAGAATCAGTATAGATTGTTCCTACCTTATCTTTTAGCAACAATAACGCCCTTAATAGAGCATACAATTCGCATGCCTGGGCTGACCATTGCTTACTCAAAGATGCAGATTCCATCACCTGGGAGGTTTTTCCATTTATGATCGCATAGCCTGGCTTGCGCTTTCCTTCTATTACTCTAGAAGATCCATCTAGATATAGTTTTTCCCCTTCAGGCAACCCTTCTTCCTCCAAATCCTCCCTTACCTTAGCCTGTCTTTCTACCAGACGAATACAATCATGAGTAAGATTTAAATCAGGCTCCCCATACAGAAATTGAGCAGGATTCAATGCCCCTGTGGTTTGCAATGTTAGTTTAGGAGAGTGTATTAAAATTCTCTCATACTTCAAGAGTCTACTATCTGTTAGCCATTGATCAGCCTTCTGGTTTAATATTCCCCTAAGACCATGGGGGGTATATACTATTAGTTCTCCCCCTAAAGTGACCTTTTGGCCTCTGCTATTAATAATGCTGTGGATACCACAGCTTGCAAACAGGTAGGCCATCCTCTACTAACAGGATCTAATAGTTTTTGAGTAGTAGCCCACAGGTTTTTATGTCCTGCCCAATCTTGGGTTAAAACTCCATAAGCAGTTCCTTCATCAGGGTTAACATACAAAAAGAATGGTTTCTTTACATCTGGCAAATTCAGTGCCGGGGCTTCGGTAAGGTCAGATTTAAGGGTTTTTAGCCTGTTATCATCCTCGGACTCCACTTTAATAATCCATCTTTGTTAGTTTTTCATACAAAAATGTACCTTTTTACTGTAGTTTTCAATCCACTGCCTGCAGTACCCCAGTAAGCCCAAAAGCTGCCGAATCTGTCTCTTAGTTCTCGGGGGTGGCAAGTCCAATATCCCTTGCACCCGTTGAGGGTTAATAAGTTTTCCCCCTTGTCTAGCCAATGACCCAAATATTAACCTTTTCCTCGGTAAACTAATTTAGACTTTGAGACTTTCAATCCCTTAAGGCTAAGAAAATTAGCAATTTAATACTGGCTTTTCTTACTTTTTCTTGTTCTTTTCCTGCTATCATAAATCACCTACATACTGCAAAGAGTGTTGTCAGGGTCCACCTCAAAGTCCTGCAACATTTGTTCCAGGGCTTGCTCAAAAAGGTTCGGAGATTCCTTAATTGTTGTGTTTCCGGGCATCCACGTTTTCCCATTCAAATGCAAAACAGTCTCTACTTTCTTGTTTTAAGGGGCAAGCCCAAAAGGCGTCCCAGGTCAATTACACTGTACCAAGTATATTCTGGAGATAGCTTGCTTAGCAAGGTATAAGGATTCGCCACCACTGGAAAAGGGGTGAGGGTTCTTTGATTTACGGCCCTCAAATCTTGCACTAATCGATAGGTTCCATCTGACCTTTTAACAGGTAGTATACGAGTATTATGAGGGGACATGCAGGGTTCTAATAGTCATTGTGCTAACAATCTGTCAATTACAGATTGTAATCCCCTCTTTGCCTCTTGCGAAATGGGATATTGTCGTATCCGTATTGGTTCAGAGGGATTCTTAATTGTGATTTCAATGGTTCAATGTCAAATTTTCCTACATACCTCAGGATTTTTTTTTTTTTCATCTTCTACTGTTAAGGCATATAATTTAATCTTTATGCCTTGTTTATCACTTTCCAAATTGATCCCTAATCTACCATCAAATCTCATCCTAATAGGTTGTATTCAGCTTCTGGGACCAGCAAAAAGCTTCCTAAAGAAAATTTAGTAGGGGACTCAATTTCTACTTCTTTAATAAGGGATACCTTAAATGGTTCTCCTTTTGCTCAATTACCCCTATTTTCTCCATTGATTCCTTACATCCCGTCGGGATGTTTTGTGTGGTGGACCTTTCTGCTCCTGAATCCACCAAAAAGGTAAATTCTTGTCGCTGGGGACCCAATTTAATTTTATCAGGGCTCTTGAATGTTGTGAGTCCCCAGCAGGTAGAGCCCCTGACCTCCCTAATCCTCCTGAAACATTTTCTCTTCTTGTATTCTTTTGCGACAGTTGCGCTTCAGATGGCCCTTTCCCTGACAATAATACCACACTACCTCTTTTCTGGCCTCTGTGTCCCTTGAAGGGGTTTGGCCATTTCTCCTCTTCTATAATAAACAAAATTCTTAGAATAGCCTGTAGTTCATCCCAGGTATAGATAGAGGGTCCTAGGAACTGATCAAGCCTCTCGGCTACTCCCAAAGGAATCTCTAACATCCCTGAGCTTAAAGGAACAGACAAATCCTACACCTAATTGAGGCCCGCCCATGGCAAGCTCCCTTAAGGGATATTGCAACACTCCTCCCTTTTAGTCTGGCTTCTAGTCACGGGTCGGCGGATATTCACTTCATCTGGGCCAGGCAAGTCCTCAGGGGGTATCTCAGGAGCCCTTTGGAGGAGCTGTTGGTGGCTCCTGTCCCTGGGGTCCCGCATATGGAGGAGGAGAACATCACCATACTCAATTTCCTCCTTTTTCTTTTTGTCAGTGTCCTTTTCTCCTCTTTTATGGTAAATACCTTAAATAGCTGTTGGTCAGTTAACCATAAATACGCATATTCACTTTCCTCTTTATTAAAAGGCATCTTGTCATTAACATAAATATCAAGGTTTGACATACCCAATCTTCAAAAGTGCCAAATACTGGCCAGTAAGTCCCCTGCCTAATCTCTTTTCCTCCCCAAACCTCTATACAATAGTGTATCATCTTTTCTTTAGATTTTCCCCTTCGGGAGGGGGGGTCCATCCAATTTCTAATCATAATTCCTAAAGGGCTATCACGGGGGGTATCAGGGAGCTTGACACCTTTCTTGTTTTTGTCTGTCTTACTAGCAGACTTTAAAGTACTCTGCCCCATTTCATCTGGAGTGCTCCGTCACACACACACACACACGCTCCCCTTGTTGGCGACTCAAACTCTCGCGAGTAATGAGAACTGCGCTACTGAGGGGTCCGCACTCGCTTCGTCCTTAATTGGACGTCTCTTACATCAGCACTTCCAGGAATCCACAAACCCCAACCAAGCAGAACCCGCAGCAAACCACAATATACTCACGACTCCTGACCATAGGAGTCTTTGCCTGGTCTTCGTGCACAAATTTTACGGGGTCCTTCCTTTTACTTATTTTACCCTTGTTCGGATATCCCGTAGTCTGAGTCAGAGAGTAGAACCCCAGGGACCGTTGTAAAACGGAGGCGCCTTTCCCTGAGTTATAGCTCTGACCCAGAGTACCGGGATCCGAGTCACGGCACAAATTTGTTAAAAAACACTCTCCACGCCAATCGAGAGTTTAAGTATAAGAAATTTTATTGAGGGTAAAATAAGCAAAAGCAGCGCGCTGGGTGGCTGGGGGCTCCTGCTCCACAACAGCACACATCAAATAAGGATCCACTCTCTTCTTTTAAGGTGGAGGTATGTCGCAACCGTGACAGCCAATTCCTCATGCATAGAATGCACCCTTCTGGCTGTGCCAGTGTGAGTTCCTGATAGGGATCAACATCCTGGTCTGGAGTCTCTTGTGAGGATGTTGATAGTCTTCCTTATCTTTAACCTGGTTTCTGGCAGGCTCAGTGGGTGTCGATCCAGCTGCCCAACTTCTGTAGATTTCTGCCTAACAAGCTTAAAACTAAGTACATACTGCTCAAAACAGGATGTTACATGGTCTTATCATTGAATGGCATTGTCTGACTTGATCATGACTCCAGCATTGATCATTTATATGGTTAACAAATAATTCATCCCTTATTTATTACTAGGTC
>JAAWVA010000045.1:622959-911459 GCA_015227895.2 Colaptes auratus
TTTAAAAGAGCTAACAATCCTATAATATTGATAACTGATATGGCTAATAATCCTAATAATGGAAATAATTACCAATAGAGTTAAGAATCCTGCTAATATATGTAAGGTGCTGATAATCCTATTAATAATAGAACTAATATCCTACAACAATCAGTAAAAGAGCTAATACCCTAACTATAATTAATGGAGTTAATATTCCTGCTAATACTGAAAAATACTATGGCTAATAATCTGACTGGTGGTAATATTTAATAATAGACCCAACAATGCCACTAATGCTAATGTGTAAAGAGCCAAGAATCCTGCTAATATTTATGAATGATATTGCTAAGCACCTTAATATGGACATAATTAATATAGAGCTAAGAATCCTACTGACATTGAGTAATGGTGCTAATAATCCTGTTAATAACTAATAACAGAGCTAATTCTCCTGTTAATAACGAATCACAGAATCACCAAGGTTGGAAGAGACCTCGAAGATCATCAAGTCCAACCTGTCACCACAGACCTCATGACCAGACCATGGCACCAAGTGCCACATCCAATCCCCTCTTGAACACCTCCAGGGACGGTGACTCCACCACCTCCCTGGGCAGCACATTCCAATGACGAATGACTCTCTCAGTGAAGAACTTTCTCCTCACCTCCAGCCTAAACCTCCCCTGGCACAGCTTGAGACTGTGTCCTCTTGTTCTGGTGCTGGTTGCTAGAGAGAAGAGGCCAACCCCTTCCTGGCTGCAACCACCCTTCAGGTAGTTGTAGAGAACAATGAGGTCTCCCCTGAGCCTCCTCTTCTCCAGGCTAAACAACCCCAGCTCCTCACACCTCTCCTCACAGGGCTGTGCTCAAGGCCTCTCCCCAGCCTTGTTGCCATTCTCTGGACATGTTCAAGTGTCTCAATGTCCCTCCTAAACTGGGGGCCCAGAACTGGCCACAGGACTCAAGGTGTGGCCTAACCACCAGTGCTCTGCACAGGGGCACAATGACTCTCCTGCTCCTGCTGGCCACCCTATTCCTAATGCAGGCCAGGATGCCATTGGCCTTCTTGGCCCCTGGGCACACTGCTGGCTCATGTTCAGGCAGCTGTCGATCAGCACCCCCCAGGTCCCTCTCTCTGTTTGGCAGCTCTCAGCCACTCCACCTCAGTCCTGTAGCTCTCTGGCCTGGGTTGTTGTGGCCAAAGTGCACACCTGGCACTTGACTTGTTGAATGCCATCCTGTTGGAACTCTTCCCATCTGTCCAGTCTGTCGAGGTCCCCTCTGCCGGGCCCTTCTGCCCTCTAACTGCCACCCATCCTGCTCCAAACTTGGTGTCATCTGCACATTTGCTGATGACTGTCTCAATCCCTCACCAGATCGTCATGAAGACATTGAAGAGGATGGGGCCCAGCACTGATCCCTGGGGGTGCCATGGTGACTGGCCTCCAGCTGGAGGTGGACCATTCACCACCACTCTCCTGGGCCCAGCCCTCCAGCCATTTCCTAACCCAGCTCAGAGTGTTGCTGTCCAAGCCACAAGCTGACAGCTTAGACAGCAGTTTGATGTGGGGGACAGTGTCAAAAGCCTTGCTGAAGTTCAGGTAGACCACATCCACAGCCTGCCCCACATCCACCAGGCAGTCACCTGATCGGTAGAAGGGGATCAGGTTGGGAGAGCAGGACCTGGCCTTCCTGAATCCATGTTGGCCGTGGACCTGAGCCCCTTTGCCATCCTGCAGGTGTGCAGTTATTGCCGCCAGGATAATCTGCTCCATCATTTTCCCTGGCACTGAGGTCAGGCTGACTGGCCTATAGTTTCCAGGCTCCTCCATCCAACCCTTCTTGTGGCTGGGGACCACACTGGCCAGTTTCCAGTCATCTGGGACCTCACCGGTGAGCCAGGACTGGAGGAAAATGATGGAGAGCAGCTTGCAGCTCATCTGCAGCTCTCTCAGCACCCTAGGGTGGATTCCATCCGGCCCCATGGACTTGTGAGTGTCCAAGTGGCTCAGCAGGTCCTGAACTAATCCCTCATGGATTCCAGGGCATAATTACACTGCTCCCTGACCCATCCCCCCAGCTCAGGAGGCCACTCGTCCTGAACTCCTCCTGCCTTGCTGTTGAAACTTGAGGCAAAGAAGGTGTTCAGGACCTCAGCCTTTTCCTTGTCTTCAGTCACTGTGTTCCCCTCCAGGTCCAACAGGGAGTGCAGGTTCTTCTTGCCCTATTTTTAGTGTTAATATATTTGTAACAATGCTTTTTATTGTCCTTCACAGAGGTGTTCAGCTTCAGTTCCAGCTGGGCCTTTGCCTCTCGAATTTTTTTCCTCCATAATCTAACAACTTCCTAAACACCCTCGAGAGCCTTCCCCTCCTTCCAAAGGTGATACAGCCTCTTTTGTCCCCTTAGTTCCTCCAGGAGCTGCTTGCTCATCCAGGCCCAGAGCCTTGCCCTCGGCTCATCTTTCAGCAGATGGGGAACTGCCAGTTCCTGTGCCTTCAAGAGCTCCTGTTTGAAGTAGCTCCAACCAGCCTGGACCCCTCGGTTCTTGAAGGCTGCTACCCAGGGAACTTTGTGAATAAGCTTCTTAAACAGGCTGCAGTTCGCCCTCCGGCAGTCCAAAGTGAGGGTTCTGTTGGTGCTCCTCCCTAGCTCCCTGCATATTGAACACTTCACCATCTCATGGTTGCTGCACCCCAGGCAGCCTCCCACGGTCACATCTCCTACCAGCTCTTCTCTACTGGAGAGCAGCAGGTCAAGCAGAGCCTGACCCCTGGTAGGCTCACTCAACAGCTGCATCAGGAAGTTGTCCTCCATGCAGTCCAGGCATCTTCTGGACTGCCTCCTCTCTGCTGAGTTAAGTTCCCAGCAGATATCTGGCAGGTTAAAGTCACCCACAAGGACAAGATCTGACGACCTTGAGACAGCCTCCAGTTGCTTATAGAGTAATTCATCCACCTCCTCATCCTGCTTGGGTGGTCTCTAACAGACTCCGAACAGGATGTCAGATTTGTTAGGCTGCCCCCTGATTTTAACCCACAGGCTCTCAATCCCTTCATTTTCCACCTCAAGCTCTGTGGCAGAATGTGACTCCCTAATATACAGAGCCACCCTGGGGGACCAGGACTTCCAGCTCCTCTTACTTATTGCCCATGCTGCGTGCATTGGTGTACAGCACTTCAGCTGGGCTCTCGAATTCTCTATTGACCCTAATCTGTGCCCCACTCTTTCATCTACAGAGGGACTGATTTCCTCACCCACCCCCTTCAGACCTAGTTTAAAGCCCTCTTAATGAGCCCTGCCAACTCTAGTGCCAGGACTCTCTTACCCTGTCTAGATAATTGCACCCCGTCAGGACCCAGCAGGTCAGGCACAGTAAAAGTTGCCCCATGATCAAAAAACCCAACATTCCGCTGCTGGCACCATCCCCTGAGCCAATTGTTGATGGTGTGGGTTCTCCCATTCCTCTCAGTGTGCTCCCCTGCCACTGAGGGAACTGAGCAGAACACCACTTGAGCTCCTGCCCCATCAATCAATTATCCGAGGGCCCTGAATTCCTTTTTAATCACCCTGGTGCCCTTCTTGTCAATTTCATCACTCCCAGCTTGTATTACCAGCAGAGGGTAATAGTCAGAGGGGTGGATCAGCTTTGGGAGTGTCCTTGTGATGTCCCTAACCTGTGCCCTGGGTAGGAAGCAGACCTCCCTGTGGGATGGGTCAGGATGACATATGGGTCCCTCAGTACCCCCCAGGAGAGAGTCCCCAACAACTATAACCCTTCTCCTTTTCTTTGTGGAGCTGGTCGTTATAGTTGGTGGGGACCGCTTGGCCTTAGGCTCCTGCCCAGATGGCTGCTCCTCAGCCCTCTCATCCCCACTGCCCTCGGCCTGCAGGGCCTCGTACTTGTTATGCAATGGCAGTGGAGGAGGAGGAGAGGGCCGGGAAGGATTTCCCTTGCCACCCCTGGCAGGGACCTGTATCCATCCCTCCCCGTTTCCAGGGACCCTTCCCTCAGCAGGGGAGATCTGCAGAGCCTTCTCCCACATATCTAACTCCCTTTTCGCTATCCCTTATTGACCTAAGCCTAGAAACCTCCTCCTTCAGCTCGGCCGCTTCGTCCTTCAGCTCGGCCACCAGACTGAGGAGAAAGTTCACCTGGTCACACCTGACATAGGTGTGTTCCCCCTCTATTCCAAGTGTCAGGCTCAAGCACTCACTGCAGCTGGCAGCCTGGACTCCTGCATCCTGATGCAGCAAGTCTGTCTGGGTAGATTCTGGTTTTCTACCCTTCGTCCAACCAATCTCAGGGCTGCCCTGACCTAGGTGCAGGACTGTTGTAGAATGGCTTAAATCTAAGGGACATGTCTCTGTGGAACAGCTGCTTGAGCAGAATATGTAGGCCTTACTCCATCTTGTTGTTTACTGCTCATAGTTAGCTGCCTTGCTGAAGCAGCAAGGTCACTATGGCCTCGTAGCTGTTCTCGCAGCTGTGTGTTGGTAAGATAACTGGATGGGAAAGGAACAGCTAGGTAAGATAATTGGATGGGAAAGGAAGAGCTAGTAAGAAGGGAGTTTTCTTGGAATGTACACAGAGCCTTTGATATTGTACACAGACATAATTGCAGGTGGCTGGATATTATATGTTGCCTTCAGTCAGAGACCAATAGAATAGTGACGCTTGTGCATATTAGCTGAGATGCTATATAAGCTGTGTATCCGGCAATAAAGTTGAAGCGTGCTTATCAATCACATTGATTGCTGCTGTCTTCCCTCGCCGCTCCCCGACATCTGGCGCCGACAGGCGGACGATCCAGTGGGGTAAGGGAGAGAACCCCCGACGCGGGATAGGAGGCCTGCGGAGACCTTCTTGCGGTCGGGGTGGTGGCGAGCCCGGAAAAGCATCGATTGGCAGCGAATCGAGGGGCAAAAGTGCGACTCAACGCTGGTGTAGGGAGTTCGTACCGTGCCTGAGCTGGGTTTCCTGAATTGGAATTAAGCTCGCCGTCTGGGTAAGGGCTGCTACTCGACTTCCACGGGTTTTGAAGGCTGCACTAAGGGATGGAAAGCGAAGTAGCCCTTAACTTATTTTTAAGTTTCCTTGAGAAACGCAGTGTAGAGGATGTGGATTTAAAGAAGCATCCTGAACGTTTATTACAGTTTGGTAGGGAGAATGGTTTTTTCAAGTCGTCAGAAGATGTGTTTAGTGTTGATGTGTTGGAGAGAATATGGAAACAAACTGTGGGACTTGATCATAGATGGTGACAAAAGTGCCGTAAAGCTGCAAAAGCGGCCAGGGAGAGGCACGGCGAAGTACTCCGCGAAACAGAAGAGCTGTGCTAAACGCCCTCCAAACTGTCCTCTCCGAGAGAGGTATTACTGACAATTCTGGCATTTTGAACGGACTAACTATCCTCTCCGTGAGAGGTGTTACTGAGATTACTGAGATTTTGAAAGGGCTGTTAGCATGGGCCCGGAATGATGATTTTATCCCCAGAGCAACCGAAGCTTTTACTACCGAAGCACGGGACAAAACTAGAGCCTAGCTGTGGGATGAGGTGCTAAACACCAGCCACCATCCCAGCAGGGAGGAAGTGATAAAAAGACAGCGAAACTTGTGGTTCAGCGTGTTTGATCCCATTCATCAACATCTCCTTCTAATATCCAACGACAGCTCGGATTCGGAAGAGATAACACCGACGCTGAGAAATCAAACAGTGCCAACTTGTTTCACAGTCCCTCTTAGAAAAAATGGAGCGCTTGGAGGCTCGCGGTTACGGCATTCTTACACCGCACCCCTTCCACGAGCCCCGACGGCCCCACGGGCACCGACGGCTCGACCGAGGCGGCACCGACCGACGCACCACCGACACCGGCAGCACGGACTGTAGCGGCTCCCGCGGTGGCCCCCACGGCAGCAGCCACGGCAGCGGCCCCAGCGGCCGTCCCCGTGGAGGCGGCACGGTGGCGGCCCGGCAGCGGCCAGCTCCAGCGATCACCTCACCATCCCCCCGCCTCCTACGCCCCAGATATTGTCAGCAGAAAACATCACTAAACTACACTCGACGGAGGCTACAATCGAATTCCGAAGGGACGATAGTGTGGGATCGAGAGGTGGGAGGGACGGGGAACTGGACCGCTGCGCCGCTGGAAGGTATTGTGAGAAATGCAGTAATAGAAGGGAAAATTAGAACAGACTGTGACTATCAGGAGCTGATATCACTATTGTATCTCGTCATAAATGGAATGGTCTTGAGTTTAAAAGGTTTAAAGGGTTTTAAATGTATCCAAACAATCTGGGTCAGCAAAGAGCCAGTGCAATTAGCTGTTACGACGGCAAATCAATCACTGTAGGACCGTACGTGTTAACCCTTCAGTTACTCTATTGGTTTGAGACACCTTAAGTTAGCTAGGAGCAAAACTTTGTTCTGTTCCTTTTCTGTGGCGGCTACTGGTCAGCAACCAATCCTCAAATTAAAATGGAAAACAGCTAATGCAGTATGGGTGGAGCAGTGGTCGCTCAGGCATGATAGGCTGCAAGTTGTTAGGACCCTTACCGCAGAAACAATTGCAACTACTGCACACCTTGCCCCCCCCCCCCCCCCCCCCCCCACCCCCCAGTCTCTTTTCTGGTATGACTCTAGTCTACCAAAGCTCTGTTCTGATTTAAAGCAACAGTGCTAATTTCATAATTTCTGATTGTAATGTCTTTTCAGAGTTTGGTTACTTAGAGTTTTGTTAAGTTTTCCTAGTAAGCATAATGAATAGTAAGCATTTGGTATTTACAGGTACTTAGTACATAGTAATTGTAGCAAGGTATAAGGAGTTAGTAATGAGTTAACATTGTAAGATTTGTTATGGTTCGAACCTTCTTAGTTGTGTGCCTAGGCATTTCAAAGGAGCTCCATGTAATATAGTTAAGGTTGTAGTAATAGTAATATAGTTAAGGTTTGTAGTAAATAGCTATTAATTTTTTAAAAGTATTCCTTAGCTAATGTGTAGAACAATCAAGACTATGAGGAAACAGCATTTCCCATGAAGTTGAACATCGATCACAATAATGTGGTGAAGGCACATTCTGCCTATCTGGTCCCTGCATGTGGACAAGTTTCCCCTCCTTCTGGAGGAAGACAAAAGCCAAGGCATTAGCCAGGCCAGCACGCACCCAGTGCATGGAGTGCTTGTGTGATCACCAAGTATGGGCATAATTCCAGCTTCACGCTTTCTATAGGCTGAAGCCAGTTGCCTATGAGAGTGCCCATTGGCCAAATCCAGCCTCGAGGAATCTATAAGTATTACCCCTGTGGGTAAACAACTTGCCCCCTCGTTCACTTTGTCTCTGTACTCGCTCGAGAGAGAAGCTCTCGAGCCACAGCCTCTGCCATTGAGCTTGTTGTTGTTAGCTTCTGTCATACATGCATGCATACTGAAGCCTCTGCATCGTGAGAAGCACTTTGATCGTGAGGATCACCCCAGAGGGAGGACCTTCGCTGAGCCCGAGAAGCCAGCGTCGCCACAACCAGTCGTACTGACCGGGAAAGCTCACCGTGCTACCGGAGGACTGGACCAGCCCCCGAGGGTAAGGTCTGCCCAGTTGTCGGGGAGAAGGGACTTTAGTACTAGAGACTAAGTCCGCATATACCTAGCCCCGCCATAGAGGGAGGAGAGCCGCCACGTGTGCTGCTCCAAGCCCTGTAACCGCAGGGAAGACTAAAGCATTGTTTCGTGCTTATACTGCACCAAACCCGGGACTGCCCCGATCGTCCCGCTGTGCCTTTAAGGCCAGAAACGGAGAAGTCGCAGCTCAGCGCAGCCGCATTCTCTCTCCGAGGCTGTTTACCTCAGCCCCGAAACCCGTCGCCACGAGGCCGACCCCATAGTCCGGCCGGGAACCTCTGACCCGCCTACCGGCAACCGTCGCCCCGCCCTGCCGTGCGAGCCGACTCCCAGGACCGACCGAGTCCTGAAGGGAACCTGCTTCCAAGCCAAGCCCAGGTTCCGCATTCCTTCTCCACTGCTGAGGAGAGAGGAGATATACCCAACACCACCGTTTCAAGTCTACTAGGAATCAGTCCAGCGGCAGTCGTCAGCCGGACCCCCACCGTGCTACAAACAACAGCTACAGAGTATCTTCCGCGTGCTTTCCACCCACTAGCACTCAGTTCAAAGCATCCGCGTGTAGCAGTCATCGCTGACGCACAGAAAGATCGCAATATCGTTGTATATAGCCAGAAGCCACCCGCGGTCCGCCGAGTCGCCAACTAGTGGCCAAGCGGCGGAACTGCACTCTTCATTATACAAACATACAAATAGTTTGTAGATAGTTTAATTAAGTTCTGATCATAACACTAAGCCATTTATGGAATGTATTTCACGAACGTGCACTAGTATATATATAAGTTGTTGATTCACCGGTTATTAATAATTTGATAATTGATAAAATTAATATTTTCATAATTCATATTTCATATTCATTAAATTTAATAACCTCTTCACAACAAATAACTGTTATGATAATCTGGGATCAAAAGCATCGATCAGAAGAATGTATCACAGCACCATGTGAATTTGGACTGAATATTATGGTTGGTTGATTGTTGTGTGATTAGAGAAAATATTCATATGAACTTATATGTTATCTCACCAGTTTGTTATAATATTACGCACTTACAGGGAAAATCAAAATTCATTATAACGCAACATGCATTTTCATTTTAGGTTGGAGACTGCAACAAACACATGCATGCCAAAAAGGAAAAAAAAAAAAAAAAAAAAAAAAAAGGAAAAAAAGAAAAAAAAGGAAAAAAAAAAGGAAAAAAAGGAAAAAAAAAGGAAAAAAAAAAGGAAAAAAAAAAAAGGAAAAAAAAAAAAAGGGAAAAAGGGGGGAAGAGAGAACACCCCATAGCAAAGAAGTTTTTTTAATGGTACCAACAAGAAATAGTTAGTTCATGTCAACACCTAGAAACATAAACTTTGCAAAGTGCTGCAACCCTCTCACAAGACAGCGCGAACGTGGCACAGCTGTCATGAAGGTGACGGTCAGCAGGGCTGCCTAGCGCTGACCTCAATGCCTGTCACAATAATCCAAGATGTCAACGGAAAGTATCTAATTTATAACTGAGTGTCATGACTGTTTAACTGTTGTGTGAACATTAAGAGACCAGTATTACTAGGATGAGCAAAAACACATTATTATGTGTAATTTTCTATTGGGTAAAGCAATGAAGCCATTTTGCTCTTGCTGGTTGCCCACAAGTTTTCTGTCTGTGAAGCTAGAGCCTGGCCAGATCTACCTTTACAGATTAAAGAAATCTTGCTACCATTAAACAATTCATGATTTTTGACCATCCTAGATAAAATAAAGATACAGCACACCACTAAGCAGATTGTAAAAGACAGTGCTAAGAATTGCATTTGTGTCTTAATCTCTCTGTGTATTGTGTTCAGGCATAATCAAGTCTTCTCTGTCAATAAGAAGAGTGAAATGTGAAGATCGGAACTATTACGACCTGAGTTCTTTACAATGTTTGCTATTTTTGACCATGTATTATGCCAACTCTGCTAGAATATTTTAATTAGCTGAACTTAAGCATTGTGCCTTGTATGGGTTACATCAGTCTGTTAGACATGCTGCGCTACAGGACTTTTGCTTTTGCTGTACAGCTTAGCTTTAACTCGCTTGCTTCTGTGTATGCAAGAGTATCTTGTATGGGATGAGAACAACTCCCATGAGCAGATTGCTCACAAAAACAAAAAGGGGAATTTGTGGCAATGCTGGTGACGAGCAGTGTGAGCAATCTGGCAGTGTAGGCTTAGAGCCTGACATGGTGGTAGGCCATGCTCAGCCTAAGTGCAAAAGTTGCTATCAGTGTAGCAAAACAGCGCTGTGCCTGCACCGTGTAACTAAAGCAGGACACTGGTAGCTACAAACACAGCAAGTTATCTTGTTGGTCAGCTAAACAGGCTAATGTTACTACTGTAATTTTAGATCAGTTGCTTTTAGATCAAAATAGTTTAAGGCATGCATAATTACTGAATAGAGCTGCTGTTGATTTTTTGCTTTTAGCTAATGGTCATGGCTGTGAGGATTTTCAAGGTATGTGTTGTTTTAATTTGTCTGATCACAGTCAATCAATTTATAAAAGGATTGCTTGGTTGGAAAATCATACTCAATCAATTGTTAAAAATGTAAATCCTTTTGATCAATGGTTTCAATCTTGGTTTGGAAATATGTCTCCTTGGTTATTAGGTCTGCTTAAAGAAGGTTTACGCTGGATTGGTATTGTTCTGTTGATATTGCTTGTTTTGCATATTGCATATGGATGTATTATGAGAAGTGTAAATGAGATAACATCTTGAGCTTTTTTTGTACAAAAGAAAAAGGGGGGAATTGTTGTAGAATGGCTTAAATCTAAGGGACATGTCTCTGTGGAACAGCTGCTTGAGCAGAATATGTAGGCCTTACTCCATCTTGTTGTTTACTGCTCATAGTTAGCTGCCTTGCTGAAGCAGCAAGGTCACTATGGCCTCGTAGCTGTTCTCGCAGCTGTGTGTTGGTAAGATAACTGGATGGGAAAGGAACAGCTAGGTAAGATAATTGGATGGGAAAGGAAGAGCTAGTAAGAAGGGAGTTTTCTTGGAATGTACACAGAGCCTTTGATATTGTACACAGACATAATTGCAGGTGGGCTGGATATTATAATGTTGCCTTCAGTCAGAGACCAATAGAATAGTGACGCTTGTGCATATTAGCTGAGATGCTATATAAGCTGTGTATCCGGGCAATAAAGTTGAAGCATGCTTATCAATCACATTGATTGCTGCTGTCTTCCCTCACTGCTCCCCGACACAGGACCTTGCACTTTGCTTTCATGAGAACTCCTGAGTTTTCCCCCTGCCACCTCTCAGTGCTATTGGTTAGTTTTGTCCTAACTAATTGCTACAATGATTTCAAGCTGCTCATGCTTGATGTGAGGAAGGACATTCAGACAGTGCAGGCCTGATCAATAATCCTTGGGCAGGACAGGAAGTGATCACTTGAAATTCCAAAGTCCACTCCACCTACTGCACCTACTGACGCCCCGCCCCCGTTCCCAAGCAGGCTCCGGAGAGCACGATCCTGCTGCTCCTGCCTGCTAAGCAGGGGTCCTCCCGACCCGCAAAGCCCCGAAAGGAAAGCGAAACCAAGCAGGAAGCTCACAGTCCAAGCGGGGCGGTCCCGGTCGCCGGCTCCGGTCAGCTATTGAGCCAATATGTACTCGGAGGGGATTGAAGCATGGGGCTCTGATGCTGAATAATCCTTGATGGGTTTTATCATGACAAAGGGCCAAGCCCTGGCCCCCAGAATCTGAGAAGGGAGATCCTGTCCCTCACACATGGCTCAGGGCTCTTCCTGGGGCAGTGGGATGTGAGGATGTGCAATGGTTGGAGCAGGATTATGGTCCCAGCTGTACTGGGGGAGGTTAAACTGATACAGTTTGTATTAGGAGGATCCCAGTCTCTTACTGGGATGGGGCCAGTGGATCCAGCTTGAAATGGAATGGAGCCCAGCCTGTACTGGGAGGGGACCAGGAGATTCAACTTCTTGGACAAGATCCAGTGCTTGCCAGGATGTTGTAGGTTGTATTAGCCCCACCCTGCACACTGTATCCCCCCAAGCCCCAATCCCAATCAGAGATTCACCCCCAGAATGGAGATTTACTGCCAGAATAAATCAACCACTAGCTCAGAATTTTGGAAGCAAAATGAAGCTATATTTACAAAAAGTGAACTAAATGTAAAAGTGCAAAAGGCAATAAACATATACTGGATATATTTCCATACATTAACAATTCAACCATAGTCACAACTAATCCCTCATACTAATTCAGCTGTTCTCCACCCCTATACAGAAAAAGCAATAGAATAGAATAGAATAGACCAGGTTGGAAGAGACCTTTGAGATCATCGAGTCCAACCTATCACCCAACACATCTAATCAACTAAACCATGCAACCAAGCACCCCATCAAGTCTCCTCCTAAACACCTCCAGTGATGGCGACTCCACCAACTCCCTGGGCAGCCCATTCCAATGGGCAATCACTCTCTCTATGAAGAATTTCTCCCTAACATCCAGTCTAAACCTCCCCTGGCACAGCTTGAGAATGTGTCCTCTTGTTCTGGTGCTGGGTGCCTGGGAGAAGAGACCAACCCCCACCTGGCTACAACCTCCCTTCAGGTAGTTGTAGAGAGCAAGAAGGTCTCCCTTGAGCCTCCTCTTCTCCAGGCTAAGCAACCCCAGCTCCCTCAGCCTCTCCTCACAGGGCTGTGCTCCATACCCCTCCCCAGCTTTGTTGCCCTTCACTGGACACGTTCCATCAAGTCGACATCTTTCCTAAACTAAGGGGCCCAGAACTGGACACAGGACTCAAGGTCTTCCCTAACCAGTGTGGTGTACAGGGGGCAGAATGACCTCCCTGCTCCTGCTGGCCGCACTGTTCACAATAGCTCTCCCTCATGCTCCCCCTGTACAAGGGAAAGAGAGAGAAAGCAGAGAGGGTCTTGCTGCTACTTAGCCATAACAAGAATCTCAGCCAAGGTCAGCAAAGTCAAGCAAAGCCAAGGTCAAAACATGAACCACCAGCAGCCAGAGTGAAAAGAGAAGAGCAAACAAGCTGTGCTGCAAAAACACAAGATATTGAGCAAACAAGTGGAATGATATTAGCAGATTATTATTGTTCTGTGCCCAATCCCTAACCCTAACCCCTAACTCTAAAACCTTATTTATCTTCTACTCAAAGTCTTTGGAAAATTCCTATTTACAGTTAGTGCCTAAGCTAGGTACTAGCTCTCAAATGTAACATGGTGTGGCAGTTTAGGCTTGGTGCCTCCTGTTACTGCCACATAAGTTATGCCTCCAGTGTACTGAGTGTCCAGCCCAGTAAGGTGAAAGGAAGTGTTGGGAGGCCTTAGGGTGTGGTGCAAGGGACTCTGTATGCTTTGGGATATTTTGCCTCTATGCTTTGTAGTTTTCTGCAAATCACCAATTGCATTTCCATTTAAGCTTTCCATCACTTTCCAATCCATTTGTGTGATCATCATTCTTTTGTCCCTCTCAGGGCAATAGAGGATCTGTCCAGCCTTGAACCAGGACAGATTATTGGTGGCAGAGGATGGTTGCTGCGGGAACTCTGCAAATTGGATTGGGGAAGTGCAGAGATGGAAAAGTTAAAATGGGAATCTGGGCGTTGTTGGGCTTTGGTGGTTGGGTTCAAGGTTTTGCCAGGGTGACCATGTGGGTGTTTTATGGGTTCCGAGGGGACAGCTGTGGGTGCAGCTGTGGCGTGGAATATCTTCTGCTGTTTCAAGGTGCCAGCGGCAGTCCTGTAGCCAGTGGCATCGAGGGAAAGCTCAAGAATGCAGTGCCTGCCCCTTTCCCCCTTGTTCCCTGCAGTGCGGTAAGTGGTGCAGGGCTGGGGAGGTGGCAGCTGTAAGCAGACCGGAGTTGGCAGCTGTAAGCAGACCAGAGTTGGCTTGTCCCATGGCAGTGGGGGCTAGCCAGAGCAGGAAGGTGAGAAGTGGCTCCCAAAATGTTGTTTTTTTCAATCTTGGAGAACTTTCTACTGCAGCAGGTCAGCTGGCAACAGATGGAGTACATCTGTCCCAGAGGAGGGGAAGGGTCACAGTACACGAGAATGGCCTGTCCCCCAAAGGGAAAAAGATTCTGGGCAGGGAATTGGCAGGTCTCGTTGACAGGGCTTTAAACTAGCTTTGAAGGGGGAAGGGGCTGAAACTGGTCCCCTCAGGCAGGAGTCTGGGGGAGATAAGCTAGAGCTAGAGGTGAAACCAGCAGCCCAGCTGCAGTGCATGTACACTAATGCACGAAGCATGGGTAACAAACAAGAGGAGCTGGAAGCCTTGTTGCAGCAGGAAAGTTATGATGTAGTTGCCATCACAGAGACGTGGTGGGACGACTCACATGACTGGAGCACTGCAATTGATGGCTACAGGCTGTTCAGGAGAGACAGGCAAGGAAGAAGGGGTGGAGGGGTGGCCCTGTACATCAGGGAGGCACTAGATGCCATTGAGCTGGAGATCAGGGACGATCGGGTTGAGTGCTTGTGGGTGAGAATTAGAGGGAAGATCGGCAGGGCAGACATCCTGGTTGGAGTCTGTTATAGACCACCCAACCAGGAGGAAGATGTCAATGAAGCATTCTATAGGCAGCAAAAGGCTGTCTCAAGATCACCTGACCTCGTTCTCATGGGCGACTTCAACCTGCCTGATATCTGCTGGGATCTCAGCACAGCAGAGAGGAGGCAGTCTAGGAGGTTCTTAGAGTGCATGGAGGACAGCTTCTTATCCCAGGTGCTGCGCCAGCCTACCAGGGGTAAGGCTCTGCTTGACCTCCTCTTCACCAACAGGGAAGGGCTGGTGGGTGATGTGGTGGTCGGAGGGTGTTTAGGCACCAGTGACCAGGAGATAATTGAGTTTCGGTATTCAGCCAAGCCAAGAGGGGTAGCAAGAAGACCTCCACTCTGGACTTCAGGAGGGCAGACTTCAGGTTACTCAAGGAAGTAACTCAGAAGGTTCCTTGGGATACAGCCCTTAAAAATAAAGGGGTCCAGGAGAGCTGGACCTGCGTCAAGGAAGAACTCTTGAAGGTTCAGGAACAGGCTGTGCCAGTGTCCCGGAAGATGAGCCCCAGGGCAGATGGCCAGCCTGGATGGTCAATGAACTTCTAAAGGAACTAAGGGGAAAAAAGAGGGTGTATGATCTTTGGAAGCAAGGGGAGGCAACCCATGGAATGTTTAGGGATGTTGCTAGGACATGCAGGAAGAAAATTAGGGGAGGCAAAAGCTCATTTAGAACTTAGACTGGCCTCTGCTGTGAAGGACAACAAGACGTCCTTCTATAAATACATTAATAGCAAGAAGAAGGGCAAGGACAACCTCCACTCCTTGGTGGGCACGGAGGGGAACGTTGTAACAAAGGATGAGGAAAAGGCAGAGGGACTTAACACCTTCTTTGCCTCAATTTTTACTAGCAGGACAGAACGTCTTCCAGACAGCTGGCCTGCAGAGCTGGCAGAAGGAGCCAGGGAGCTGCATAGTTCTCCTCTGTTCCAGGATGGGATTGTTAGGGATCTTCTGGGCCGCTTGGACCCCCAAAAGTCCATGGGGGCCGGATGGGATCCATCCTAGGGTGCTGAGAGAGCTGGCAGATGAGCTGGCCAAGCCGCTCTCCATCATTTTTCAGCAGTCCTGGCTGACTGGAGAGGTCCCAGAGGACTGGAAGCTGCCAAGGTGGTGCCCATCCACAAGCAGGGCCGGTTGGAAGAGCCAGGGAATGATAGGCCTGTCAGCCTGACCTCAGTGCCAGGCAAGGGTATGGAACAGGTCATCCTGAGTGCGATCACACAGCACTTACAGGGTGGCCAAGGGATCAGGCCCAGCCAGCATGGCTTTAGGAAGGGCAGGTCCTGCCTGACCAACCTGATCTCCTTCTATGATCAGGTGACTGCCTGGTGGATGTGGGGCAGGCGGTGGATGTGGGGCAGGCCTGTGGATGCAGTCTACCTGGACCTCAGCAAGGCCTTTGACACCGTCCCCCACAGCAAACTCCTGGCCAAGCTGGCAGCCCCTGGCTTGGATGGGAGTACACTGCGTTGGGTTAGGAACTGGCTGGAGGGACGAGCCCAGAGAGTGGTGGTGAATGGTGCCACAGCCAGCTGGTGGTGTGCCCCAAGGATCAGTGCTGGGCCCCATGCTCTTTAACATCTTTATTGATGATCTGGATGAGGGCATTGAGTCCATCATCAGTAAATTTGCAGATGACACCAAGCTGGGGGCAGGAGTTGATCTGCTGGAGGGAAGAGAGGCTTTGCAGAGGGACCTCGACAGGCTGGGCAGATGGGCAGAGTCCAAGGGCAGGAGACTGAACACATCCAAGTGCCGGGTTCTGCACATTGGCCACATCAACCCCAGGCAGTGCTACAGGCTGGGGTCAGAGTGGCTGGAGAGCTGCCAGGCAGAGAGGGACCTGGGGGTGCTGGTTGATTGTAGGCTGAACATGAGCCTGCAGTGTGCCCAGGCAACCAAGAAGGCCAATGGCATCCTGGGCTGCCTCAGGAACAGTGTGGCCAGCAGGAGCAGGGAGGTCATTCTGCCCCTGTACACTGCACTGCTTAGGCCACACCTTGAGTCCTGTGTCCAGTTCTGGGCCCCTCAGTTTAGGAAGGAGGTTGTCTTACTGGAGCGTGTCCAGAGAAGGGCAACAAAGTTGGTGAGGGGTTTGGAAGACAAGCCCTATGAGGAGAGGCTGAGGGAGCTGGGGTTGCTTAGCTTGGAGAAGAGGAGACTGAGGGGTGACCTTATTGCTCTCTACAACTACCTGAAGGGAGGTTGTAGCCAGGCAGAGGTTGGTCTCTTTTCCCAGGCAGCCAGTACCAGAACAAGAGGACACAGTCTCAGGCTGCGCCAAGGGAGGTTTAGACTGGATGTTAGGAGGAAGTTCTCTACAGAGAGAGTGATTGCCCATTGGAATCGTCTGCCCGTGGAGGTGGTGGAGTCACCTTCATTGGAGTTGTTCAAGAAGAGGCTTGATGGGGTGCTTGGTTGCACGGTTTAGTTGTTTAGGTGGGTTGTATTGTATTGCATTGTATTGTACTGTATTGTATTTAGGTGGGTTGGATTGGTTGATGGGTTGGACACGATGATCTTGAAGGTCTCTTCCAACCTGGTGGTGTATTGTATTGTATTGTAAAATCCAAGGTGGCAAGCGGTGACTTTATCTCAAAAACTGCTCCTGAAGGAAGCGAGAAGGTGGCTTTGGCTGGAAGGACTGCTCTTGTACCCCCGGGGCGGAGGTGGCTTTGATCTGTACCTGGGCAGCAGAGGTGACGGTGGCTCTGCCACTCTGTATATCAGGCAGCAGCACTTGTTACCTCTGCCCTGATTTTCAGATGCCTTCTGAAGATGGCACCTAGCACCTGGCTCTGCTTCTCCGTGAGTTGCAGTGCGGCCACTCCCTCTCCTGGGGAGGGCTGTGTAGCCGTATGTGGCCATGCCTCGGTACGCTATCACCCACTGGTGAGTGGCGTGCCTGTCCGTGCTGTGCATGTGTGTAGCTTGGGGCCGTGGCTGGAAGCAGTCAGCACTGGGCTTGGGAAAGGTCTGTGCAGGTTTTTGGAAGCCTCAGTGTGCTGTTTCCTGGAGGGTTGGAAGGAGTTGATGAACCTGATTCTTCTAGCTCGATTGCCCCAGGGGGTGGAAGCATGCCGCTTGAGCAGATGTGAGTGGAGACAGAGGTTCTCTTGAGAAGTTGTAAGGATTTTTTTTCCAGACGACCAGGATGTCCATAGAATCCATGAAGAGCTCACACTGCAGAAGAATATTGCTCCACTCCTTGGTGGATACGGAGTGGAACGTTGTAACAAAGGATGAAGAAAAGGCAGAGGTACTCAACACCTTCTTTGCCTCAATTTTTACTAGCAGGACAGAATGTCTTCCAGACAGCTGGCCTGCAGAGCTGGCAGAAGGAGCCAGGGAGCTGCATAGTTCTCCTCTGTTCCAGGATGGGATTGTTAGGGATCTTCTGGGCCGCTTGGACCCCACAAGGCCATGGGACCAAATGGGATCCATCCTAGGGTGCTGAGAGAGCTGGCAGATGAGCTGGCCAAGCCGCTCTCCATCATTTTTCAACAGTTCTGGCTCACTGGAGAGGTCCCAGAAGACTGGAAGCTGCCAAGGTGGCGCCCATCCACAAGCAGGGCTGGTTGGAAGAGCCAGGGAATGATAGGCCTGTCAGCCTGACCTCAGTGCCAGGCAAGGGTATGGAACAGGTCATCTTTAGTGCGATCACACAGCACTTACAGGATGGCCAGGGGATCAGGCCTAGCCAGCATGGATTTAGGAAGGGCAGGTCCTGCCTGACCAACCTGATCTCCTTCTATGATCAGGTGACCCGCCTGGTGGATGTGGGGAGGCCTGTGGATGCAGTCTACCTGGACCTCAGCAAGGCCTTTGACACCGTCCCCCACAGCAAACTCCTGGCCAAGCTGGCAGCCCCTGGCTTGGATGGGAGTACACTGCGTTGGGTTAGGAACTGGCTGGAGGGACGAGCCCAGAGAGTGGCGGTGAATGGTGCCACAGCCAGCTGGCGGCCTGCCACTAGTGGTGTGCCCCAAGGATCAGTGCTGGGCCCCATGCTCTTTAACATCTTTATTGATGATCTGGATGAGGGCATTGAGTCCATCATCAGTAAATTTGCAGATGACACCAAGCTGGGGACAGGAGTTGATCTGCTGGAGGGCAGAGAGGCTCTGCAGAGGGACCTCGACAGGCTGGGCAGATGGGCAGAGTCCAAGGGCAGGAGATTGAACACATCCAAGTGCCGGGTTCTGCACATTGGCCACAACAACCCCCGGCAGTGCTACAGGCTGGGGTCAGAGTGGCTGGAGAGCTGCCAGGCAGAGGGGGATCTGGGAGTGCTGGTTGATTGTAGGCTGAACATGAGCCTGCAGTGTGCCCAGGCAGCCAAGAGGGCCAATGGCATCCTGGGCTGCCTCAGGAACAGTGTGGCCAGCAGGAGCAGGGAGGTCATTCTGCCCCTGTACACTGCACTGCTTAGGCCACACCTTGAGTCCTGTGTCCAGTTCTGGGCCCCTCAGTTTAGGAAGGAGGTTGTCTTACTGGAGCGTGTCCAGAGAAGGGCAACAAAGTTGGTGAGGGGTTTGGAAGACAAGCCCTATGAGGAGAGGCTGAGGGAGCTGGGGTTGCTTAGCTTGGAGAAGAGGAGACTGAGGGGTGACCTTCTTGCTCTCTACAACTACCTGAAGGGAGGTTGTAGCCAGGCAGAGGTTGGTCTCTTTTCCCAGGCAGCCAGTACCAGAACAAGAGGACACAGTCTCAGGCTGCGCCAAGGGAGGTTTAGACTGGATGTTAGGAGGAAGTTCTCTACAGAGAGAGTGATTGCCCACTGGAATCAGCTGCCTGTGGAAGTGGTGGAGTCACCTGTGGTGAAGGCACATTCTGCCTATCTGGTCCCAGCATGTGGACAAGTTTCCCCTCCTTCAGGAGGAAGACAAAAGCCAAGGCATTAGCCAGGCCAGCACGCATTCAGCGTATGCAATGCGTGTGCAATTACCAAGTATGGGCATAATTCTAGCTTCACGCTTTCTATAGGCTGAAGCCAGTTGCCTATGAGAGTGCCCATTGGCCAAATCCAGCCTCGAGGAATCTATAAGTATTACCCCTGTGGTTAAACAACTTGCCCCCTCGTTCACTTTGTCTCTGTACTCGCTCGAGAGAGGAGCTCTCGAGCTACAGCCTCTGCCATTGAGCTTATCGTTATTAGCTTCTGTCATACATGCATGCATACTGAAGCCTCTGCATCGTGAGAAGCACTCTGATCGTGAGGATCATCGCAGAGGGAGGACCTTCGCTGAGCCCGAGAAGCCAGCGTCGCTACAGCCAGTCGTACCGACCGGGAAAGCCCCGCCATAGCGGGAGGAGAGCCTACCGTGCTACCGGAGGACTGGACCAGCCCCCGAGGGTAAGATATGCCCAGTTATCGGGGAGAAGGGACTTACTAGAGACTAAGTCCGCATATACCTAGCCCCGCCATAGAGGGAGGAGAGCCGCCACGTGTGCCGCTCCAAGCCCTGTAACCGCAGGGAAGACTAAAGCATTGTTTCGTGCTTATACTGCACCAAACCCGGGACTGCCCCGATCGTCCCGCTGTGCCTTTAAGGCCAGAAACGGAGAAGTCGCAGCTCAGCGCAGCCGCATTCTCTCTCCGAGGCTGTTTACCTCAGCCCCGAGATCCGTCGCCACGAGGCAGACCCCATAGCTATTGTTGTCCGACCGGGAACCTCTGAACCCGCCTACCGGCAACCGTCGCCCCGCCCTGCCGTGCGAGCCGACTTCCAGGGCCGACCCCACGGACCAAACCCGACCAGGAATCAGTCCAGCGGCAGTCGTCAGCCGGACCCCCACCTTGCTACAAACAACAGCTACAGAGTATCTTCCGCGTGCTTTCCACCCACTAGCACTCAGTTCAAAGCATCCGCGTGTAGCAGTCATCGCTGACGCACAGAAAGATCGCTATATTGTTGTATATAGCCAGAAGCCACCCGCGGTCCGCCGAGTCGCCAACTAGTGGCCAAGCGGCGGAACTGCACTCTTCATTATACAAACATACAAATAGTCTGTAGATAGTTTAATTAAGTTCTGATCATAACACTAAGCCATTTATGGAATATATTTCACGAACGTGCACTAGAACATATATATAAGTTGTTGATTCACCGGTTATTAATAATTTGATAATTAATAAAATTAATATTTTCATAATTCATATTTAATATTCATAAAATTAATAACCAGCTTCACAACATCACCATCATTGGAGGTATTTAGGAGGAGACTTGATGGGGTACTTGGTGCCATGATCTAATTGTTTAAGTGGGTTGGATTGGTTGATAGGTTGGACACAATGATCTTGAAGGTCTCTTCCAACCTGGATTTATTGTATTATTGTATTGAAGAGGTTCCATCAGATGAGGGAAAAAAACTTGAATGGACTGTTATCTGAGCCTGAATGAGAGACTGTTTGGAAGGATGCCCAGGTGAAGTCTTGGACTTTGCTGTTGTGAAGAAGTTATTAAATTTATGAAATATGAATTATGAAAATATTATTTTTATTAATTCTCAAATTATAAATAACCGATGAATCAACAACTTATATACATGTTCTAGCGCACGTTCGTGAAATACATGCCATAAGTGGCTCAGTGTTATGATTAGAACTTAATTAAACTATCTACAGACTATCTCTATGTTTTATATAGTGAAGGGTGCAGTTCTGCAGCTTGGCCACTAGATGGCGACTCGGCGGGACGCGGGAGGCTTCTGGCTATGTACAGCAATATTACAATCTTTCTGTGCATCAGCGATTCCTCTGCTACACGCGGATACTTTGAGCTGAGTGCTAGTGGGTGGGAAGCACGTGGGAGATGCTCTGTAGCTGTGGTTTGTGGCAAGGTGGGAGTCCGGCCGACTACTGCCGCTGGACTGGTTCCTAGTCGAGTTGGGCGGTGGTGTGGGGTACTGTCTCCTCTCTCCGCAGCAGTGGAGAGGGAATGCTGGAACCTGGGCTTAGCTCTGAAGCAGGTTCCCTTCAGGACTCGGTCGGTTCCCTCCAGACAATAGGGATAGGTCCTGGTCAGGTTCGGCCCGTGGGGTCGGCCCTGGGAGTCGGCTCGCACGGCAGGGCGGGGCGACGGTTGCCGGTAGGCGGGTTCAGAGGTTCCCGGTCGGACAACAATAGCTATGGGGTCGGCCTCGTGGCAACGGATCTCGGGGCTGAGGTAAACAGCCTCAGAGAGAGAATGCGGCTGCGCTGAGCTGCGACTTCTCCGTTACTGGGCTTAAAGGAACAACAGGACGCTTGGAACAGTCCCGGGAGCTAGGTATAGGAGGACTTAGTCTCTATCAAGTCCCTTCTCCCCGACAACTGGGCAGATCTTACCCTTGGGGGCTGGTCCAGTCCTCTGGTAGCATGGTGGGCTCTCCCGGTCGGTACGACTGGCTTCTGGGGCTCAGCGAAGGTCCTCCCACTGGAGTGCTTCTCATGCTGCAGAGGCTTCAGTATGCGTGCATGTATGATAGAAGCTAACAACAACAAGCTCAATGGCAGAGGCTGTGGCTTGAGAGCTTCTCTCTCGAGCGAGTACAGAGACAAAGTGAAAGAGGGGGCAACTTGTTTACCAACAGGGTAATACTTATAGATTCCTCGAGGCTGGGTTTGACCAATGGGCACTCTCATAGACAACTGGCTTCAGCCTATAGAAAGCATGAAGCTGGAATTATGCCCATACTTGGTGTTTGCACACGCACTGCATGTGCTGAGTGTGTGCTGGCCTGGCTAATGCCTTGGCTTTTGTCTTCCTCCTGAAGGAGGGGAAACTTGTCCACATGCTGGGACCGGATCTAGTATCTGGGCAGAATGTGCCTTCACCACATTTGCTATAAGTATCACCTCAAGATTGTTTCTAATTTGATGATATGGTTTGGGTGCAGAGATTATGGTATGAAATAAGGGGTGGCATGTGGCAGTTAAGGTTCAGTGTATCCTGTTACTGCCACATAAATTACACCTCTGGTGTCCCAAGTGTCCAACCCAGTAAGGTGGATGCATTTCATACCCATAAACCCTGTGCCCTATAAATTCATCTACCAAGTCATTCTCTTCCTCATTCTTCCCTCTCTGCTCCAGTGAGAGGTGCTCCCTATGGGGTAATGGTGGGGGAGTATCTCAAAGTCTCCTAGGCCTGTCAAGGCCTAATGGCAGGAGGAAAAGGGGGAGGGGCAGTCTGAGACCTGGACAGCCTGAGACTAGTCTAGCATTGGGAGGGAGGGGGGAAGAAAGAGTCCTGGGGGTTTTGGGTACACCTTCAGGTGGGGAGCAGGGAAGTGTTAGGAGGCCTTTGGGTGTGGTGTAAGGGACTCTGTACACTCATCAGTAAATTTGCGGATGACACCAAGCTGGGGACAGGAGTTGATCTGCTGGAGGGCAGAGAGGCTCTGCAGAGGGACCTCGACAGGCTGGGCAGATGGGCAGAGTCCAAGGGCAGGAGATTGAACACATCCAAGTGCCGGGTTCTGCACATTGGCCACAACAACCCCAGGCAGTGCTACAGGCTGGGGTCAGAGTGGCTGGAGAGCGGCCAGGCAGAGAGGGACCTGGGGGTGCTGGTTGATTGTAGGCTGAACATGAGCCTGCAGTGTGCCGAGGCAGCCAAGAAGGCCAATGGCATCCTGGGCTGCCTCAGGAACAGTGTGGCCAGCAGGAGCAGGGAGGTCATTCTGCCCCTGTACACTGCACTGCTTAGGCCACACCTTGAGTCCTGTGTCCAGTTCTGGGCCCCTCAGTTTAGGAAGGAGGTTGTCTTACTGGAGCGTGTCCAGAGAAGGGCAACAAAGTTGGTGAGGGGTTTGGAAGACAAGCCCTATGAGGAGAGGCTGAGGGAGTTGGGGTTGCTTAGCCTGGAGAGGAGGAGACTGAGGGGTGACCTTCTTGCTCTCTACAACTACCTGAAGGGAGGTTGTAGCCAGGCAGAGGTTGGTCTCTTTTCCCAGGCAGCCAGTACCAGAACAAGAGGACACAGTCTCAGGCTGCGCCAAGGGAGGTTTAGACTGGATGTTAGGAGGAAGTTCTCTACAGAGAGAGTGATTGCCCATTGGAATCGTCTGCCCGTGGAGGTGGTGGAGTCACCTTCATTGGAGGTGTTCAAGAAGAGGCTTGATGGGGTGCTTGGTGCCACGGGTTAGTTTTTTTAGTTGTTTAGGTGGGTTGTATTGTACTGTATTGTATTTAGGTGGGTTGGATTGGTTGATGGGTTGGACGTGATGATCTTGAAGGTCTCTTCCAACCTGGTGTATTGTATTATTGTATTATTATTGTAAATAACACTTTGAGGTATTCTTGCCACTATGCTTTGTAGTTTCTGTAATACACTAATTGCTTTTCCATTTAAACTTTCCACCACTTTCCAATCCAATTGTGTGTCATTCTTTTGTCCCTCTCAGGGCAATAGAGGATTTGTCAGGCCTTAAACCAGGACACACAGGAGGAGTTAAAGGAATCTGGCTTGGACTGAGGGGAGGCCCAGTATGTACTGCGATGGGGTCAGGGAATCCTGTCTTTAATCTGACAGGGCCCAGTTTACATTGGGAAGGATTAAAGGGACCCAATACGTACTGGGATGGGACTCAGACTATATTGGATGAGGCCAGGTGAGCCAGGTTGTACTGGGATGGGGTTTAATAGGCCTGGGATTGAGTAAAGGGCAGATTTTACTGGGGGTCACAATATCTTGTTTACACTGGGAAGGATGTATTTAGTCCTGTGAGAGGTCCATGTTATCTGGTCTACACTCAGAGGAATGTATTTCAAAGTGAGGAGGAGTCAGGGATTTGACTTTGTTCTGGGACAAAACAATGTCTGTACTGGGAGGTGATCAAGAGATGCAGTTTGTATTGGACATGATGGCCATACTGTTCTGGAGGCCAGCTCTGTCCCAGAAGCAGCCCTGGCCTCTCCCTGCCTGCAGTCCCAGCACTGCCACCCAGCATCACAGTGCCCAAGCTGCCAGAGCACTCAGGCCTTGCCCCAGCACAGAGGCTCAGCAGGAGAGGGTGGAAGGGCAGAAAGAGCAGGTGAGGACAGCCCAAGCTGTGGGGCTCCCTGGCACTGCTGCTGTGCTGGGACTCTGCCCCTCCACCTCTGCACACAGGCACTGCCCTGCAGCTCCACAGATGTCTTGGAGGAAGGAACTCTGAGAAACAACTCCCTGCAGGGTCCTTTATTATGTTCAGCACACCCAGGGAGCACAGCTCCTCATATACACAGTCTGTGGGTCACATCAAAGAGACCAACAAGGAACCAGAAATGGTTTGAAGAACGACATTTATGTGGGAACAACATTCTCACAAGGGGAACAGCACCAGCAGCAGCCAGAACTCCAGCAGCCAGGCTGGGCCTGCACTGAGTGACAGCAGAACTGCTCTGCAGGAGAGGAGAAAGAGTTTATTGCTTCTGAAAGCATCCAGGGATCAGTTGGCTCAGGGCAGCCTTCAGCTCCTGGTTCCTCAGGCTGTAGATGAGAGGGTTGACTGCTGGAGGCACCACTGAGTACAGAACTGACATCACCAGATCCAGGGATGGAGAGGAGACGGAGGAGGGTTTCAAGTGGGTGAAGAAGGTAGTGATGATAAACAGGGAGACCACAGCCAGGTGAGGGAGGCAGGTGGCAAAGGCTTTGTGGCGTCCCTGCTGAGAGGGGATCCTCAGCACTGCACTGAAGATCTGCACATAGGACACCACAATGAACATGAAAAAGACAAATAATAAACAGACACTGGCCACAATAAGCCAAAGTTCCCTGAGGTAGGATGTGGAGCAGGAGAGCTTGAGGATCTGGGGGATTTCACAGAAGAACTGGTCCAGAGCATTGCCCTGGCAGAGGGGCAGGGAAAATGTATTGGCTGTGTGCAGCAGAGCATAGAGAAAGCCACAGCCCCAGACAGCTGCTGCCAGGTGGAGACAAACTCTGCTGCCCAGGAGGGTCTCATAGTGCAGGGGTCTGCAGATGGCAACGTAGCGATCGTAGGACATGGTGGTGAGGAGAAAATACTCTGCTGAAAGCAGAAAGAGGATAAAAAAGACTTGTGTAGCACATCCTGCATAGGAGATGTCCCTGGTGTCCCTCAGGGAATTGACCATGGATGTGGGGACAGTGGTGGAGATGGCACCCAGGTCAAGCAGGGCGAGGTTGAGGAGGAAGAAGTACATGGGGGTGTGGAGGTGGTGGTGCCAGGCTATGGTGGTGATGATGAGGCCATTGCCCAGCAGGGCAGCCAGGTAGATGGCCAGGAAGAGGCAGAAGTGCAGGAGCTGCAGCTGCCTTGTGCCTGGGAATGGCAGGAGGAGGAAGTGGCTGATGGAGCTGCTGTTGGCCATCTGCTGCCTCTGGCCATGGAGACCTGTGCAAGGAGGGATAGACAGTGGCAAATTAGGGCACACTTCTCTCAGCCTCATTGTAACCCCTGTCCCTGAGCTGCATGAGGAATGGATCAGCTCAGTCCCATCACTACCAACCACTGATGGTTCATCACAGCCTCATATGCAGCAGGGACCCAGAATTGCCATGAAGATTCCTCTGGTGTCAGAAGAGAAAGTGACCAACAGCCCGATCCCAGGGAACAAGAGTCCCATTGTGGTGGGTTGAAATTCCCCCCCAGCATTAGCTTTGCCAGAACAGCTCAGTTAGAAGCAAATGAAGCTGTATTGACAAGCCAGAGCTACACTCTGCAATGGAATGCAATGAACAGGTACAGAACATACAGGAGTGACAATATTAGACAGGTATTTACAGTTAGTTAACAACACAAAACCCCCTGGTCAGAGACCAGGGAAGCTGTTCCTCTGCCCCTAACCCCTTACCCACCCTGTTCCAAGAGAGAAAGGAGGAGTGGAGAGAGAAAAAAAAGCAGTGGGTTAGACTTAGCCAAGGGCAGCCAAAGCAGGTGAGCTCTCCCCAGCAAAGCAAAACAGCTGAGATCAGAAGAGAGAGAATTGTTATGGTACAGCTCCTCTGATTCCAGATATTTATCCAATGAATTTCTTGAGAAGAATCTTTTCTTTTCCTTTTCACACCCAAGAGTGATCTATTTATTTTGTTTCTACTTTTCTGCTCCAAATCTGTAACTAAATTTTAAAGGCATTGCCTAAAACCACCACAGCCATGGAGAGGTGGAGGAACAGGGAGCAGGCCTGCAGTGCTGCAGAGACAGTGAAGGGGAGAGAGAAAGGCAGAGGGGCTGGGGGTGAAGCCTTCTCCTTCCCCAGCTCTGCTCACTGCTGCTCACAGGATGGAACTGAAGGGCTTTGGTCCTCCTTCTGTGTGCACACTCCAGGAGCCTTCAGCTGAGCATCAGCTGCCGAGATGGAGATGCCTCCAGGAGCTACAGCTGCAGTGTCCTGCACCCACAGCCTCACTGTGTCAGCGACTGCAGTGACTTCTCCTCCAGTGAGCTCTCAGTCATGCTCCCAGTCCTGGCCACCTTGAAGCTCTCTCTGCCTTCCTCATCTCCCTGAGATCCTCTGGCAGTGTCCTCAGCCCTGCTGTGCTGTTCAGAGGAGCTGCTCCTGCCCAGAGCTGTCTCCTTCAGCGCTGCCTGCTTGCCAGCAGCTCCTTCCAGCCCAGGAGCCTGGCCCAATAGGGCAGGGGAGGACCAGCCCAAGGTGTTTTAATAACTCCTCTGGTGGCTTTTGGTGCCCTGTAAACCTCAGGGACTGAGAGGAAGCTGATGAAACCTCTCCAGAAGTCAAAGTCAGATTCAAACTCTGAAGTTTCTTCTACTCTTACTGGGTCCCACTGAAGCATACTGGGAAAGGTTCCCCAGGGTCTGGTTAGAGCAGAAGGAGACAGTGGATGCAAGGGAAGTATCACTGGAGGCACTGAAGCATCTCCAGGCTGTGGGGAGAGCAGAGACCTGAGGCAGTGCTGACAGGTCAGGACAAGCAGCTCAAGGTGGCTCTGCTGCTGAGCAAACCTGGAGGGGTTTCATTGATCCAAAGGGCCAAGCCCTGACCCCCAGCCCCTGGCAAGGCAGATCCTGTCTCTCACCTGTGGCTCTGGGCTCTGCTGGGGTCAGTGGGGAGTGAGGATGAGCAGTGAGCAGGGTAGGACCTTGTCAGGTTTTGCTGTGGTTTGCTTGCAAAGAGAGAACTCCTGCTGAAAAGGAATGAAACGTACCTTTAAAAATCAGATGCTTTGTGCAATAGAAACCTCTGCAATTAGCTGCAGAAACCTTGGCAAGAATGAGAGGTTCAGCAGTATTTAATGAGCCCCATGGAGTATTTGGGGCTGATTCCATCATCCTTAGCTACTGCCAGGAGACTCTGCCAAGGTACTGCCAAGAAGCCTCTCAACAAGTCCAAGTCAGAAGAAAACTCCAAAGTCCCTTGAAGCACTGATTGGCCTCACTGAGGCTTGTTCCTGACCAAGGCTCCCCAGGGACTCCTTAGAGCAGCTTGTTAGAGGCCAGGATTGCAGGAGACAAAGGCAAAGTGCAGGGCAGAAAAACTTGCCTTTGGTCTAGGAATCAGAAAGGCCGAGCCCTGACCACTGCCTTTGGAATAGTAGAGCCTCAAAGCCTCAAAGCCAAGTTTCTCCTCATAGGCCTTGGTGGCAGAGGCAACTGCCAGAGCCAAGGGGACAAAGCCCTTGGTCCTGTTGGGCCTCTCAGCCTTGCCAGAGCCCTTGGCCATCCCTACTGCAGCCTCTCCTACACTCTCCCATGTCTGCAGCTCTTTCCCTTCAGGCTGCTGACACCAATCTTGCTTCCCCAGCCAGCTCTCCCCCTGCCATTTCCATCCCTTCCCTGAGCTGTCTCATCTCTCCCTGCCATTTCCTGACACCTCTGGATGGCCTCATGCATAGCAGCTCTGCCCTTTGAGGGACATTTCTTTGGTCTCTTCTCCACTCTGAACCTTCCAAGTTGCACTGAGTGGAGATTTTAGTCTCTTCTCACACCCCAGAAGAGCTCCATCCTCTCTTAAACCACCCTTCAGCCATGTGCACACTGCTCTGGCAGTGCCCTGAGCCTCTATTAACCAGGCTGAGTCAGCCCATGTCCCTCAGCCTCTCCACAGAGATGTCAGCCTCCTTCCTGCCAGATCTCCTCTGCAGCCTCCCCAGTTTCCTCCTTCTGCATTAGACTGCAGAACCTCACACCCAGACACCAAGCATCCAGATGTAGCCACAGCAGTGCTGAGTCCGGGTGAGGACAACTTCTGTGTCTGGGAGGCCACACTCCTGCCACAGCCCAGCTGCAGTTGGCCTTCTTCCCTGCGTACAGGGTTTGCTCCATCCCAGGGCATTTGGAATAGGGAAAAGAAGCTCAGTAAAGTCTTGCTCAGTATTGCTCTATGAAATGCAGACAGGCTTAGGTCTGGTCCTTGAAATGGGAGCTTAGGAGAAGACAGAGGCTTAGGGCCTGCTCTTGAAGGTGACATTTGCCCCAGCTCTTCCTAGAGAGGTCCTTGCTGCCCCTGTTCTGCTCCCTGAAGCAGACCAGCACTCACACATGCCCTGCACTAGAACAGCCATGCAAACAAAGGGGAACAAGCTCAGGGTTGGTGCTCCAACCAACTTCTTGAGACTGAAGCCCAAGGCAGGAATCCACAATCATAGCCAGGCCCAGAGCTCTGAGGAGCCCCAGCTGCTGTCTTCCTTTTGCACTTCATGCAGAGTCTGCTTGGTTCCCATATCTCACTGATCACAGAATGGGCTGGGCTGGAAGTGACCTCCAAAGGTTATCTTCTCCAACCTTCCCAGGGACATCCTCAACTCAATCAGGTTGCCCAGAGCCCTGTCAAGCCTCCCCTTGGATATCTCCAGGGATGGGACCACAACCCCCTCCCTGGGCAACCTGTTGCAGTGTTCCACTACCCTCATGGTGCAGAACTTGTGCTGGCTCCTCCTTCCTGCACAATCCTGCTCTGTTCCCACCTCTCACCCATGTCTATGCATGTCCTTCCTCTCTGATCCATGGAAACACACCAGCTTGTGTTCAGTGCTGTGCCCACTCCTCCTTCTGAGGCAAAGGCCATGCCTGGAGCCATTCCCTCCTGAGCAGCTATTTCTGCAACCTGTTTCGCTCCTCCCTGTGAAGCTGATTCTGCACCTGCAATCCTGTTCCAGAGGCCTGGAAGAGCAGAGATCTTCACCATGGCCTTTTCTGCTTCACTGTCTCCTGAGCAAGGCAGAAACCATCAGGCAAGGCTGTGCCAAACAGAGGCCCTTTCCTTTGCAGCATTGTTTCATTTGTGCCATTTCACATCGCCTTGGACCCAACTTGGAGTCTCTCACTGATCAGCCACAGTTGTATTTGGGAGCACTGCCCCAGGGGCACAGATTCCTGACCAGCTGAGGGCTAATCTTTCCCTGCCTTTGCTGCCACATCTCCAAGACTTTCCCTTTCCTCCTGGTGCTGCCCACCCTGTGTGTTTGTTCCTTATTATGGGATGGTGACAGCCTGGATGGATGCACAGCCTGAGTGTTTTTCCCACAGAGGGGACTTGACTTCAGGCAGTCAATGTTTGCTGATCAGTTAGGTTGCATCTCTGGACACATTTGCAATCTCTCTTCTTTGGATCAGGAGCCTCTTCCATCCCCATCCTGTGCTTCTAGTTCTGGATTATCCTTAAGGGAAGTGTTCATCCACAAGCTCAAAAGGAGCCACCAGTGTTCACTTGCAGCCCAGACAGCCAATTGTATCCTGGGCTGCATCAAGAGGAATGTGTCCAGCAGGGCCAGGGAGGTGATTGTCCCCCTCTGCTCCACCCTGGTGAGACCACACCTGGAGCTCTGTGTCCAGTTCTGGAGCATCTGTTACAAGAAGGATCTGGAGGGGCTGTAAGGTGTCCAGAGAAGGCCAGAAGGATGAGCAGAGGGCTGGAGCTGCTCTGCTATGAGGACAGACTGAGAGAGTTGGGGCTGTTCAGTCTGGAGAGGACAAGAATCTGAGGAGTCCTTCTTGTGGCCTTCCAGTATCTGAAGGAGGCTACAAGAAAGCTGGGGAGGGACTTTTTAGGGTGTTGGGTAGGGATAGGACTGGGGGGAATGGAGCAAAACTAGAAGTGGGGAGATTGAGATTGGATGTTAGGAAGAAATTCTTCCCTATGAGGGTGGAGAGACACTGGCACAGGTTGCCCAGGGAGGTGGTGGAAGTCTCATCCCTGCAGGGTTTTAAGGCCAGGCTGGATGTGGCTCTGAGCAACCTGCTCTGGTGTGAGGTGTCCCTGCCCATGGCAGGGGGATGGAACTGGATGATCCTTGAGGTTCCTTCCAACCCTGACAATTCTGTGATTCTCACTAGTGCCTGCTGGGACAGGATCCATGGGATTAAGAGAAACCCAGTGGCAATTTGTGGGGAGCCTCAGATTCCCTAGAGGTGATCTGCACCATGCAATGTCCAGAGCAATGTGAACCCTACAGCACTCAAGGGAACAAATAGTTAGAGAGCAGCCCCATGGAGGACCTGGGAGTTGTGGTGGGCAGCAAGTTCTGCATGGGACAGCAATGTGCCCTGGGGGCCAAGCAGGCCAATGGGATCCTGGGGTGCATTTGGAAGAGTGTGGCCAGCAGATCCAGGGAGGTTCTCCTTCCCCTCTGCTCTGCCCTGGTGAGGCCCCACCTGGAATATTGCATCCAGTTCTGGGCTCCCCAGTTCAAGAGGGACAAGGATCTGCTGCAGAGGCTGTGAGGATGCTGCTGGGACTGCAGCACTGCCTGATGAGGAGAGGCTGAGAGGCCTGGGGCTGTTTAGTCTGGAAAGGAGAAGACTGAGAGGGCATCTGATCAATGTCTATCAATATCTGAGGGCTGGGGGTCAGGAAGCAAGAGGCAGGGACAGCCTCTGCTCACTTGTGCCCTGGGAGAGGACAAGGGGCAATGGATGGAAACTGCAGCACAGGAAGTTCCACTTCAACAGCAGGAAGAACTTCTTTACTGTAAGGGTGACAGAGCCCTGGAGCAGGCTGCCCAGAGAGGTTGTGGAGTCTCCTCCTCTGGAGACTTGCCAGCCCTCTCTGGATGTGTTGCTGTGAGACCTGCACTGGATTCTATGGTCCTGTTCTGGCAGGGGGACTCAGAGATCTCCAGGGGACCCTTCCAACCCCTAACATCCTGTCAGCTGAGACCCTGTGAATTGTCACAGGGCTCTGAATCCAAAGGAGATCCCAGGAGGAAATACCAAGGTTCCAGCTACAAATCATGAAGTCTGTCTGAGCTTCATCTTCAAGGATCCTTCTGAAGTCACCTTCCACTGCCCCCTTGGGCTCTTCTGGGCTCTCAGATGATGCATCCATGTGGCAAGTCCAGTTGCCTTCAAAGCAGTGGAAGTTGTTCACAGAAGCTGAGAGGCTCTTTCCATTTTGCTTGGAGGGGCTCCTGATTGTCATGGTTTGAGTTGTCTCTGCTGCTGTTATCCAGACCATGCTGCAGCCATGCCAGCCTCAGAAATGAAAGTGCTGGCTGGAGCAAAGGATTGTGGGGCTTGAAGTTCAGGTTGCAGCAGGGGAGGCTCCCTGTGCCAGTTGCTGCTTCTGGGTTCTGGGGTTTTTTGGGTGTTGGCTGCTCCGCTGGGATGGCAGTGGGACAGGGAGGGGTAGGGGAGCAGCTCCCTAGTTTGGGCTTTTGCCTTGCTTGCTGCTGCTTGCTGCTGCTTTCCACTGTGCCTTTCCTGCACACAGCCTGAGGTCACTGTGCTTTTGTATCCTGATGATCTGATTTGCTCAGCAAACTCTTCTCTCATTTGTTTCTGTATCAACACAAAGAGGCTTTGTGTGGTGGTCTTTCCCCCTCAGTTCTGTGTTGGGAGAGGCAGAGAGGTTAAGCTGCTGGTCAGCTGAACCCAGTACATTCCTTTTCTGGAGCCCAAGGTGGGGCAGGAAAGCAGGTGCCTTAATGAGGACAGATTTTGGCAGGAGACAAAAGGATTGAGGTAACAAACAGTGAGAAGAGAAGGATTCATTTAAGGCTTGAGGCTTGTCAACAGAGTTTGACAGAAGTTTTCTTTCCTGTGGTGTGTTCACCATGTTGATGGATTTGCTTTTGGGGGACTGATGAGCTGCAGTCCTGTTTGTGCTGCTGATGGTGCTGAGTGTTAGCTTAGGGCAATGGCTCAGAGCTGTGCTGTCCACTGCTGGGCAGCCTGCTCTGGTTTCATACAGAGCACTACAGGACACTCCCAAGGAAACCTCTGTGAGATCTGCCCAGATGCTGGATGCTGAGGAGTGGCAGGGGGCGGGGGAGGGAAGGGGCAAATTCTTAGGCTGGTGATCACCTCTGGTGCTTTGGAATTTCAGCCCTGAGCAAGTGCAAAATCTTCCCCAGCAGGGGAAAGGTTTGGGAAAAGTCTGTTGTCAGGCTGGGAGTTCCTGAGAGACAGAAATCACTGCAATGTACTTGGGCCTGGCCCATGCCTCTTGAGCCTTGCTCATCACCGTCTAGAGGGCTCAGGGACAAGAGAAGGTCTCTGGAGCTACAGACAGTGCCACAGGCATGGCAGCTGTGTCAGAGAAGCAGCCTGTGCCAGGATCAGATGCCCCTTGTAGTGAATGGTGCTTATGAGCAGGATTGTGCCCCAGCTATTACCAGAACATGCTTCTGTGTGTGTGACTCAAACCCCCTTTGTCTCCCCTCCCTTCTGGAGTCGGGGAGCAGGGGGACCTTGGCACCACTGAGTCCAGGTAAACAATCTGCCTGGGCATGTTTCCCCCCCTGTGGTAAGCAAGGCCCAGGCTACATGTTTGTTTGCCCTGTTCAGGGCGTGTGCTTCTGCTTATTGGGCACAGTATCAGCTCATTGGTTGATTGTTGTGTCAGCAGTGGGTGCTCACTGGAGCAGTGCTCTTTGGGGCAAATGGTAAAGAGGAGCTGTTTGGTAAACAAGTGCCCCCCCCGCTGGTGCTGGTGCCTGTGCCTGTGTGCATCTCTGTGCTGCTACGCTCCGCCTGGCTTGCCCCAGCACTGCAGAAGGCCTCGCTGCACATTGCCACTGCTGCCCGGCTGCGGTCAGGGCCGTGGAGCCTGGGGTCAGCTGCCGCGTGAGCCATCACCACGGGAGGAGACCGTGGCGGCCCCTGTGCACCGCCGGCCCTGAAGCGCCGCAGCCCCTGGAGTGGGGAACCTTTGCCAGGGGCTGCACTTCGTGCACCCAGCGGCAAAAGCCTCTGAAGTTTCCCCTGGGAGGCTCCAGGACCTTTGTGCTCTGGGAGAAGCAGCAACCCCACAGCGCCATTCTCTATTGCCTTATCAGGGCACAGCTGTGCCACACTGTCAGGACTCTAAACACATCCCCAGGGAAAGATTTCATGGCATTCTCAGCTCCTGAGGAAGCCAAACCTTTGCTTCAGAGGATTTTGGTTAAGGGAGTGCTGAAACTGTCCTGGGCTGAGGGTTTGCCGGTCACTGACAAACCCCTCCCCCACTGCTTTCCCAAGCAGTTTCAGTTCTAAATCCTATAACTCCTTTGGTTGGGCTGAAGTGCCCAGGCACAAATGTTCTGTAGAGGTGGTTCCACCAACTGAATGCTGCTGCCTGGGAGTAGAAACTAAATCCCCTGCTGCAGAGTTTGTGTCTAAATAGACTACTAATAGATCTGTACATTGCTATCCTTGCTGCTCGTTCCTGAGGGCACATCTACAACACTCCTGAAGGGAAGAAGAAGCCTAAAAGGAAAGCAGCTGATCCTGCAAAGCACCAGGAGGGATCAGGGTCCCCATGGGAACAAGAGAAAGAGCCAGGGCTGCTGGCTTGGTTCTTATCTCTGGCTTTGGAAGATGGCCAAGGACAAACAGTGGATGAAACAAGCAGCAGGCCCCAGCAAGGCAAAGGAAATCTCTGCTCCTCTCTCCATGCCTGTGTTTCAGCTGTGAAGGAACTGTCCCAGGAGTTCCATCAGCTGCAGAAGAAGCTTTTATTCCCCACCTGTACAGTCCTGTGTTTCAGCCATGAGGAGCAGCTGCTCCCCTGTCCAAGGAAGAGAATCTGGGAGGCTCACACCACAGCACACCCTCTGCTTTACTTGTGTGACCATAGGGAGGATGTGAGGAAGTGGAAGGGAAAACCCAATCCAGTCCTGGCTGCAGGAGTCTGTGGCTCACAGGGGAATTGTCCCCCCAGAGATGCTGCCTCAGTTTCCAGTGGGAAATGGCCTATGGAGAGCAGAGAAGCTGAAACTCCTTCTGGTCCTCCTGAAGGCACTCCCAAAGCCTCTTCACAAGATGCAAGGGACCCAAGGCAGAATTAGAGGGGCTCTGCCTCTAACCAGATGGAGGAGAGAGACAAATTGGTTTGTTGGACTGTACAGAACCAATGGCCTGGCAAGTTGAGCCCATGAGAGGATAAAGCTTTAGTAGATACAGGTGCCCAGAGTGCTCTGACACCATCAAACCACGAGGGGTGGAACCCATCTGTGTTTCTGGTGTGACAGGAGGATCCCCACACCTGGCTGTGTTGGAAGCTGAGTACTGGGATGCAAGCCACAGTTTGCTTTCACTTGGAGGCATGGAAGGAGTCACTGGACTCAGTTGCCCCAGAGGTGGAAACACAGCCCCAGCATTTGCAGCATTTGGCCTGGGCATGGCCTGATCCAGACTGTGCTGGAACAGAGTGGAGCTGCAGAGCACCTGCAGTGAGCAGCCCTCTGGGTACTGCAAAGCGGCCTCCTGTGGAGTGAGAATGGACAGTGCCTGAGGTGTGCTGCTGATTGCTGCTGGGCATGGTGCAGATGGCCCAGAATGAGGGCTTGGGAATATCAAAGGTTAATTTGCTGCCATTACTCCACACCATCCTGCCTCATGCCACCTTCACAGGGACAGTGCTGGCTGGCGCAAAGTACTACAGGGCCTGAAGTTCAGATTACAACATCAGAGACTACCTGTCCTGGTTGCTGCTGTTGGGTTCTGGCTCTCAGGTGCCGGCTCTTTGCTGAGGGGGAGGGCTGTAGGGGTTGAACTCCTGGCGGCTGCTGCTGGCTGCTGTGCTTTGTGCAAACAGCCTCAGGTCAGTGTGCATCATGGGATCTCCTTTGGATTCAACTCTTTTGAACTTATCTCAAGTCCTTATCTCAACCCAGAGGGTTTTTTGACTCGTGTGTGTGTGTTATTTTCCCCTCACTTCTGTTTTGGGGGGGAACAGGCAGCTTAACCTCTTCTCAGGTCTTCAACCTCTTCCAGCCCCAGAGTGGAAAGCCAACAGAAGCTTTCTGAGTTCTTCCAAAGATCTCCATGAGCTTCCCCTTACACCCTCCAAAGATCCCAAAAGTGAGTCCTAGGACCATCCAAAACCCAAACAGCTATCACCTGAAAGCCCCTGAAGAATGCCTCTGAAATGCCTCCTTTTCCCCTCCCTGAACTGGGCACACAGCTCCAGCCCATCCCTTGGGAGCAAATGCCCCCAAAATTTGGGCATTGAGGCAGGGATGTCTGAAATAAAGGCCAACAGACAGGATTTGGGTAACTTCTCGGCTTTATTGACACAATTGGTCAATGGACGGAGAGGTTCTTACCCCAGGGAGACACAAAGCATTGGGGAAGAACCAAACTGACCTTGGCAAAACCCTGCCCAGCTCCACTGGGAGCTCCAGCTGTGCCGACTCAGCACTGTAATTGTGCTCATTAGCAATAATTGGCGTTCAGAAGGGCAGGAGGTGTTTGTTGCTGCTGGTGCCCCCAGTCCCTGAGAACTGCAAAGGAAAAAGAGATGATTTAGGTGCTGGAAAGGATCTCTCAGAGGGTCGCTATTACCCAACAGATTCTAGGAGGAGTTATGCCTCCCCTCCAGTGCAGGCTGCTCTCTGGTGTGGGTGCAGCGGTGCCTGTTTTGGAATCCGTTCCGGGTGAAGCTCTTGCCACAGGCAGCACAGGTGAAAGCCTTCTCACCAGTGTGGGTGCGGCGGTGACTATTGAGCCGGTGCCTCTGGCGGAACCTTTTCCCACACTCAGCACAGGTGAAAGACTTCTCACCAGTGTGGGTGCGGCGGTGACAAGTGAGATGGTGCCTCAGTCTGAAGCTCTTCCCACAGTCAGCACATGTGAAAGCATTCTCACCAGTGTGGGTGCGGTGGTGATCAATGAGAGTGCGCCTATGGCTGAAGGCCTTGCCGCACTCAGCACAGCTGAAAGACTTCTCGCCAGTGTGCACGCGACGGTGCTCTGTGAGGTATTCTTTCTGGGTGAAGCTCTTGCCACAGTCGCCACAGCTGCACGGCCTCTCACCACTGTGGATGAGTTGGTGCCGGATGAGTATATAGCTCGTGGTGAAGCTCTTGCCGCACGCAGCACAGGGGAACAGATGCTCTCCGGTGTGGATGCGGCGGTGGATAGTGAGGCTGGAGCTGAGTTTGAATTTCTTGCCACAGTCCCTGCAGGTGAAGGACTTAGTGCTGTGCACACTGCGGTGCTGTGTGAGGGAAGACTTGTGAGGGAAGGTCTTGCCACACTCAGCACAGCTGTACGGCCTCTCACCGGTGTGGGTGCAGCAATGCTGGAGATGCTCGGAGTTCTTGCTGAACCTCTTGCCACAGTCACCACAGATGAGGGGCCGGGGGCCAGGGTGGAGGCAGTGGTGCTTCACCTGCTCAGAGCCAGGTGGAAAGCTCTGCCCGTACTCAGGGCACTGATTCAGCTGCTTGGGTGGCACAGAGGGACCTGCTCTGACTTCATTCACCTCTGCAAATTCCTTTTCCTCCTCATCCTGGTCACCTTCATCCTCATGGTTGTCCTCTTCATACTCATCATCATCATAGTCATCATTCTCCTCAGCATCACCATCCTCCATCTTGTCCTCTTTCTCCTCCTCCTCTCCCTTCAGGCTGACCTTTGGCTGCTCCAACTTGACCTCTGGGTGCTGCTTCTCCTCCCAGCTTTTGTCTGGATCCTTCTGTGAGGCCATACTGTAGCAGGAAGGGGTTACAGCAGTGAGATTTGGAACAGGGAAGCACCTGAGCCCAGGATCAGAAAACCTCAGATCCCGTCTGGGACATGACAGTCCCTGGCTCCCAACACCCAGCTGGAGAAGAGAATGCAGAGGGGACCTCAAACCTTCAGGTTTTGTCAAGGTGTAGGCTCAGACATCTACCACATGTACTGAGATCCCAGGTTCCTGTGGTACCCTGAGGTACCCTGGGGCTTACAAGTGGTCTTGTCCAACTCTCAAGCCTGGCAGCATTGGCAGGGTGGTTCCTGGCCCAGGCCCTGTCCTTTGATCTCTTCTGGCTCAGGCAATGGAGGCAGCAGCACTGACCAATGAAAGACCAAACCACCTTCAACCTTCTCCAACCACCCTCCACATCCCAACCCCAAACATCACCTCCTGCCACACAACTGACCCCCACAAGCCTGGGGAGTTCCCAAACTCCAACACCCTGATGTGCCTCAGAGCCCCCTGGAGGGGTGAAATGTGGAGGCAGGAGGAGCTGGAGGAGGCTGGGAGGTGCCCTGGGACTCTGGGATTCTGGGGGCTGGGGTCCTGCTGTTAACCCACTCTGGGTTTCTTACCTACTGTGCTGCTCCAAGGGGCAGATCTGCAAACTCTGCTCTTCCCCAGCACACAGGGGCAGGGATGATGGAGAGAGAGGGACTCAGCCCCTGCAAGAGAGAAGCAAAGGGCTCAGAGGAGAGCACTGACCTGCAAGGGATGGCTCAGCACTGCCCAGGACCAGGCAGCACAGCTCAGCCTTGCTGGGGGCAACTCCCAAACCCAGCAGCACAGCCACAGCACACAGCCAGGGCTGATCAAGATGGGAGGCCTCAAAAACTGCAGACTCAGCTCCTTGCCCAGCACACAGCCCCCAGCACACAGCTGCAGGCCAGCACCACAACACAGCTGCCTCCACACTGCCTCTCCCAGGCCTTGCCTAAAGCTTCCTCCCATTGCCTGCCCAGGGCTCTGCTGCCTGCACATGCATTTGACAGCAGATCTTGCTCTGGACCCATCTCTCCTCCCTGGCTCTGTCCCCACCACACACACTCTGCTCAGCTCTGCCCTGCACACACCTCTCTGCTGCCCACTCCCCAAGAGAAGATCAGAGCAGCCCTCAGGACACACACAAAGGGAGCTTCATGATCTCTGCAGATGCAGCAAAGGAGGAAGGGACTTGGGCAGCTTCCTGCTAAATATCTTCAGCCCTCACTGGGATGCTGGAGGAGTCTCTGGCTCCTGACCAAACCTCACACCTCCAGCAGCCTTCACACAGCTGCAGCCCAAAGACACTCATTGGAAAGGGTTTGGCTTCCTTCTCTCCCTGACCATTTCTCTCAGCTTGCTCTTTGCAGTTCTCCTGGAGCTGCCACTCCACATCCCCAAGAGAAAAGGAGGTTTGATGGGAGGGCACAGTGCCCATGGGCTGCTGTTCATCTCCCAGCTGACACATGCAGAGCTGCAGCACAATTCACTCCTTTCACCTCCTGAAATGCTGACAGATTCTGCCATGCCCTGCACACACATTTGCCACCTGGGCCCTGGATCCTCTCCCCGTTTTGGGGGGACAAGGCCTAATTCCTGCCTGACCACTCCCAGGCCCTTCCCTCATTCCCAGCCCATCCATGGCCCTGCTGCCTTGGCTCTCCTGTGGCCCTGTGTCCCCTACCTCCACTGCCACTGCAGCTGGAAGGCTGGAGTGGGAAATGCTGTGGCTGAGGAAGCCTCTAAGGAACTGGGCTGGAAGCAGCAGCACAAGAATGGAAGGGGCCTGAGACTCAAGGCTGGGATCAGCTGGAGGGAGTGAGACCTCAGGTGACTCCTGCCATGGGGGATGGCTGGGCTGTGTGGCTAGGAGCCCTGAGTGCCTGCTTGGGCTGTGCTGCATGTCAGGAGGGGTCAGGGGACTGTCCTGAGCCAGGCAGGGTTTGGGGCTTTGAGCTTCTGGGCTCAGCTGCTGCCAGCACCATTGTAGGTAGGAGCCAGGCAGAGCCTCACAGCTGCTGGACTAAGCCCTCCCACCCCCTGAAGCCTTCACCCTCCATCTCTCCATCCATTGCTCCAGCTGCACTCTCTGCCCTCTCAGAGTTCCCCGGTCCTGCACATCCAGCATGGCCCATGAGAAGCCCCTGAAGGAGAGCATGAAGGAGAAAACCCTGGAGAACTACTTGGAGGAGCTCAACATGAGCTCTTAATGGGCATTTGCAGCCCAGAAGGCCAATCAGATCCTGGGTAGCATCAAGAGAAGTGTGGCCAGCAGGTCAAGGGAGGTGATTCTACTCCCTCTACTCAGCTCTGGTGAGACCCCACCTGGAGTACTGCCTCCAGTTCTGGAGCCCCTCTTACAAGAGGGATACAGACATGATGGAAGGTGTCCGGAGAAAGGCCAGGAGGATGAGCAGAGCGCTGGAGCACCTCTCCTATGTGGACAGACTGAAGGAGTCTGGAGAAAAGAAGGCTCCAAGGTGACATTATTGTCACCTTTCAGTATCTGAAGGGGGCTACAAGAAGGCTGGGGAAGGACTTTTCAGGCTATCAGGTAGTGATAGGATTAGGGGGAATGGACTGAAGCTGGAGGTGGGGAGATTCAGGCTGGATGTGAGGAAGAAGTTCTTCACCGTGAGAGTGGTGAAGCCCTGGAATGGGTTGTCCAGGAAGGTGGTTCAGGCCCTGTCCCTGGAGATGTTTCAGCCCAGGCTGGATGAGGCTCTGGCCAGCCTGATCCAGTGTGAGGTGTCCCTGCCTATGGTCCTTGTGGTCCCTTCCAATCCTGACTGATTCTATGATTCAGTCTCTCTTTTCAGGGCTCACACATTCAACATCCATTTGGATCCTGTTTATGGCCCCTGCACTTCAGCTCACAAGGCATTGCCACCTGTGGGTTGTAAAGCAGCACCCCAGGTAATACACTGAGCCATAACTGGTGAGTGAAAATTGGTTCCAGCCTCTTTGAAAGGTTCTTTGAATTGTTTGTGCCTGACACCCAGCCTCACCAGCTGTATTCAACTGCCAGGTGACTTGTTGAGTCGCCCCCTAGTGGACAAACCATGACATGCCGTCAGCTTTGGGCTGGGAAACAGCAGAGCAGTCTGCTTCTGACCATGCTTCCTGCCAGCACAGCTGACAAAAGCTCTGCACAGCTCTCAGCCTGCAGCCACACAGCAAAAGCTCCTCCTGCCCTGAGCCTCTCTGTGCTCAGCAGGCCTGGAGAGAAACTGAACATCAGTCTGCAGCCCCCCAGGGAAGATTTGTGCCTCAAGAGATTGCAGAGCACAGAGACCTTGGATGCCACCACCCACAGCACAAGGGGACAAGCTGCAGAGGGGGCCCAGGGCAACCTCCTGAGCTTCAACAAGAGCAAGGGCAGGGTCCTGCCCCTGGCCTGGCACAAGCCTCACAATCAGGACAGGCTGGGGGAGGAGGGGATAGGAAGCAGCCCTGCACAAAAGGACTGGGGGGGGGCTGCTGGACAAGAAGCTGGGCAGGAACAGACAGGGGGAGCCTGCAGCCCAGAAGGCCAAGGGCAGCCTGGGCTGCACCAAAAGCAGCAGGGCCAGAGATGGACAGAGGCCATCCTGGCACTTGGCTCTGCTGAGACTTCACCTGCAGCACTGCAGCCAGCTCTGGAGCCCTCAACACAGGAAGGACAGGGACCTGATGGAGAGGGTCCAGAGGAGGGACACAAAAATGTTCAGGGGCTTGAGAACCAGCCATTAAGGTCAGAAACCCTTCCTAAGTTCAGAGCCAGCTACTAAGCTCAGTGCCAGCAACTAACATCAGAACCACTTCCCAAGCTCAAGAACCAGTCTCCGAGCTCAGTGGCAGCCCCAGAGATTAAGAACCAGCCCCTGAGCCCAGAGCCAGCCCCCAAGCCCAAGAAGCACCCCTGAGCTCAGGGAACAAGCTCCTGAGCTCGAGAACCAGTAGCTAAGGTCAGAACAACTTCTCCAGCTCAAGAACCAGCCCACCAGCCCCCAAGCTCACACTCAAATCTAATGTGCAGACTCAGCTCCTGGGCTCAGAGCCACCAACTAAGCTCAGATCCACTTCCCAAGCTTGACAGCCAGCCCCTGAGCTCAGTGCCAGCCCCCAAGCTTGAGAACCAGCACCTAAGGTCAGAACCACTTCCCAAGCTCAAAAAAACAGCCCCTGAGTTTAAGTGCCAGCCCCGGAACTCAAGAACAAGCTGCTGAGCTCAGACCCAGACACTGAGCCCAGAACCACTTCCCGAGCTCAGAGACAACCTTGAGCTCTAGAACCAGCAACTAAGATCAGAACCATGTCCCAAGCTCAAGAACCAACCCCCAAACCCAGAACAACTTCCCAAGCTCAAGAGCCAGCCCCCAAGCTCAGACCCAGTCCCCAAGCTGGAGAACCAGCAACTAAGGTCAGAACCTCTTCCCAAGCTCAGAGCCAGCCCCCGAGCTCAAAAGCCAGACCCTGAGGCCCAGAGCCAGATCCCAAGCTCTAGAACCAGCAACTAAGGTCAGAACCACTTCCCAAGCTCAAGAAGCAGCTCTCAAGCTCAGAGGCAGCCCCCAAGCCCATAGCCTGACCCCTGAGTCCAGAGCCAGGAAGTAAGGTGAGAACCATCCCTGGAGGTGTTCAAGAGGGGATTGGACATGGCACTCAGTGCCATGGTCTAGTCATGAGGTCTTGGGTGACAGGTTGGACTTGATCTTTGAGGTCTCTTCCAACCTTGGTGATACTGTGAGACTGTGAACCACTTCACAAGCTCAAGAACCAGAAGCTGAGGTCAGAACCACTTCCCAAGCTCCGGAGCCAGCCCCTGAGGTCAGAACCACTTCCCAAGCTCAAGAAGCAGCCCCGAACTCAGAACCACTTCCCAAGCCCGGCACCAGTACCCCTAGCTCAAGAAGCACCAACTAAGGTCAGAAGCCACCAAACTCACACTCAAAAGTGCAGACTCAGCTCCCAAGCTCAGAGCCAGCAACTAAGGTCAGAAGCACTTCCCAAGCTCAAGACCCAGCTCCCAAGCTCAACCTCCTGCCCCTCCTGGGGGCACCAGAGCTGCACACAGCACTCCAGCTGCCAGCACAGAATGCTGCCAGCACAAAAACCATTGCAGCAAAAGCCTCAAGCTGTGCTCAGCTGCCAAACCCAAAGGGACCTCAACTTGGCCACAAGAGAAAGGACCAAACTGAGCCAAGAGACTGATCCAACACCCAAGGCTGCACAAAACAACCATCAGCAAAAGCTCCTCCTGCCCTGAGCCTCTCTGTGCTCAGCAGGCCTGGAGAGAAACTGAACATCAGTCTGCAGCCCCCCAGGGAAGATTTGTGCCTCAAGAGATTGCAGAGCACAGAGGCCTTGGATGCCACCACCCACAGCACAGCCAACCCCCCCCCCCAGCTGACACCAGCCCCAAGCGCTCCTAAGCTCAGGCTCAGCACAGCACCCACGCCTGACACCCCCACAGCACCCAGCACACAGCCTGCCCACAGCTCCCCCCTGCGCCTGGCCCTCAGCCCAGCCGCTGCCCTGCAGCACAGCAGCCGCCCGGCAGCTGCCAGCACAAAGCCTCCAACCCCCAGGGCTCCCCCACACCCCCCACAGCAGCCTCTGCTGCAAGCCACCCCCCACGCTCACCACCACCTCTCCTGCACACAGCAGCCCCCACAGCGCCACCCACAGCTCAGCTCTGCTGCCAGCCCAGCCCCCAGCAGAGGGACACAGGGCCAGGGCCAGCCCCTGCAGCCCACCCATGGCTCTGCTTGCAACACAGCAGCAGCCAAAGGGGGCCTGCAGCTGCCCCCAGCAGGGGGAGTCAGCAGCACAAGGAACCCCACAGACCCCCCACCCCAACCCCACCCACGGCACCGCAACCGCACAGACCCCTCCCAGAACAGCACAGACGACGCCCACCGACCCTGCACACCTCTGCCCTAGCCCACAGCCCCCCCCCGATCACCCCCAACACCGCAGACTCCTACAGCCGCACAGAGATCCCCAGAATCACAGCGACCCCACCCCCAAACCGCACGGACACCAAACGCCAAGCTTGCAGAGCTCCCCCGGAGCCCACAGACACCCCCCCTCACCCTCCCCTCAAACCCCACCGATTCCCCCTAGATCCCCGCAGAGACTCCCCCCAGCCCCACCGACCCGTGCCCCACAGTCCCTTCCCCAAACCAAGAGACCCTCCCGATCCCTCGCAGCCTCCCAGAGAACATTCCCTGATCCCCACCCCACGACCCCAAACTCTGCCCCAGAGACTCCCTCACCCCACCTGGACCCCGGAGCAGACAGCGCTGGGAGGGAGACCCCGGCCCGGCCCCGCCGGCTGCAGCGGCCACGTGTGACGGGGAGCGGAAGCCGCTCGCAGTCCGCTACGGAAGTCCCGCCCACGCCCGGGCAGCCGCAGCCAATCAGAGGCGCCGGGAGCGCGGCAGCTCCTCCCCCCTGGCCGCTGCCGAGACACAGCGAGGAGCTGCCACTGCCGGCCGCGGCCGCCATTGTTGCTGCCCCGTGGGGAGCGGCAGCAGGGTCGGAGCGCGGCAGAAGTGCCGGAGGTGCTGGCGCGCGAGCGGCAGCTGCCGGCTGCTGAGCTGCGGCGGGGCGGGAGGGGCTGAGGGGGCCGGGGAGCGCTGAGGGCGGCGGCAGCGGAGCGGGAAAGGGTCTGGCTGCGTGGGGCTGCTGGGGGTGTGTGTGGAGTTGGGGGTCGAGAGGGGCGTGGGGGGCAGGGGGCTCTGTGGGGCTGTGGGAGGGTTCGTGGGGTTGGGGTGGGTGTGGCTGGGGGCAGCCTCTGGAGGGGCAGAAGGAGGAGCTGTGGGGGTGTCGTGGATGGACATAAAAAGCCTTAAAGTGGCTTTTTACCAGACAATGAGGCAGAAGCTAGTAGAGCTGCTTCTTTAGGCTTGCCTGGACATGTTTCAGAGCCAGGATGAGCCAGGTGGGTGTGCTTTTGGCCACGTTTGGAAAGAAGGCTTTCTATAGGTTGCAATACCAGGGTTTTACCCCCCAGACTTGTGTTGCCACTGGCCATTATTGTCTCGGGAAATCTATAAGTATCGGCCCAAAGGGCCAGAGGATTGTCTTGCCATTGTCCACGCTCTGGAAGGAACCACAAGCTTCGCTTGGAAGCCGAACTGTGTTTCAGTTTGTCCAGACAAGACAGCAAAGCCCCCTCGCTATTCTCAGCCTTGTAAAGCCCAGAGGACAGATCTGTGTCTTGCCGGGTCGAGAGGCGAAACCCCAGAGGAGCTGAGTCCCCGGTGTAATAAATAAAGGGATGAATTATTTGTTAACCATATAAATGATCAATGCTGGAGTCATGATCAAGTCAGACAATGCCATTCAATGATAAGACCATGTAACATCCTGTTTTGAGCAGTATGTACTTAGTTTTAAGCTTGTTAGGCAGAAATCTACAGAAGTTGGGCAGCTGGATCGACACCCACTGAGCCTGCCAGAAACCAGGTTAAAGATAAGGAAGACTATCAACATCCTCACAAGAGACTCCAGACCAGGATGCCGACCCTTATCAGGAACTCACACTGGCACAGCCAGAAGGGTGCATTCTATGCATGAGGAATTGGCTGTCACGGTTGCGACATACCTCCACCTTAAAAGAAGAGAGGGGAATCTTATTCAGTGTGTGCTGTTGTGGAGCAGGAGGCCCCCAGCCACCCAGCGCGCTGCTTTTGCTTATTTTACCCGCAATAAAATTTCTTATACTTAAACTCTCGATTGGCGTGGAGAGTGTTTTTTAACACCGGGACAGTTTCGTTTGATTGGAGCAAGGAGTGAGCGCTGCTGCAAAAGGATTACAGCCGAGAAACCTCCTCTCTACAAAGCTTTTAGCTACAAACCCTTTGGGAGCAAATCCTGCCTCAGCAATAAGCTGCAGACACCAACAGAAAGTGAAACTCTGCTCCTGCAGCTTCCACGTGGTCAGCGCCATTTCAGTTTGTCTAGATCCTAACGTGTGCCAGGAGGTATCAGGATCAGTGAGGAATTACAGTACCTGATTTTTATAAGCATCTGTTGAAGGTCTGTTGCCCTGGGGAATTTTGAGGTTCCCCCTCCCCCCCGTTGTGGGCAGTCGCTGGCTTCATTGCCAAGGTTCCTTTTCTTTACAGTTTAAAGTGCTGTTTGCTGTGCCTGGATTTTGTACATATTGTTTAAATGGTTAATTGTTCCTGCTGGTGAGGGATCTGTTCCACGACCAAAACCCCTCGAACCTGTAAACAGGTTTTATTTAATATTTTTGTGGTATTTTTTTTGTGATTAATAAAATTATTAATATTTTATTAATCGCTCTGCTTATTGAACATTAATATATCCTTTTATAGACCAAAACAGGGGGTTGGTGTGGGGAGGCTGTGGGGAGGGCATCTGTGGGGTCTGGCAGGGCTGGTGTTTGGGGCAGGGGGCAGCGGGAGGGCTGTGGGGGGGGGGTGGGGTTGGGATCCCTTGGGGCTGAGGGTTGTGATCTGGATCCTTTGGGAGTCTCGGGGAAAAGCTGTGGCTGGGATCAGGATCCCCCGGGGGCTGAGGGGGATCTCGGGGCCGGGCTTGGGTTCCTTGTGGGGCTGCGGGGGGTCTATGGGGGGAGTTCCAGCCCCAGAGCCCTAAACAACCTCCCCGGACCCCCTGTGCCCTTCTGTGTCGTCTTAGGGGCGTGGTTGGGTTATTCCGGCGGCTCTGATTGGCTGCGGCTGCCCGGCCCTGGGCAGCAACAATGGCGGCCGCGGCCGGCAGTGGCAGCTCCTCGCTGTGCCTCGGCAGTGGCCTGGGGGAGGAGCTGCCGCGCTCCCGGTGCCTCTGATTGGCTGTGGCTACCCAGGCGTGGGCGGGACTTCCTCTGCGGACCCAGACCCCGCCTCCGCTGGGCTGAAACGTGGCCGGTTCGGGGTCTCCATTGCATCGCTCTCTGCTCGCCCAGGCTGCCAGGAGCCTACAGGGGACGGCAGTCGGCAGCTGCCTCTGCTCCTTCCTCTTCCTCCTTCCTCTTCCTCCTTCCTCTTCCTCTCTTCCTCCTGCTCTGCACCCCTTTCGCCTCGGCTGTGGGGGTAGGTGTGGGCACCCGCGGAGCAGAGTGGGGGATGCTGGGGTGGGGATCCCTGGGGGCTTGGGGGAGCGGCTCCTGGGGTTGGCATTGGCTGCCCTGGGGCTGCGGGCTGTCCTGGAGCTGGGATTGAGGAGGGATCCGTGAGGTGTGGGGGTGGTGTCTGTGGGGCAATGGGGGGCAGTTGGTGGGGGCTGTGCAGTTGTGGGGGCGTCTGTGAGGTTCCGTGGGGGCTTCGGGGTCGAGAGGGGCATCTGAGGGGCTGGGGAGGAGCCCGTGGGGCTGTGTGGGTTTGGTGGTAGGAGTTGTTGGTGCTGGGGGAGGCTGTGTGGCTGCGGTGTGGGTTGGGGTGGTGAGGCTTGGAGTGGGGAGTGCTGGGGTGCTGCGAGGGGGTGAGTGCGGTTGTGGGGAGCTGTGTGTGTCTGTGGGCAGTGTGTGGGGAGCTGTGGGGGTGTGTGGTGCTGTGGGTGGTGTGGGGAGTTGTGGGGGTGTGTGTGGGGGGTAGGGCAGAGGTGTTGGGGGTGGGTGGGTGTCGTGTGTGGGGTTGTGGGAGGTGTGTGTGGGGTTGTGGGTGCGTGGGAGGGGTCGGGTCGGGGTGGGTGTGTTTGGGGGTTCCTTGTGGTGCTGTGCTGCTGACTCCCCCTGCTGGGGGCAGCTGCAGGCCCCCTTTGGCTGCTGCTGTGTTGCAGGCGGAGCCATGGGTGGGCTGCAGGGGCTGGCCCTGGCCCTGTGTCCCTCTGCTGGGGGCTGGGCTGGCAGCAGAGCTGAGCTGTGGGTGGCGCTGTGGGGGCTGCTGTGTGCAGGAGAGGTAGTGGTGAGCGTGGGGGGTGGCTTGCAGCAGAGGCTGCTGTGGGGGGGTGTGGGGGATCCCTGGAGGGTTGGAGGCTTTGTGCTGGCAGCTGCCGGGCGGCTGCTGTGCTGCAGGGCAGCGGCTGGGCTGAGGGCCAGGCGCGGGGGGGAGCTGTGGGCAGGCTGTGTGCTGGGTGCCGTGGGGGTGTCAGGCATGGGTGCTGTGCTGAGCCTGAGCTTAGGAGCGCCTGGGGCTGGTGTCAGCTGGGGGGGGGGGTTGGCTGTGCTGTGGCTGGTGGCATCCAAGGCCTCTGTGCCCCCCAGCCCCTTCCTGTGGGGCTCTGCTGTGCCCTTGTGCCAGGGGTGCCTCTGCCTGCCCTTGGGCCTGGGGCTGTGTCCATCTCTCTGCAGGCCTCTCTGTGTCTCCCAGCTGGGCTCTACTTTTGTCCCTGTCCTCAGGAAGCTCAACCTCTGTGCCCAGTGTGCCCAGCTTGCCCCTTTGGCCACTGCCAGCTGGCAGTGGTGCCCCCAGCCAAGCCCACTGGGTGCCCAGCAGCACCTTGGCAGCCTAGATGGGAGCCTGGGGTGGTGCTGAGCTCTCTGCTGGTTGTTCTCTGCCCTCTCTTTGCCTTCTCTCTTCTCTCTCAGCCCTGCACAAGCTGCAGGACACCTCCTTGAGTGCTGCCCTTGCTGGGGGGGTGCAAGAAAGAGTCCAGGGGGGTCCAGCAGTGGCTTGGTGCTGGACTCAGCTTGGCTTGGCCACAGGGCCCCTCAGAGCCTGGCCTGGCCTCATCTGTGAGCCCAGGGCTTGGGGCTGGGGTGGCCTCCTGGGCAGGAGCCCCCATCTGGGGAGAAAGGCTACTGGTGAGAGGAGGCCAGGAGGTTGGGGGAGGGTACCCCAATGGTCCCCAACTTTGAGGGGCAATGGAGGAGTCCCCAGCTGGAGTGGGGAGAGAACAGGAGGGTGCCAAAATGTTGCTGCCCCCAAGTCTTCTTTGCCCCCACAGCCCCCACCAGACCCCCAGGCTCAGGAGCAGAGCAAGGCAGTGTCTGGGCAGGCCCCAGGGCATGCTGAGAGCCTTTCCCTGCTGGGCCCCAGGGCTTCTCAGGGTACTGCTGGGAGGTGGAGTTCTCAGCCAGGGTGGCACTGGCTTGGCTCCGGCTGCAGGGCAGGGCTGGGGCAGAGAGCTCTTCCAAGTCTCTTCCCAGGGAGGGTTTGAGAGTGTTTAAGAGATGTGGAGGAGCTTTGCAGTTTTCAAGAGGCTTTGGGGAAATGTGAAGAGGTTTGGATGATTTTTCAGGGATATTGGAGGAGCTTTGAGAAGCCCAAAAGTGATGAAAGTCTCTGCAGCAACCTTAGGGAAGAGATTTGAATGCAGCTTGAGGTGGTTGGAGGAAGCTCTAAGAGCTGTGAAAGCTTTTAATGAGTTTGTAGGGGGCTGGGAGAGTTTCAAAGAGCTGTTGATGATTTTGAAGGCAGTTTGAAACCTCTCAAAGTGCATTTGGAGACTGCCAAGCAGAGCAATCAGCCTCCGGCCTCCCTGAGATCTCTGCAGAGTTAGTTGCTGTGAGTTGTGAAGAGTTTGTCAGAGGTTTTTGTGAGATTCCCAGCGGTTTTGAGCAGCTCTGAAGAGAGTTCTTCACTTTTGAGTGGTACAGAGAAGTAGCCAAGCTCAGCAGCCCAGAGTGCTCAGCTGCATTCTGGACTCCTTTATGAGCAGTGCTGGGCACAGGGGGGAAGATTTCCTGCTGCCCTCTGTGCCTGCACACAGCTTGCCCGCAGTTCCTGCACACTGAGCTGCTCCCCACTGCTGCTGCTTCCTCTGAGTATTGTGCTAGTCTGAGGCCTTGAAGGGAAGCCACAAAGCTGCAGTCCTGCAGGGGCTGGGCCGGGCAGGAGGTGGAGCCAGGGAGCTGTAATTTTGGGACTCAGTCTCCAGAACTCTGCTGTCTCTTTGTACGTCGGCAGCAAGGCCACCTCGGTCTCTTGTCTCCCTCCTTTGGCTCTCTGGAGGGAGTCCTTCCCTGGTCCTCATGGGGGAGGAGGCCTCTTTGTGGCCTGCAGGGGCCTGACCAGTTTGTACTGTGCAGTCTTGGCCTGCTTAGGCCTGATGGGAGGGATGCAGTGTGGGGGGAGGAAAGGAGCCCTGGGGCCTGTGCTTCAGTCGGTTGGGGGAAGGTTTCTGGGGTTTGTTCTTGTGTCCTCTGTGTGTGTTAGGTGTGAAGGATTCCTCTGCTCTGTATTTTCCTGTAGATGCTTGGATCCAGCTCTGCATTTCTCTTCCAATTCCAGCAGAGCCTCTTCATTTTACTTCCTTTGGGAGTCAAATTATTTCTCTTTAATCCAAGACCCATTTCCATTTGGCTCCTCCTGTCCACCCCTGGCAGCGGCTTTTGGCAGTGAGCTTGGGAGGCTCTTCCTTAGTTGCATTTTTCCTTTTCACCTCTGCTCTTTTGGTTGTTTTTGTCCTGTTCCTCTGCTCCCACCTGCAGGAAGAAGCTGAGCTGTCCCTGGCTTGTTTCCTGTTATCTGTCTATGGTCTTAGATAAGCACTGCCTGCCCCTGAACATTGCATTGGTGCTTGACAGCTTCCTTCCTGAAGGGCAAGCAGCCCTGGAGCCTCTAAGCACCCAGTGCAAGGTTCCTGTCTTGCCCCCTTTCAGCTCACAGATGAGAAGCACATCGGGATCCAAGTCCTGTCCCTCAGACCTCTTGGCTTCCATACATTCATTGAGTTCCTATTATTGAGGCTCCCCGCTCCTGGGGCACGGCTCCCTGCCCAGGGGAATATTGACTATGACAATGATGAGCATGAAGAGGAGGATAATGATGAGGATGAAGGTGACCAGGATGAGGATGAAGGTGACCAGGATGAGAAGGAATGTACAGAGGAGGATGAAGCCAGAGCAGGTCCCTCAGTGCCACCCAAGCAGCTGAATCAGTGCCCTGAGTGTGGGCAGAGCTTCCCACGTGGCTCAGAGCCAGTGAAGCACCACTGCCCCCACCCTGGCCCCCGGCCCTTCGCCTGCGGGGACTGGCAAGAGGTTCAGATGGAGCTCTAACCTAACCTGGCACTGCCTGATCCACACTGGAAAGAAACTTTTCACCTGTAGTGACTATGGGGAGGGCTTTAGACAGAGCACTCAACTCACTGCTCACCACCTCATCCACACTGGTGAGAGGCCTTACAGCTGTGCTGCTTGCGGCAAGAGCTTCCCTCACAGGTCTGCCCTCACCCGACACCGCAGTGTGCACAGCACTGAGAAGGCCTTCACTTGCAGGGACTGTGGCAAGAGCTGCAAACACAACTCGAGTCTTACTATCCACCGCCGCATCCACACGGGAGAGAAGTTGTTCCCCTGTGCTGCGTGCGGCCAGAACGTCACCAGCATGTCTGTCCTCACAGTGCACCGCCGTACCCACACTGGTGAGAGGCCTTACAGCTGTGCCGACTGCGACAAAAGCTTCACTGTCAAGGCGACCCTGACCCGGCACCGCCGTGTGCACAGCAGTGAGAAGGCCTTCACCTGCAGGGACTGTGGCAAGAGCTTCAAACGCAGCTCCACCCTAACCACCCACCGCCGCATCCACACCAGAGAGAGGCTGTTCCCGTGTGCTGCGTGCGGCAAGAACTTCACCACGAGCACCTTATTAATCCAGCATCAACTCACCGACAGCGGTGAGGCTGTTCAGCTGCGCCGAGTGCGGCAAGAGCTTCACCAAGAACGGTAACCTCAGCCGGCACCATCATGTGCACAGCAAAGAGAAGTCTTTCACCTGCCCTATCTGCATCAAGAGCTTCAGCAGCAGCTCCACCCTCACCAGGCATCGCTACAGCCACGCCGGTGACCAGGCAACAGTGCGGGGCAGGCGAAATAAACTCACCCAGGGTCTGTTGGGGTAATCATGACCCCCCGAAAGGACCTTTCAGCAGTTTGAACCAAAATCGCCTCTTTTTCACCTGCATTTCTCAGCGGCTGGGGACTCCAGCAGGAACAAACACCTCCTGCCCTTCTGAACACCAATTAGTGCTGATGAGAACAATTGCAGTGCTGAGTTGCAAGAGCCGAGCTGCCAATGGAGCTGGGCTGAGCTTTGCCAGGGTCTGTCTGGTTCTTCCCCAATTTGTGTCTCCCTGGGGTAAAAATCCCTCTGTCCATTGCCCAGTTGTGTTGATACAAAGCCAAAGTTAATCAAATCCTCTCTGCTGGCTTTTATTTCAGACATTCCTGCCCACAATGCCCAAATGCTGAGGGCATTTGCTCCCTAGGAATGGGGCTGGAGCTGTGTGCCGAGGTCAGAGTGAAGTTGTCAGAACTGTCTTGAGAATGTCTTGCTGGGACTGTTCTCAGGGACATCTCAGAGTGTTTTTTCATTGTGTCAAGGGATGTTAGGTGTTTGGTGGGGGCTGGAGGGTTCTAGGATTGATTTTCAGGATCATTGGAGGGTGCAGAGGGCATCTCAGGAAGGCATTTGGAAGCCCTTGGAAAGCCTCTGTCAGCTTTCCATTAAGGGACTCTGCTGCTTTCCAGCAGGCCTGGGGCTTCCAAAAGCCTTCTCCCTAGCTCAGCAGTGTTCCTGATGCATTCCTGCTCACCTGGAGCTTCCCTCAGCCCTTCCACCCACCCAGAAGTGGGAAGAGATTTCTCTGAGTGTTGAAGAGTTTTCAGGAGCTTTAAGAGTGTGAAGAGTGAAATCACTGCAAGAAAGGATGCTGTGCCTCAGCACAGTGCCCAGAAATACTCCCCCAGGGTGTCTGTCTTACACTTGGCTCTGAGCTTAGCTCTGCAGCTCTAAGCAGTGTGCCTGGCAGAACCGTGAGCTGTTGCTACTCAAGCTGGAGCTGGCTGAGCTGCTGCACAAATCCACAAGTCCTGTGCTCAAGATGCTGCATTGGGAGCTGAAAGTGCCTGTGCAAATGTCATGGTCTGCAGCTGGAGAGACCTCTCCCCACAAATAACTGCCACAGGCACAGTCTGGAGCTATCCAACATGCAGAGAACCCCAGAAGGGCACTTGGGCAAGGAACTGGGAAGCAGCTCAGGAAGTGCAACTGCAGGTGGGACTGGGAAACTCTCAACCTGTGAGAGCAGCTTGGGGGTGTGGAGCTGCCCCATCACAGGAAGCCTTTAGGGCTGGTGAGGCAGTGCTGGATGCCAGGTGGTGCTGATCCCTTGCTTTAGAATTCCCTGCTTCTCCTCCCTTCCTATCCTGCAGCTGCTGTTCTGCAAACCAGGGCAGCTGCTGGGCCCTGTGTAGAGCCTCTGATTCTCTGCTGAGCAACTCCTAGTTGCAAAGTTGTTTTCCTGTGTGAGCCAAGAACAAGATCCTGCATGAGCCAGAGGTGCTGGCACCAATGATTGGAGCATGCTTTAGTTTGTAGACAGGGCTGGATGCTACTGGTGCCATGAATCAATGGGAGGGGGAAGAAAGTCTATCAAAATGAGGTACTTTGGGCAAGAGAGATTGGGTTAGGGACTTCCACTCCTGTTAGCTACTTCTTCTGTTAAGGGTTCTGGCCCTTGTGAAGTTAAGGACACTCTAAGACTCTGCCATGCTGGGGATTCTGCAATGCTGTAATAAAGGACTTGTGAGAGGACTCCTGAGGTTCTCTACCCTCTGCCCTTCTGGCATCTCGTGGTACCAGCAGGGGGCTGGTCCATTTGCCAGGTCAGAGGGCACCCTGTTCTTAGGGGGTACGACTCCATCAGCAGCCCGAAACGGGGGTACAACATCTGGCGCCCGAGCGTGGATGGCCGCCTGGAAGGTGTCAAGAGAAGAAGACATCCAGTGAGGAATCTGTGGCTGAGCCTGGGGAAGGACTCCGAGCGTGCAGGCGTTTGTCACCATCTCCCTGGGACAGGACAGGAGAGCTGAGCAGCCACAGGAATCCTTTTCCAACAGCACAGGGCTGTGTGCTAGCAGGGGGCCAAAAAGCTTCCTCCTGACATTGTGCAGCGTGGGTTTCTCACCATGGCTCTCAGCACCTGGCTTGTCTGGACAAAGGGGGGGAAGAAAATGCAGCTAAGAAGGGATGAGGTGCCTGAAGAAATGAGTCTTGCTTGGCAGGAGATTTCCCCCTCCCTCACTGCTCTGAAGCTCCCTCCATTTGTCATGTCTCTCTCAAAAGGGCACAGGCATTGAGGCGTTCTCAGGAGAAGCAGGGTGTGAAAAACAACTGCTGCAAAGTGCCTGAAGCTTCCAGAAGCTTTGCCTCTGGGGTGAAGATTTCTGCTCTGAGGGCTGCTTAGCAGGCCAAAGGGCAGAGGACGCAGCCCAGGTGGCAGCTACAAAGGATTGCAGGGCTTGGATCCTGCTGCTGCCCTGTTTCTGCTTTCCTTTGCACAGATCTGGTTGGGAGGAACAGGAGGCTGGTTTTGCAGTCCCCAGGAGGCTGGTGGCAAGGGGGCTGTGGAACCAAGAGCAGGATTCCTGCACTGCAGACCTCCCTTCTGATGCTTGCAAACCTGTGCCTGTGTGAAGAGGAGGGATTGCAGACCCTGGCAGAAGGTTGCTGTGTCCTCCACCACCTGCTCCCAGCCCAGCCCCCCCCGTCCCACACCTCCTCTCTCCCCATCGCTCGCAGGTTTCACAGCTTGCAGGAGCAGCTTCAGGCTTTCAAGAGACTGAGTGCTGAATTGGTTTGCTGGTTCCCAAAGCTCTGCCAACATTTTGTAGGGGCAGCCCCTGGTCTGGAGAATGACTTTGGAGCTGGTTTTTGCTTGGAGTAGGTCTTGAAGCTTTGCTTTTTCAATGCTGGTAATAAATGAGCCAATTGGATACTCTCTGAATAATAATCCTGGGTGTAAAATTGCAGGGGGAGGGAGGTGACCTGCAAGGGAAGAACAGAGTAATGCTAATAACAGCAACAGCAATAAGGCATCTTAATAGAAATAGGTGTAGGAAGAGTAGGAAGAATAAATAACGAGTGATTGTGATAAGTATGAAGTAATTAAAGTCTGTTAGGCAATAAGTAATTCTAATCAAAGGTGATAAGCAGGAAGGAATTGTAATGATAGCTGAGAAGTAATAGGAAATAAGGAATAGAATAATCTGGCGGAGAATGGAATCATCTAGGACCAAGTGACTGTAAATAATCAGCATAGATAATAAGAGCAGACCAGAGCAACAGGAACAGAGTGACCTTGATAGCACTAAAGGTGATAGAACTGATCAGAGTAAAATAGTGGCAATGGTGGTCCTGGATAATGGAAAAGTTTTGTGCTTGGAGAAACTGCAATTCCAATAAGTTTGGAGCCATTTTAACCAGAAGCAGTTGTTTGTCAGTCCATAGGTCAATAGTTCTCTCCTGGGTTGAATGGTTTAGTATCACAATATCAGTCAGGGTTGGAAGGGACCACAAGGATCTTCTAGTTCCAACCCCCCTGCCATGGGCAGGGACACCCTGCACTAGATCAGGCTGGCCAGAGCCTCATCCAGCCTGGGCTGAAACACCTCCAGGGACAGGGCCTAAACCACCTCCCTGGACAACCCATTCCAGGGCTTCATCACTCTCATGGGGAAGAACTTCCTCCTCACCTCCAGCCTGAATCTCCCCACCTCCGGCTTCATTCCATTCCCCCTAGTCCTATCACTACCTGATAGCCTGAAAAGTCCCTCCCCAGCCTTCTTGTAGGCCCCCTTCAGATACTGGAAGGCCACAATGAGGTCACCTCGGAGCCTTCTCTTCTCCAGACTGAACAGCCCCAACTCCCTCAGTCTGTCCTCATAGGAGAGGTGCTCCAGCCCTCTGCTCATCCTCGTGGCCCTTCTCTGGACACGCTCCAGCACCTCCAGATCCCTCTTGTAATAGGGGCTCCAGAACTGGAGGCAGTACTCCAGGTGGGGTCTCACCAGAGCTGAGTAGAGGGGGAGAATCCTCTCCCTTGACCTGCTGGGCCACACTTCTCTTGCTGCAGCCCAGGATTTGATTGGCTTTCCAGGCTGCAAGTGCACATTGAGAGCTCATGTTAAGCTTCTCGTTCCCCAGCACCCCCAAGTCTCTCTCCTCTGGGCTGCTCCCCAGCCAGTCACTGCCCAGCCTGGATTTGTGCCTGGGATTGCCTCGACCCAGCTGCAGGACCCTGCCCTTGGTCTTGTTGAAGCTCATGAGGTTGGCTTGTGTCCACCTCTCCAGCCTGTCCAGGTCCCTCTGGATGGCATCCCTTCCCTCCAGCGTGTCTGCTGCACCACACAGCTTGGTGTCATCAGCAAATTTGCTGAGGGTGCACTCAGTGCCACTGTCCATGGCACCCACAAAGATGTTGAACAAGCCTGGTCCCAGGACTGATCCCTGAGGGACTCTGCTTGTCCCTGGCCTCCACTGGGACATGGACCATTGACAGCCACTCTTTGGGTGTGGCCATCAAGCCAGTTCTGTATCCATCTAGTGGTCACCCCTCAAACCCATGTGTCATCAGCTTGCAGACCAGGATGTGGCGTGGGACAGTGTCGAAGGCCTTGCTCAGGTCTTGCTTTAGGACTCTTTCTGTGTGCATTTCAAAAGAGCTCTCTGGAATGCAAATCCTTTTCTGCCTTTTATCTTTGAGGTTCCTTCCCTGCTTTGATTTTAACAGAGTCCTTTGCTGTGGCATCGATTCCTGGTGTTAGCATAATCCAAGAGCTCAGAGCAAGGCTATTACAGAATGGTTTTGGTCTCTCTATTCATGATAGTGCTTTAGAATAAGGATTTTGTTGAGGCTTCGAGGGGAAATCTGGATGCTCTTAGCTGTGGCTGGGGTGTGTTGGTTAAGGGATTGAGAAGAAAGAGAATTTAAACAGCTGCTATGGAGCAACAGAGACCATTGGGGCGTGAGGGCTGCTAGGGACTTCTGGTAGCTACTTCTTGTGTTAAGGGCTTTGGGCTTTCTGTTAAGGCCTCTCTGAGACTCTGTCATGCTGTGGATTTCTGCCAAGGCTGTAATAAAGGACTGCTGAGAGCACTGCTGAGATTCTCTCCTCTCTGCATTTCCGAATCTCGTTATCCAAGGTCGGGGTTCATCCATTCCTCACCCAATGGCAGCCTGTTCTCAGGGGCTGCTGTGACTCCACCAGCACCCCGAAACGGGGCTGTGACAGCAGCAGGGTCAGTGGTGGCTTCATGGAAATCCTGTTGGAAGCCTCAGGTCTGCTGGAGTGTAGCAGAGCCTGTGGTGGGCAAGTGGAAATGCTGACAGTGTCCCCAGGCCAGCTGGAAATTCTCCGGGCTGTGGTATGGCCCCAGGGGACAAGGGGCAGTCCCAGGGAACCCCTCAGGGTTGCCCAAGCTCCCTCCCACAGCCTGGTCCCACTCACACACAGGTGCCCCATGTGCCATGTGTGTGGCAGCAGAAGGCCAGCAGGATGAGGAGGGGCAGCAAAGTCCTTGCTGCCAGCAGCACACAGAGGCTGCAGGAACCGAGGGCTGGGCACCAGCAGGGCAGCAGCTGCTGCAGTGCCTGCAGGGCTCTGGGTGCCACAGCGCCCTTGGCCCTGGCACTGATGGCACAGACTTGCTGCTCTGGGTGTTGGGCAGGTGGCCTCTGGGAGAGGGCTGCCAACATAGACTCATGGAATGGTTTGGATGGAAATGGACCTTTCAGGGTCATCCAGTCCAACCCTCTGCAGTCAGCAGAGACCTCTGCACCTTGAGCAGGTTGCTCAGAGCCCCAAACCACCTGATCCAGAATGCTTGCAGGGCTGTGGCCTCTCCCACCTCTCTGGGCAGCCAGGAACAGGCTCTCACCACCCTCAGTGTCAAACATTTCTTCTCTGCAGTCTGAATCTTCCTCCTTTAGTTCAAGCCATCACCCCTTGTCCTGTCACAAGAGGCTCTGCTTGAAACCTGTCCCCAGCTTTGTGATTGGCCTTGTTAAGCACTGAAAGGCTACCAGAAGGTCTCCCTGGAGCCTTCCCTTCTCCAGGCTGAACAAGGCCAAGTCTTTCAGCCTGGCCTCACAGTAGAAAGCTTCTAGCCCTCCCAGCATTGCTGTGGCCTTCTCAGGCCCCTGCTCCCACAGATCCATGTCTCTCCTTTCCCACATCAAAACAGCTAAGCACGAGTGGCCTCATCACACACAAGTCAAGACCTCCAAGGCCCCAGACAACTGGACTGCTGAACTAGAGGAAGAAGATAGGAAACTGTGGTTAACTCCCCACAGAAGTGGCTCAGAGCAGTGATCAGTAGGTCAGGGCTGGGAGGCTTGCCAGGTGCTTACCCACCGACACTCCGCTAGATCAGTCTGACAGAGCCTCCCTCCTTTGGATCCCCCAGTGCCTGGGGGGCTGATGCCAGTGATCAGACTGTCACTGCCTGCTTGGTACAGAAGCATATTTGTGCATCCATTGACCACATTGGGTGCAGGGAGCAGCAGGATAGCTCAGACACAGGCTGGGTTAAAGGAAGGACTGACATCCATTGCCTATCTGGTCAAGGGCAGGACTGGGTTGGTCACTGTATTTGCCACCAAGAAGAACTTATTGCTCTGCTGCTGGCTGCAACCCAATAGGCATTGAGTGGTGGAAATATTTACTACACCAGACCTTGCCATGAGATGGTTCAGGCTGGCTGCCAGTTGTTATGGCCTGTAATGGCTTTTGTCACAGCCACTAAAGCCATCCCTTGTACACAGTGTTATCAACAGGTCAGAACTGGGAGGAACAGACACTGTAGCTTTGTCTATCACACCCACAGTGACACAGGCTGCTCTCAGAACCCTAAGGAATGTACTGAACCAGGGCAGACCTATTGGAGGGCCCAAAATCTGGGCATAGGAGGCATCAATAGAAGCCAGGCCTGCCCATAAGGGGAACCCTGGATCTGCTGCAGTAAGTGAGGCCAGTGGGGTCTTAGTGACAACAGAGGGCTTCAGGGTCAGGCCAAAGAACAACTGGCACAGAATAGGATCAAAGCCTTAAAGGCATTCTTTGTGCAACAGCAGCTCTAATCTTTCTGCCATGTCTGATACCCTGGTTTGTATGGCTGTGGTGGGGTGAGAAAGTTCCCTCCCTAAACACAGGGAAAGAAACCACAGCTAGCTCAGTCGGAAAAGCAGATGAAAGCTATATTTACAGGCATAAATGGAATGCAATGAATATGTACACAAATATACAATATTTACAATATATACAGACAATGCAGAAAAACCTTTTCCCTCCAGCCGGCCAGGGGGGTTCCCTGAACCCCCCTCTCTCCCTTCCTACCTCCCCTTTTTCCCAAAAAGGGTTAGAGAAAGAGAGAAAGGCAATTAAGGAGAAAAATTCTGTTAGCTCAAAAACACATGCAAGAATTAGCTTTCTTATCTGGTTAGCTTTTAACTCAAGGCCGTTCCTGCTTCAGAAAGAGAGAAGCCATCCAGCCCACAGGACAGAGAAGCAAGGACTGCACCCAGCCTGAACCCAGACCAGACTGAACTAACAGAACCCAAACTTAAAATTGCATTCTACAATCTACCAATGAAATTAGTTTAGACAATCTTGTTTTTGTTCAAATATCAAAAACATTCAGCCAGAGTGTTCAGCAACTGTCTCTTTCTTAAAGACACAGCCTAAACCAGTCACAATCCACCTCTTCTAAACAATTTCATTGGCTGTTCATACTGTCCATCCAACCTAAAACAATATCTACAATTTGTAAGTAAAGTTCATAGTCCATTCCGGCTATCCTCAAGTGTAGATAATTCAGAAGTCCAAGAAACAAGAAAAATGGAAAACAGTTTGTCTCTTCGCAGATGAAGCAAAGAAAAGGGAAACAGGGAAACAGGGAAAGAGGGAAACAGGGACTCTCAGTTGACTCAGGGCTCTCAGGGTTCTCAGGGTTCATGAGCCATGGATTCCTCAAGGATTCTTCCTTTGGGTGCGAGGTAGCTGTACAACACTCTGAAATTAAACTCTTTCAGCTAAAGTTAGATTTCTTTGTGGAATACACTGAATTTCACCATTCTCTTGCATTACCCAATAAGTGTGACCCGGACCTTCAGCTGAAACCACCCCTCGGACAGGTTTAGCCTCTCCTGAGGGCGAAAACACCCAAACAGTTTTACCTAACAGATTCTTTTCCCTAACAACAGGAACTCTAGCACCTTCTACTTTCTGTAGCAGATCTGAGTGTGCAGGTCCAGCTCGGTTCACTGAACCTCTACTATTTACCAGCCAGGTTGCTTGTGCTAAATGCTTTTCCCAGTTTTTCAGAGATCCACCCCCATGGCTTTAAGAGTGGTCTTCAGCAAACCGTTGTAGCGTTCAATCTTCCCTGCAGCTGGTGCATAGTAGGGGATGTGAAATATCCACTCAATGCCGTGCTCTTTGGCCCAGCTCTTTACAAGGTTGTTTTTGAAGTGAGTTCCCTTGTCTGACTCAATCCTCTCTGGAGTTCCATGTCTCCACAGGATTTGTCTCTCCAGACCAAGGATGGTGTTGCGTGCAGTTGCATGTGGAACTGGATAAGTTTCCAACCATCCAGTGTTTGCCTCTACCATAGTAAGCACATACTGCTTACCAGAACGAGAACGTGGTAGAGTGATGCAGTCAATCTGCCAAGCTTCACCATACTTGTACTTGGACCGTCTGTCACCGTACCATAAGGGTTTAATTCTCTTTGCCTGCTTAATAGCAGCACAAATGTCACAGTCATGGATGACTTGTGTGATAGCATCCATGGAAATGTCTATGGATCTGTCACGTGCCCACTGGTAGGTTGCATCTCTGCCTTGATGTCCTGATGAATCGTGAGCCCACCGAGCTAAGAATATCTCACCTCAGTGTTTCCAGTCGAGATCAAGATCAGAGTCCATGTCTACTTGAGAAACTCTTGCAGCTAGATCTGCCTGATGGTTGTGTTGCTGTTCCTCAGTAGCTTTGCTCTTAGGAATGTGAGCATCAATGTGTCTCACCTTCACTGGAATTCTCTCGATTCGATCAGCAATGTCCTGCCACAGGTCAGCTGCCCAAATAGGCTTTCCTTTCCTCTGCCAACCATTCTTCTTCCAGTTCTTTAGCCAACCCCACAGAGCATTGGCTACCACCCATGAGTCGGTGTAGAGATAAAGCTTTGGCCACCTCTCATGTTCAGCTACGTCGAGAGCTAGCTGGACAGCTTTTACCTCTGCGAACTGACTGGATTCCCCTTCTCCATCCTTTGCCTCTGCAACTCGGCGTGTTGGACTCCACACTGCAGACTTCCACCTTCGCTTGTTCCCGACCAGCCGACAGGAACCGGCAAGTGTCATTGTTCTCCCTTTGTGCAACAGCAGCTCTAATCTTTCTGCCATGTCTGATACCCTGGTTTGTATGGCTTATCCATCCTGCAGTCAGCCAGGTGCAGGCTGTAGCCATATCAAGTGAGCCAGAAAAGGCTACCAAAAAGAGCAGTATGATGTATCTGCAAATAAGACCAACATCAGAAATGAGCCAAGAGGAAAGGATTTAGTGAATGGGGAATGAATTTTGTAAAGACAATTATTACAGCAAGAAGAGGAGGGATTGATGGGATCAAAAGGAGGCAGTGTCCTTACAAAGGAAGAATTGGCTAAGAGGGAGTTGGAAGAGAAAAGGAGGAACCAGACAGTTCACCTTCTCCATGTGTATGGAAATCACAAAGGGGTCTCTGCTCACTCCCTTCCCTTGAACCTTGCTGTAAGTCAGTAGGGGTCTGTCTCAAGATAGCAGACACTGAACACAGCCTGAACTGCTGAACTGTTAGGCCAGAGCACAGGCTTAACAGACTGTTGAATATTACCTTCTCCACCCAGAGAAGTGCAGACCCTAATTCAAATGAAGATAGGATGTATGAAGCAGGGTTCATGTGAAGGGGGACATGGAGCAGGGGTTTGGGGAAAGACTAAATCCTGAGTACCTGAGCCAGTGGGGAAAGGGAGAGGGAAATTTGCACCCAGAAATGTAGGATGAAAGGGGAGCTGTGCCTTCAGCAGTGAGAGAGACTCCACAGGGAGTTGTCCTGTGGACTCTCCCTTTATTCAAATAAAGTTTTACCAGACTCCTCAGTCTCTGTTATGAACTTCTAGATGGGAAGAGTTTTTCCTTGCATGTTGCACACCCAGGGAGCACAGCTGCTCCTGTCTGCAGTCTCTGGGTCACAGCAGACAGGACAGCACTGAACCAGAAATGGTCTGAAGAAAGACTCTGGTGGGGAAACAACATTCTCACAAGAGGAACAGCACCAGCAGCAGCCAAACAGAGGGAAACCAGACTGAGAGTGACATCAGAACTGCTCTGTGGGAGAGGACAAAGAGTTTATTGCTTCGGAAAGCATCTGGTGGTCATTTTCCTCAGGGCATCCTTGAGCTCCTGGTTCCTCAGGCTGTAGATGAGAGGGTTGACTGCTGGAGGCACCACTGAGTACAGAACTGACACCACCAGATTCAGGGATGGGGAGGAGATAGAAGAGGGCTTCAGGTGTGTAAGGATTAAAGTGCTGAGAAGCAGAGAGACCACAGCCAGGTGACGGAGGCAGGTGGCAAAGGCTTTGTGGCGTCCCTGCTGAGAGGGGATCCTCAGCACTGCCCTGAAGATCTGCACATAGGACACCACAATCAACACAAAACAGACAGAGGCTAAGCAGCCACTGGCCACAATAAGCCAAAGTTCCCTGAGGTAGGATGTGGAGCAGGAGAGCTTGAGGATCTGGGGGATTTCACAGAAGAACTGGTGCAGAGATTGCCTTGGCAGAGGGGCAGGGAAAATGTATTGGCTGTGTGCAGCAGAGCAGTGAGAAAGCCACAGCCCCAGGCAGCTGCTGCCAAGTGGAGACAAACTCTGCTGCCCAGGAGGGTCTCATAGTGCAGGGGTCTGCAGATGGCAACGTAGTGATCGTAGGACATGGTGGTGAGGAGAAAATACTCTGCAGCAATTAGGAATTGTGAGAGACTAAAGCTTGTCTCTCCTGGTGTGACTCAACAAAGAAAAATTCACTTGCTGCTTGCCCAGACAATAGCTGATGTGCGTTGGGCAGAGCCACTGGAAGGACTCTTGGAAGGTGCAAAGATCACATTGCTCACGGGACTGCAGCTTGCCTACAACAATGGTCCAAGGGCCCAGCTATCACACCTTCAGGACAAGATCATTTCCAGCCATCAGATACCCCAGGAAAGGACAATGGATTCCCTGATGTGTAAAGGGTGTGTGGGTAGGTAGATGGAGCAGGAGGAGGTGGAGGCCTCCTCCCCCCTCCATCCAGACGGCTGCCCAAACTCACCTGAGTACACAGAAAGATTTCCTGGGGAAGGATACCTGGACACTTACCTAAGGACGATTTCCAGAACGATATCCTGGGGAACAACACCTGGACACTTGCCTGAGGACTAAAAAACTGTATAAAAGACTGGAGCAACTACTGGCTTTGTAGAAGAAAACGGAGAAGAAAACTGGAGAAGCAAAATGCAGCACCACACGCTGGAAACATCACGGGGCCAACACAACGGACCTTGGACTCTGTAAACCCTCTCTCTGTGCCCTAAGTTCCGGCTGCTGCAACTCATGGAGCTGAAGAAGCTGCCCAGAGGACCACATCCCTTCTACAGCCAAAGCCTCAGCACCCTTCCTCTACAGACCCAACATCTCCTGCAGCACTGTTTCTCTACAGAGCCAACAACTCCTGCAGCACCGTTCCTCCACAGACTCAAACTGTCTTGGGGGGTGAGGGGTGTGGTAATATAATTCCTTTCCTTTTCTCACTTCTCTCTCTCTTCTCTCTCTCTCCCCATCTGATCCATCCACTTTATTTATGTCCATCCACTGTATTTATGTAATAAATAGTCTGGCTGTTGATATTTTGGCCTCGTTTGTGCCTCTAATTTCACAACACGGGAATATTCATTAAAAACCTGAATCTCTTTCCCTCTCCAGATCGAGACTTTACAGGAATACTAAAAAGAAGACCTGGAGAACACATCCTGCATAGGAGATGTCCCTGGTGTCCCTCAGGGAATTGGACATGGATTTGGGCACAGTGGTGGAGATGGCACCCAGGTCAAGCAGGGCGAGGTTGAGGAGGAAGAAGTACATGGGGGTGTGGAGGTGGTGGTGCCAGGCTATGGTGGTGATGATGAGGCCATTGCCCAGCAGGGCGGCCAGGTAGATGGCCAGGAAGAGGCAGAAGTGCAGGAGCTGCAGCTGCCTTGTGCCTGGGAATGGCAGGAGGAGGAAGTGGCTGATGGAGCTGCTGTTGGCCATCTGCTGCCTCTGACCATGGAGACCTGTGCAAAGGGAAAGACAGAGACAAGTTAGGGCACACTTCTCTCTGAAAACAAAGATTGCAGTGTTCATAGAACACCTCCTACCTGAGCTCCATGAGGAATGGATCAGCTCATTCCCCATCACTCCCACCTGTGGGATGTTCTGCACAGCTTCAAATGCAGCTTGGACTCTTAGCTTCCATGGAGACACCTCTGGGGCAGGAGTACCAGAGTCAGTGTCAGAACACAAAGTGACCACATCCCAACAGCAATGCCACGGAGCAAGAGTCCTGTGGATCCATGGAGGACCAGGGAACAGCTCTGCAGGCTGCAGAGACAATGAAGGGAAGAGAGGAAGGCAGAGGGGCTTGGGGTGAAGCCTTCTCCTTCCCCAGCGCTGCTCTCTGCAGCTCACAGGATGGAACTGAAGAGCTTTTGTCCTCCTTTTGTGTGCACACTCCAGGAGCCTTCAGATGAGTGTCAGCTGCCAAGGTTGAGACTCCTGCCCTGGAGCCCATAGCTTTGAGGGCACTGCCTCTGCTGGGTAGAAGAGGAGAGCAAAAGGTTGCATTGGGAAATGTGTCTGCAGTGCAGAGAATGGCACAGAGGAGCCTGATCCCCCTTGCCAGGGCATCTCTGACACCAGATCCCTCTCCCTCACTGCCCAAGTCCCTGCTGCTGGCAGCTGTCCCTGCCAGGAGCTGCTTCTCTGTGCCCAGCTCTCCTCCCTGTCCCTGCTGACAGAGCCCTTCCCACCTGCTGTGTGCAGAGCTCTCCCCTGCAGACCCCTCCCAGCAGCAGGACACTGCCCAGGGGCAGCTCTGGGTGTGCAGGGGCTCAGGAGCAGCTCAAAGGCTAATGAGAGTCTTCTCCAGAGTGGAGAAACAAACTCCAGTCTCACACAGCCCACCCAGCACACCAAGGGGATCAACATTCAAAGCCGAGACTCCTTCCCTTCCAGCCAAATGCTGCCTTGATGCTCTTCTGGAAGCCTCCTCAGAAATGCCCAGGGGGGAGCCAGGACTGTGAGCAGCTCTGGCCAACACAGCTCCCTCCCCACGGCAGAAGGACCCTGCCTGCCAGGGCTGTCTCCTGCCACCCTCAGCTTCTCCCCACAGCACTGTGTGGAGCTCCTGGGCAGGCTGAGAGCTGAGCCTGGCAGGCAGCAGAGTCCCTGCCCCAGCACACAGCCCCAGGGCTGCAGGCACCCTGCTCTGAAGGACAGCCCTGACCACCCCTGCCTGCACCCCAGGCCTCCACAGCTCTTCAGAACAGCCTGAAAAGAGCCTCTGCACAGGAAGATTTCCTTCCAGCCCCCAGCAGCTGTGGCTGTGCCAGCTTTAGGAGATGCCTCCAGGAGCTGCAGCTGCACTGCCCTGCCCCCACAGACTCACCCTGTCAGGGACTGCAGTGACTTCTCCTCCTGTCAGCTCTCAGTCACCCTCCTGGGCACCTCCAAGCTCTCTTTGCCTTCTTCATCTTGGTGAGATCCACTGGCAGTGCCCTCAGCCCTGCTGTGCAGAGCAGAGGAGCTGCTCCTGGGCACAGCTGACACTTTTCATTGCTGCCTCCTTTCCAGCAGCTCCCTCCAGCCACGGAGCTCAGCCCAGCTGAGCAGCAGAGGACCAACCCAAGGGCATTTGAATGACCCTCTGGTGGCTTTGGTGCCAGGTAACCATCAGAGACTGAGAGGGAGATGATGAAACCTCTCCAGAAGTTTACATCAGGTTCAAACTCTGAAGTTTCTTCTCCTGTTGATGGGTCCCAGTGAGGACAGTGCTGGGAAAGTGTCTGCAGGCTGTGGTTGGAGCAGAGAACTGGAGGCAGTGCTGAGAGCTCAGGACAAGCAGAGGAAGATGTCTCTGATGCTGAGCAAACCTGGAGGTGTTTCATTAATGCCAAGGGTCAAGCCCTGAGCCCTGGCTCCTGGACAGGCAGATCCTGTCCCTCACTCAGCCCTCAGGGGGATTCCTGCAGCAGTGAGGTGTGGAGAGGACCAATGCCAAGGGCAGGACTATGCCACAACCCCTCCCAGGCTCCTGAGGATGGGCAAGAAGGCAATGAGGCCCCAGGGCTGGAAGGAGGAGTTGTCTCCTCAGAGGCAGCAGTGGCACAGACCACAGCCAGAACCCAAGGCAGGAAGAGCTTGGCTCTGCCAGGAGCCTTTCAGCTCTCCCACAGCCCTCTGCCATCTGCCCCTCAGGCTGTCCTCTGCTGCTGCATCAGCTGAGCCTCTTTCCCTGCAGGCTGTAGTCCCCCAGCCAGCTGCCCCACCCTGCTGGCACCTTCCTTTGCTGCTCTCTCTCCCTCCTCCCTGGCTGTCCCTTGAAACTCCAAGCCTTGGAGTGCCCCAGGCTCCTGCTGGGGGATGTCTTGCAGTGACATTTCTTTCTCCTCATGTGTAGTCTGGAGCTCCCCAGCTGCACTTTGTGCCTTTGTTTCTCTCTCTTGCACTTTGTCACTGTGCAGAACAGCTTCTCCATGCCTCGACCCACTCCCCAAGCGCTCTCAGGCTGCTCTGCTCCTGTCCTCACTCTTCACACCACTGAGCCCATGGCCTTCAGCCTCTATCTACTGGTCATGTGCCTGAGGACTCCCAAGCACATCTTGGGAGATCTCTGGGCACTCTCCAAGGTCTTTGCAGATGGAGATGTGGTGGTCAGAGGACAACAAAGAGACTTTTGACCAAGTGCTGTAGTGGGTGGACAAGGGGCAGTGGATTTGAACTGAAAGAGGAGACTGAGTTTGGATAGAAGGAAGAAATCTTTGGCAGTGAGGGTGGCAGGACACTGGAACAGGTTGCCCAGAGAAGGGGATGTCCACCCCTGGAAGTCTCCAAATTCAGGAGTTTCAGCAACCCAACCTAGTGGGAGATGTCCCTGGCCATGGTCAGGGTGTTGCACTCGATGCTCTCTTCCATCTCTGCCAATCCAAACCATTCCAGGATTCTTTGATTCCAGTATCCCCAACCCCTTCTCCACAGGGCTGCAGCTACCTCCCTACACCATGGGGGTGTTTGCATCTCCCCTAGGCCCCTGCACCCCCATACAAAGGAAATTGTTGCCCTTCCTGGCCATGAATGGCAATGGCTTGGGCAAATCCAATCCAATCCCAAAGGCACCTCCCTCAGAAGAGGAAAGCAGCAATGAGTTCTGCTGAGGCAGGAGGAGAATCTGAGACACTGGAATGAATTGGATGGAATTCAGCAAAGGGAACAGAGGTTTCAACAGCTTCAGTTTGGTGCCAAGGGTTCACTCTCTGACATTCACTCCTGCAGAGGAAAATGAGTTTGGGGGAGGATTAGAAAGATTGTGAAAGGAAAATCTCCTTGGGGCTGGAATAATTTTACATGGAGCCTGGGAAGAAAGGCCTAAAGGAAGCCCTTCTGTTGCCTCAGAAGGCTCTGAATGGACTCCCTCACTCCCTCAACAACTTGGCAGAGAAGCCTGTCTGGGGTTAAATCCAAACCTTGTGCCAGACTTGGTCCCTGGTTAATGACTCAGAGTTTGGGTGCAGGAATTCCAGGGGCAGTGCTTCCCCAAGGCACTGTGGCTCCTGTAGAACTTGAAGGCAGCAGCAGCAGTTTAAAATCCCTTCACCAGTTCTGGTGAATCATCTCAGGCTGTGGGATTTCACAGCAGCACTTAAGTCAAACCCCAACAGCTGGTTACAATCAATGCAGGGATTGAGATCAGGATTGCACAGGCTTTGACCCATGGTCCCCATCTTGAGGTCCAACAGCTGAGGAGATGTGAGGAGAGAAGCTGCCAGGGAAGACTGAAGCTCAGCCTTCTCACCCTGTAAACCCTGTAAACCTCAGGGAAGACTAAAGGACTGTTCATGCCTATACTGTACCGAACCCGGGACCACTCCGAGAGTGCGGCTATTCCTTTGGGCCAAGTAAACGAGAAGCTGCCACTTAATGCAGCTGCATTCCCTCCCCAAGGCCATTTACATCAGCCCCAAGAATCGTCGTATCTGGGCCGACCCCGCAGCCCTGCCTGCTGTCGAGTCCGATCGGAAACCTCCAAGCCCACCTATCAGCAACCGTCGCCCCGCCCTGCCGTGCGATCCAACTCCCAGGGCCGACCCCATGGGCCGACCCCAACCAGGACCTGTCCCTATTGCCTGGAGGGAACCGACCGAGTCCTGAAGGGAACCTGCTTCCGAGCTAAGCCCAGGTTCCAGCATTCCCTCTCCACTGCTGCGGAGAGAGGAGACAGTACCCAACACCACCGCCCAACTCGACTAGGAACCAGTCCAGCGGCAGTAGTCGGCCGGACCCCCACCTTGCCACAAACCACAGCTACAGAGCATCTCCCACGTGCTTCCCACCCACTAGCGCTCAGCTCAAAGTATCCGCGTGTAGCAGTCATCGCTGATGCACAGAAAGATTGTAATATTGCTGTACATAGCCAGAAGCCGCCCGCATCCCGCCGAGCGGCGGAACTGCAGCCTTCATTATATAAAACATACAAATAGTCTGTAGATAGTTTAATTAAGTTCTAATCATAACACTGAGCCACTTATGGAATGTATTTCACGAACGTGCACTAGAACATGTATATAAGTTGTTGATTCATCAGTTATTAATAATTTGATAATTAATAAAAAATAATATTTTCATAATTCATATTTCATATTCATAGATGTAATAACCTCTTCACAACACTACCCTACTGCCTCCTGAGGTTCCATTTTAAAGAGGGTGTCTGGTTCTTTATCAGAAAGCTGTGTTTCAGGCTAAAAAGTGATTAATTCATCTCCTTCAATCCCACATCTCCCCCTTCTTTATACATAAAAGAAGCCTCTTGCAAAGCACAATTAACCATTGCCTGCACACATCACAACAGACAGGCAATCACAGAATCACATCATTTCAGGGGGTTGGAAGGGACCTCAAATGATCATCCAGTCCAGCTCCCCTGCCAGAGCAGGATCACCTATACCAGATTACACAGGAACTCATTTAGGTGAGTTTTGAGTGTCTCCAGAGAGGGAGACAACACCAAGTTGGGAGCAGATGTTGGTCTGTTAGAGGGCAGAAGGGCCCTGCAGAGGGACCTCGAGTGACTGGACAGATGGGCAGAGTCCAACAGGATGGCATTCAACAAGTCCAAGGGCCAGGTGCTGCACTTTGGCCACAACAACCCCATGCAGAGCTACAGGCTGGGGTTGGAGTGGCTGGAGAGCTCCCAAACAGTGAGGGACCTGGGGGTGCTGATTAACAGCTGCCTAAACATGAGCCAACAGTGTGCCCAGGTGGCCAAGACGGCCAATGGCATCCTGGCCTGTATCAGGAATATTGTGGCCAGCAGGAGCAGGGAGGTCATTGTGCCCCTGTACACTGCACTGGTTAGGCCACACCTTGAGTCCTGTGTCCAGTTCTGGGCCCCTCAATTTATCCAGGACATCGAGATGCTTGAACATGTCCAGAGAAGGGCAACGAGGCTGGGGAGAGGCCTTGAGCCCAGCCCTGTGAGGAGAGGCTGAGGGAGCTGGGGTTGTTTAGCCTGGAGAAGAGGAGGCTCAGGGGGAACCCCATTGCTCTCTACAACTCCCTGAAGGATGGTTGTAGCCAGGAAGGGGTTGGTCTCTTCTCCCAGGCAACCAGCACCAGAACAAGAGGACACAGTCTCAAGCTGCACCAGGGGAAGTTTAGGCTGGAGGTGAGGAGAAAGTTCTTCACAGAGAGAGTTGTTAGCCATTGGAATGTGCTGCCCAGGGAGGTGGTGGAGTCCCCATCCCTGGAGGTGCTCAAGAGGGGACTGGACGTGGCACTTAGTGCCATGGTTCAGTCATGAGGTGTGTGGTGACAGCTTGGACTCAATGAGCTTCGAGGTCTCTTCCAACCTTGGTGATGCTGTGAGGCTGTGATAGCCTCTTGTGCTGTGATTGGGCACCACTGACAGGAGCCTGGCTCCATCCCCTTGGGCCTCACCCTGCACATCTTTATAGACATTGAGGAGGTCACCTCTCAGCCTCCTCTAAGCTAAAGAGCTCTCAGCTCCCTCAGACTCTGCTTGTACGGATGATGTTCCACTCCCTCATCCTCATGGCTCTGCACTGGGCTCCTTCAAGCAGCTCACTGTCCTCTTTGAACTGAGGGACCCAGAACTGGACACAATGTTCCAGATGCAACCTCACCAGGGCAGAGATTCTCTCCTCTCTGTATTTCTGAATCTCATTCATCCATTCCTCACCCAAGGGCAGCCTGTTCTCAGGGGCTGCTGTGACTCCATCAGCACCCTGAAACGGAGCTGTGACAGCAGCAGGGTCAGTGGTGGCTTCATGGAAATCCTGTTGGAAGCCTCAGGTCTGCTGGAGTGCAGCAGGGCCTGTGGTGGGCAAGTGGAAATGCCAGGCCAGCTGGAAGTTCTCAGGGCCACTTGTGGGCTAGTGGAAAGCCCAAGCAAATGCCAGCCATGCTGGCAGGCAGCAAGCCACTGCTGGGCTGTGCAATGGCTGAGAGAAGGCCTGGGCCTGCTGGAAAGCATCCAGTGACTTTTCCATGACCCCACACCTGAGCCTGCCCCATTCCAGAAGGCCTGGGGATTCCCTTGGGCTCTGCACCAGCCCAGCACTGCTCCTGCTGCCTCCCAGAAGAGTTCCAACAGACTTTCAAGTAGCCAGCAGTGGCCCTGCTGCCATCCAGTGGGCCCATGGCAGCTGCCTGTGGATCTGTTTCCTTCCAGCAGGCCCAAGGCTTCCTGTGGTATTTCCATTGGGCCTCCAGTGGCCCAGCTGCATTCTAGCAGTGCTGGGACTTGTGTTGGCCATTTCATGAGCCCACCAACAGCCCTGCAGCATTCCTGCATGTGTGGGGCTTCTAAGAAGCTTTCCACTAGCTCAGCAGCAGCCCTGTTGCCTTCAATCAGGCCTAAAGATGCTGTCAATCTCTCCAGGAGCCCAGGGTTAGGGGACTAACACTCCCTGAATTCTGCAGGCTTGGGGGCAGAGTGGGTGGAAACTGCTGAGCAGAAAATGCTCTGGGGGTGCTTGTTGACAGCAGCTGTACAGGAGCCAGTGTGTACCCAGGTGGGCAAGAAGTCCCCCAGCATCCTGGCTTGGCTGAGGGCTGGTGCAGGCAGCAGGAGCAGGGAAGTGCTTGTGCCCTGTGCTGGGCACTGGTGGGGCTGTACCTCAACTACTGGCTTCAGTTCTGGGAGCTGCAGTGTAAGAGAGACACTGAGGTGCTGGAGCATGTGCAGAGAACAAAGGTGGTGAAGGGGCTACAGAAGATGTTTGGTGAGGAGCAGCTGAGGCAGCTGCATTTGTTGAGTCTGGAGCAAAAGAGACTCAGGCAAGAGCTGGCTCTCTCCAGCTACCTAAATGATTACAGGTGTGGTGGAACTCAACAGCAATGACACTGCCTGGGGCCTGGTACTATTAGCCAAACACCAAGCTCAGGTGTGAGAGGCAATGCACCAAAATGGACTCTCCAGACTGTCTATTAGCTGAGGAAGGAGGTGGATGTGGAAAGTTTAATACATCTGATTGGTGCCTGAAGATTGAGGACAATGAGGAGGCAGCAATATAATATAGCCACCAACAGCAGGGAAATAGCTCATGTGCCAGTCCAAACCTGGCAAGGACTGGAATGGGACACATTGTCTTGGTTGCCTGGAGGGCCATGGGTCAAACGAGTGTCATTCTTCTCCCTTTGTGCAACAGCAGCTCTAATCTTTCTGCCATGTCTGATACCCTGGTTTGTATGGCTTATCCATCCTGCAGTCAGCCAGGTGCAGGCTGTAGCCATATCAAGTGAGCCAGAAAAGGCTACCAAAAAGAGCAGTATGGTGTATCTGCAAATAAGACCAACATCAGAAATGAGCCAAGGGGAAAGGATTAAGTTAATGGGGAATGAATTTTGTGAAGACAATTAGTACAGCAAGAAGAGGAGGGATTGATGGGATCAAAAGGAGGTAGTGTCCTTACAAAGGAAGAATTGGCTAAGAGGGAGTTGGAAGAGAAAAGGAGGAACCAGACAGTTCACCTTCTCCATGTGTATGGAAATCACAAAGGGGCCTCTGCTCACTCCCTTCCCTTGAACCTTGCTGTAAGTCAGTAGGGGTCTGTCCCAAGAGAGCAGACACTGAACACAGCCTGAACTGCTGAACTGTTAGGCCAGAGCACAGGCTTAACAGACTGCTGAATATTGCCTTCTCCACCCAGAGAAGTGCAGACCCTAATTTAAATGAAGATAGGATGTATAAAGCAGGGAGGGTTCATGCGAAGGGGGACATGGAGCAGGGGTTTGGGGAAAGACTAAATCCTGAGTACCTGAGCCAGTGGGGAAAGGGAGAGGGAAATTTGCACCCAGAAATGTAGGATGAAAGGGGAGCTGTGCCTTCAGCAGTGAGAGAGACTCCACAGGGAGTTGTCCTGTGGACTCTCCCTTTATTCAAATAAAGTTTTACCAGACTCCTCAGCATCGTCACTACCCACCTGAAAGACCAGCAGTGGGGAGCAGTCTGAAGGACTCACGAGGTTGGGAATTTTGCCTATAATGTCCTTTCCTTGGGCACCAGGGAGGCAGCAGATCTCCCTGTGAAATGGGTCTGGTCTGCATATTGGGCCCTCTGCTCCCTTCAGTAGGGAGTCTCCTGTAACGATGACCCTGCGAGGTTTCTTTTCCGGTCTAGTTTTGATAGCTGGCCTGAGGCAACCTGTCATTGGTGCAGCTTCTGTCTCCCTTGAGTCCTTGTCCTCACCTATGACCTGTTCCTCCTGCAGAGCCTCATACCTATTCTGTACCTGCACTGTGGGCAGTGTGCTGCTCAAAGTAGCAGGCTTGCTCTGTCTGCATTTGTTCCATCGGGCAGAGACCTGCACCCATTGGCCCTGCCCTTGTGGGTTACTGCAGGGAGGCTGAGAGGCTTGCTGATGGGAGGGTGTCAAACTCCCTGCTCCACTGAGAGTCACCCCCTGTTCTGGTTTAATAGAGGTTAGATTTTGGAAATAGTCAATGTTCCTTTTGCTGTCTCTTACAGCTCTTAGCCTTTCTACCTCTTCTTTTAGTTCAGCCACCATGCTCATCAGATCCCTGATCTGCTCACACCTGACAGGGGAGTTGTTCCTTCCATCCTCCATGTCGAGTGCCAGATCCCAGCACTCACTGCAGCCACCCACCTGAACACCTGCATGCTTGTGAGTGGCCTCTGTTTGGGTGCCCACTGTTCTTCTACTAGCCTTACTTCTAGTAGTAACCCTCTTAATCACCCTCTCCACCCAGTCCCGAGCCACCAGCCCCTTACCTCCTGAAAAGCAAGGAAAGCAAAGCCGAAAGCAAGCTCTCAGAGCCGAGCTCCTCGCCGCTGCCTGCTCTCACAGCCACGCGCTGGGGTTGGTTTGGTAGAGTAGGGTTAATGGTTGGACTTGGTGCTCCTGAGGCTCTTCTCCAACCTGAATGTTTCTGTGATTCTCTGACAGACTGAGAGCCCTGGGGCTGTTTAGTCTGGAGAGGAGAAGCCTGAGAGGGGATCTGATCAATGGATACCTATATCAGAGGGGGGGTGTCAGAGGAAGGTGCCAGGCTTTTGGTAGTGGTGCCCAGTGACAGGACAAGGAGCAATGGGTGCAAGATGGAACACAGGAGGTTCCACCCCAGCATGAAGAGACTCTTCTGTGCTGTGAGGGTGCTGGAGCCCTGCAGCAGGCTGCCAGAGAGGTTGTGTAGTCTCCTTCTCTGGAGACTTTCAAACATAGTTTCATAGTTTCATAGTTTCAGTTAGGGTTGGAAGGGACCACAAGGATCATCCAGTTCCAACCCCCCTGCCATGGGCAGGGACACCTCACACTAGATCAGGCTGGACAGAGCCTCATCCAGCCTGGTCTTAAACACCTCAAGGGACGGGACCTCAACCACCTCCCTCGACAACCCATTCCAGGGCCTCACCACCCTCACGGTGAAGAACTTCCTCCTCATCTCCAGCCTGAATCTCCCCACCTCCAGCTTCATTCCATTCCCCTAGTCCTATCACTACCTGATAGCCTGAAAAGTCCCTCCCCAGCCTTCTTGTAGGCCCCCTTCAGATACTGGAAGGCCACAATAAGGTCACCTCGGAGCCTTCTCTTCTCCAGACTGAACAGCCCCAACTCCTTCAGTCTGTCCTCATAGGAGAGGTGCTCCAGCCCTCTGATCATCCTCGTGGCCCTGCTCTGGACACCTTCCAGCACCTCCAGATCCCTCTTGTAATAGGGGCTCCAGAACTGGAGGCAGTACTCCAGGTGGGGTCTCACCAGAGCTGAGTAGAGGGGGAGAATCCCCTCCCTTGACCTGCTGGCCACACTTCTCCTGATGCAGCCCAGGATCTGATTGGCTTTCCGGGCTGCAAGTGCACACTGAGAGCTCCTGTTGAGCTTCTCGTCCACCAGCACCCCCAAGTCTCTCTCCTCTGGGCTGCTCCCCAGCCAGTCCCTGCCCAGCCTGGATTTGTGCCTGGGATTGCCTCGACCCAGCTGCAGGACCCTGCCATTGGTCTTGTTGAAGCTCATGAGGTTGGCTTGTGCCGACCTCTCCAGCCTGTCCAGGTCCCCCTGGATGGATCCCTTCCCTCCAGCCTGTCTGCTGCACCACACAGCTTGGTGTCATCAGCAAACTTGCTGAGGGTGCACTCAATGCCACTGCCCATGGCACCCACAAAGATGTTGAACAAGCCTGGTCCCAGGACTGATCCCTGAGGGACTCCGCTTGTCACTGGCCTCTACTGGGACATGGACCCGTTGACAGCCACTCTTTGGGTGCAGCTATCAAGCCAGTTCTGTATCCATCTAGTGGTCCATCCATCAAACCCGTGTGTCACCAGCTTGGAGACCAGGATGTGGTGTGGGACAGTGTCAAAGGCTTTGCTCAGGGCCAGGTAAACGACATCAGTTGCTCGCCCCTCATCTATTAATGCTGTCACCTGTTCATAGAAGGCCACCAGGTTTGTCAGGCAGGATTTGCCCTTGGCAAAGCCATGCTGACTGCTCCCAATCACCTCTTCACTACTCTTCTGAGTCAGTAGTGCCTCCAGGAGGATCTGCTCCATGATCTTTCCAGGCACAGAGGTGAGACTGACAGGCCTGGAGTTCCCTGGTTCCTCCTCCTTACCCTTTTTGCAGATGGGAGCAATGTTTGCCCTTTTCCAGTCTGTGGGGACTGCCCCAGGCTGCCAGGACTTTTGGAATAGACTAGAGAGGGTTTAGCAACCTCATCTGCCAGTTCTCTCAGCACCTGTGGGTGTATCCCGTCGGGTCCCATGGACTTGAACACTTTCAGGTTCTTCAGGTGATCACCAACCTGAGCTTCACTTACCATGGGCAGTTCTTCCTCCCTGGCCCTGGCATCGTCTGCCATGACACCAGGAGTGTGGCTGGAGGCCCTTGCAGTGAAGACTGAGGTAAAGAAGTGATTGAGTACCTCAGCCTTTTCCACATCACTTGTGACCATGTCACCACTTTCCTTTCTGAGGGGGCCCACACCTTCCCTACTCTTCTTCATGCCATTCATATACCTGTAGAAGTTCTTAGTGCTCCCTTTGACCTCCCTGGCTAGATTCAATTCAAACTCTGCTTTGGCTTTCCTAACCAGGCCTCTTGCTGCTCAGGCAGCTTCCTTATCTCCCCCTGTTCTATCTGTCCTTCCCTCCACTTCCTGTAGAGTTTCTTTTTAAGTAATAGTGTGCCCAGGAGCTCCTTGTTCATCCAGGCAGGCCTCCTAGCATTCTTCCCTGTTTTTCTCTTTGTTGGTATACATAGCTCCTGGACACAGAGGAGGTGGTCCTTGAATACTGACCAGCTGTCCTGGGTCCCTCTTCCCTCCAGGGCTTCGTCCCATGACACTGTGGCTAGCAGATCCCTGCAGCGATCGAAGTCTGCACGCCTAAAGTCTAGGGTCATAAGCTTAGAATAGGTCCTCCTGATAGCCCTGAGGAGATTAAATTCAACTGCTTCATGGTCACTGCAGCCAAGGCTGTCTCTGAGCCTCACGTTGGTTACCAGCCCTCCCCTGTTGGTGAGAACAAGGTCCAGCATAGCACCTTTTCTTGTTGGTTCCTCTACCATTTGGAGGAGGAAGTTGTCTTCTGTGCAGTCCAGGAACACCCTGGATTGCTGGTGCCTTGCTGTGTTGTCCCTCCAGCAGATGTCAGGGTGGTTGAAATCACCCATGAGGACCAGGGCTTGTGATGTGGAAGCTGCTTCTATTTGCCTGTGGAGGGCCTCATCTGCTTGGTTCTGCTGGTCAGGTGGCCTGTAGGAGACCCCCACAGTAATATCTCCTTCCCCTGTCTTGCCTTGAATTCTAACCCATACACTCTCAACCATCTCATCAGCCCTCCCCAGGTGGAGTTCTGCTGATTCCAGCTGGTTCTTGACATAGAGGGCAGGGCCAATGGGAGCAGGTCTCTGCCCGACGGAAGAAATGCAGACGGAGCAAGCCTGCTACTTTGAGCAACACACTGCCCACAGTGCCGGTACAGAATAGGTATGAGGCTCTGCAGGAGGAACAGGTCATAGGTGAGGACGAGGACTCAAGGAAGGCAGGAGCTGCACCAATGACAGGTTGCCTCAGGCCAGCTATCAAAACTAGACCGGAAAAGAAACCTCGCAGGGTCATCGTTATAGGAGACTCCCTACTGAAGGGAGCAGAGGGCCCAATATGCAGACCAGACCCATTTCACAGGGAGATCTGCTGCCTCCCTGGTGCCCAAGTAAAGGACATTATAGGCAAAATTCCCAAACTCGTGAGTCCATCAGACTACTCCCTACTGCTGGTCTTTCAGGTGGGTAGTGACGATGCAACAACAAGAGGCTCGCAATCAATTAAAAGTGATTTCAGAACCTTGGGGCACCTGCTAAAGGGATCAGGAGCTCAGGTTGTGTTCTCTGCTATTCCTCTAATATCGGCGATGGATGAGGGAACACTGAGGAAGAGCCAACAGGTCAATTCATGGCTCCGGGGCTGGTGCCATCGACAGGGATTTGGGTTCTACAATCATGGCTTGGTTTACAAGGCACCAGAGCTGCAAACAACTAATGGGGCACACTTGTCCCAGAGGGGGAAAAGGATCCTGGGGCAGGAATTGGCAGGGCTCATTGATAGGGCTTTAAACTAGATTTGAAGGGGGAAGGGGGTAATAGTCTCCTGCTGGCCTGTGAGAAGCAGAGGGGCAGCTCACCAGAGGCAGTGGGATGGAGAGCTGCTAAGGGCTCTCAACTTGCTGCCCTGAGGCGAGACACAGATGACACACCAGGACACCCTGTGAAAACCAAGGGGAATTGGCACAAGAGGACGACAGGGCCAGCCCAGCTGAAGTGCTTCTATGCAAATGCACCCAGCTTGGGCAACAAACAGGATGAATTAATGGCCACCGTGCTGCTGGGAGACCATGACATAGTGGGCATTACTGAAACTTGGTGGGATGATTCCCATGATTGGAATGTAGGGATAGATGGGTACAAGCTTTTTAGGAAGGATAGGCAGGGAAGGAGAGGAGGAGGTGTTGCCCTCTATGTCAAGAACCAGCTGGAATCAGCAGAACTCCACCTGGGGAGGGCTGATGAGATGGTTGAGAGTGTATGGGTTAGAATTCAAGGCAAGACAGGGGAAGGAGATATTACTGTGGGGGTCTCCTACAGGCCACCTGACCAGCAGAACCAAGCAGATGAGGCCCTCCACAGGCAAATAGAAGCAGCTTCCACATCACAAGCCCTGGTCCTCATGGGTGATTTCAACCACCCTGACATCTGCTGGAGGGACAACACAGCAAGGCACCAGCAATCCAGGGTGTTCCTGGACTGCACAGAAGACAACTTCCTCCTCCAAATGGTAGAGGAACCAACAAGAAAAGGTGCTATGCTGGACCTTGTTCTCACCAACAGGGGAGGGCTGGTAACCAACGTGAGGCTCAGAGACAGCCTTGGCTGCAGTGACCATGAAGCAGTTGAATTTAATCTCCTCAGGGCTATCAGGAGGACCTATTCTAAGCTTATGACCCTAGACTTTAGGCGTGCAGACTTCGATCGCTGCAGGGATCTGCTAGCCACAGTGTCATGGGACGAAGCCCTGGAGGGAAGAGGGACCCAGGACAGCTGGTCAGTATTCAAGGACCACCTCCTCTGTGTCCAGGAGCTATGTATACCAACAAAGAGAAAAACAGGGAAGAACGCTAGGAGGCCTGCCTGGATGAACAAGGAGCTCCTGGGCACACTATTACTTAAAAAGAAACTCTACAGGAAGTGGAGGGAAGGACAGATAGAACAGGGGGGATATAAGGAAGCTGCCCGAGCAGCAAGAGGCCTGGTTAGGAAAGCCAAAGCAGAGTTTGAATTGAATCTAGCCAGGGAGGTCAAAGGGAGCACTAAGAATTTCTACAGGTATATTAATGGCAAGAAGATGAGTAGGGAAGGTGTGGGCCCCCTCAGAAAGGAAAGTGGTGACATGGTCACAAGTGATGTGGAAAAGGCTGAGGTACTCAATCACTTCTTTACCTCAGTCTTCACTGCAAGGGCCTCCAGCCACACTCCTGGAGTCATGGCAGACGATGCCAGGGATGGGGAGGAAGAACTGCCCATGGTAAGTGAAGCTCAGGTTGGTGATCACCTGAAGAACCTGAAAGTGTTCAAGTCCATGGGACCCGACGGGATACACCCACAGGTGCTGAGAGAACTGGCAGATGAGGTTGCTAAGCCCCTCTCTATTATATTCCAAAAGTCATGGCAGACTGGGGAAGTCCCCACAGATTGGAAAAGGGCAAATATTGCTCCCATTTTCAAAAAGGGTAAGAAGGAGGAACCAGGGAACTACAGGCCGATCAGTCTCACCTCTGTGCCCGGAAAGATCATGGAGCAGATCCTCCTGGAGGCACTACTGACTCAGAAGAGTAGTGAAGAGGTGATTGGGAGCAGTCAGCATGGCTTTGCCAAGGGCAAATCCTGCCTGACAAACCTGGTGGCCTTCTATGAACAGGTGACAGCATTAATAGATGAGGGGCGAGCAACTGATGTCGTTTACCTGGCCCTGAGCAAAGCCTTTGACACTGTCCCACACCACATCCTGGTCTCCAAGCTGGTGACACACGGGTTTGATGGATGGACCACCAGATGGATAAAGAACTGGCTTGATGGCTGCACCCAAAGAGTGGCTGTCAATGGGTCCATGTCCCAGTGGAGGCCAGTGACAAGCGGAGTCCCTCAGGATCAGTCCTGGGACCAGTCTTGTTCAACATCTTTGTGGGTGACATGGACAGTGGCATTGAGTGCACCCTCAGCAAGTTTGCTGATGACACCAAGCTGTGTGGTGCAGCAGACACGCTGGAGGGAAGGGATGCCATCCAGAGGGACCTGGACAGGCTGGAGAGGTGGGCACAGGCCAACCTCATGAGCTTCAACAAGACCCAGTGCAGGGTCCTGCAGCTGGGTCGAGGCAATCCCAGGCACAAATACAGGTTGGGCAGTGACTGGCTGGGGAGCAGCCCTGAGGAGAGAGACTTGGGGGTGCTGGTGGACGAGAAGCTCAACAGGAGTTCTCAATGTGCACTTGCAGCCCGGAAAGCCAATCAGATCCTGGGCTGCATCAGGAGAAGTGTGGCCAGCAGGTCAAGGGAGGGGATTCTCCCCCTCTACTCAGCTCTGGTGAGACCCCACCAGGAGTACTGCCTCCAGTTCTGGAGCCCCTATTACAAGAGGGATCTGGAGGTGCTGGAAGGTGTCCAGAGAAGGGCCACGAGGATGATCAGAGGGCTGGAGCACCTCTCCTGAGAGGACAGACTGAAGGAGTTGGGGCTGTTCAGTCTGGAGAAGAGAAGGCTCCAAGGTGACCTCATTGTGGCCTTCCAGTATCTGAAGGGGGCCTACAAGAAGGCTGGGGAGGGACTTTTCAGACTATCAGGTAGTGATAGGACTAGGGGGAATGGGATGAAGCTGGAGGTGGGGAGATTCAGGCTGGAGATGAGGAGGAAGTTCTTCACCGTGAGGGTGGTGAAGGCCTGGAATGGGTTGTCCAGGGAGGTGGTTGAGGCCCCGTCCCTTGAGGTGTTTAAGACCAGGCTGGACGAGGCTCTGTCCAGCCTGATCTAGGGTAGAGTGTCCCTGCCCATGGCAGGGGGGTTGGAACTAGATGATCCTTGTGGTCCCTTCCAACCCTGACTGATACAAAGGAAAGAAAGGGGGATAAGGAGAAAGGGAGGAGGTAAATCTGCCAAGAAATAATTTGGAGTCAGTCAGAGAGGTAAAGGTTTTCTTTAAACTATATATATATTTATATATATATAACACAATAACAGGAAGGGTTCACAAGGGTAAGGAACAAGGATGGATAGGGAGCTACACCAAACCAACAGTCCTTTGGAGAAAAGTGGATGCAGCAGAGAGAAAGACCAGGCCTGAGCACGTGGCAGAGTCGCCAGCAGTGACTCTCTTAGTCCTCTCTTCCTGGTGAGGCAGAAGCAAAACAGCCCCAAATGGTCACTGTACTCTCCCCTTCATAGTTTTGCTGGACAGGGAGGGGAGTGGAACAGGCTACCTCAGTTTCCCAGGGAGAAAACCCCCCTCCAGGGGGGGAAGAGCTCTCACAACCCCTCCCCCCCTGCTTTCAGGATGGGCATAACCAATCATAGTGTTTCATACCTTATCTTATCGTCAAGATCACTGCCCTGATTCAAAGCCAGGCTGGGGTCTCAGAGCACAGCTAGGACTCAGGGCTGTTGGGGTGTGTCTTCAGTGCTGCTGTAAAATCCCACAGCCTGAGCTTATGCTTCACCAGATCTGGTGAAGGAGATTTAAACTGCTGCTGCTGCCTTCAAGTTCTACAGGAGCCACAGTGCCTTGGGAAAGCTCTGCCCCTGAAATCCCTGCACCCAAACTCTGAGTCATAAACCAGGCACCAAGTCTGGCACTAGGATTGGGTCTAAACCTACTTACACTTCTCTCTGCAGAGGAGGGTCCGTGCTGAATGCTGTGACTCAACAGGAGGGCTTCCCTGACCCCTTCACTCCCAATCTCTCTGTAAAATCATTCCAGCCCAGCCCCGAGGAGATTTTCCTGTCACAATCATTCTAACCCACCCCAAATCCAGAGAACATTGTGTATTTCATCCATGTTGTAAGGAACAGAGTGAACCTTGACACCAGACTGAACCTGTTTGCATCTCTGTTAGACCTTGCTGAAGTCCATCAGCTTCATTAACTCGGTCAAATCATCCTCCTGCTTCAGTCGAACTCACTGCGGCTTTCCTCTCCTGAGTGAGGTGCACTTGGGCTCTGACTTGTTTCTCCAAAGCCCTGGCCATGCATGTCCTAAAAATGGCAACTCTTTCTTTGCTGTCAGGCTGCTGGGGGCTAGGTGAAGGGAAAGCACCTCCATGGTGTCTGTAGGGATCTGCAGCCCTGTGGAGAAGGCCTTGGGGATATTAGAATTAAAGAATCCTGGAACGGTTTGGGTTGGAAGGGACCTAAAGGAGCAACAAATCCAAACCCATGACCATGAGGAGGGACATCTTCCACCAGTTCAGGTTGCTCAGAGTTCCTGATCCTGGACACTTCAAGGGATGAGGAATCATAGAATTGTTAGGGTTGGAAGGGACCTCAAGAGTCATCTAGCTCCAAGCCCCCTGCCATGGCCAGGGACACCTCACACCAGATCAGGCTGCCCACAGCCACATCCAGCCTGGCCTTAAAAACCTCAAAGGATGAGGCTTCCACCACCTCCCTGGGCAACCTGTGCCAGTGTCTCACCACGCTCAGGGGGAAGAACTTCTTCCTAACATCCAACCTGAATCTACCCATTCCTAGTTTTGCTCCATCCCCCCCAGTCCTATCACTCCCTGACACCCTCAAAAGTCCCTCCCCAGCTTCCTTGTAGCTCCCTTCAGATACTGGAAGGTCACAATAAGGTCTCCTCTTCTCCCTTTCTCTGGGTAAACTTTTCCATTGTCCTGCCACCCTCACCATAAAATATTTCCCCCTTATTTCTGATCTAGCTCTGCCTTCTTTCAGTTTAAATCCACTGTCCTTTGACCAGGGATTTGGAGGCATCTGACATACAACCACTAGGTAGTGGCTGAAGCCTCTGAGCCCAGTGGTGTGGAGAAGGAGAAGAGGGGAGGAGTACCTTGAGAGTACTTTGAGAAATGAGAAGATTCCCTGACTGGTGAAGAGCAACATGAGAAAGAAAAAAGGCCACAAAGTGGAGCTGGGGAGGTCCAGACTGGACATGAGGAGAAAGAAATATCACTGTCAGAGCAGTGCTGAGGTGCAAGATCACATCCAGCACCACCCTGCATCAGCTCAAGACTTGATATTTCAAGGGACAGCCAGGGAGGAGGGAGAGAGAGCAGCAAAGGAAGGTGCCAGCAGGGTGGGGCAGCTGGCTGGGGGACTACAGCCTGCAGGGAAAGAGGCTCAGCTGATGCAGCAGCAGAGGACAGCCTGAGGGGCAGATGGCAGAGGGCTGTGGGAGAGCTGAAAGGCTCCTGGCAGAGCCAAGCTCTTCCTGCCTTGGGTTCTGGCTGTGGTCTGTGCCACTGCTGCCTCTGAGGAGACAACTCCTCCTTCCAGCCCTGGGGCCTCATTGCCTTCTTGCCCATCCTCAGGAGCCTGGGAGGGGTTGTGGCATAGTCCTGCCCTTGGCATTGGTCCTCTCCACACCTCACTGCTGCAGGAATCCCCCTGAGGGCTGAGTGAGGGACAGGATCTGCCTGTCCAGGAGCCAGGGCTCAGGGCTTGACCCTTGGCATTAATGAAACACCTCCAGGTTTGCTCAGCATCAGAGACATCTTCCTCTGCTTGTCCTGAGCTCTCAGCACTGCCTCCAGTTCTCTGCTCCAACCACAGCCTGCAGACACTTTCCCAGCACTGTCCTCACTGGGACCCATCAACAGGAGAAGAAACTTCAGAGTTTGAACCTGATGTAAACTTCTGGAGAGGTTTCATCATCTCCCTCTCAGTCTCTGATGGTTACCTGGCACCAAAGCCACCAGAGGGTCATTCAAATGCCCTTGGGTTGGTCCTCTGCTGCTCAGCTGGGCTGAGCTCCGTGGCTGGAGGGAGCTGCTGGAAAGGAGGCAGCAATGAAAAGTGTCAGCTGTGCCCAGGAGCAGCTCCTCTGCTCTGCACAGCAGGGCTGAGGGCACTGCCAGTGGATCTCACCAAGATGAAGAAGGCAAAGAGAGCTTGGAGGTGCCCAGGAGGGTGACTGAGAGCTGACAGGAGGAGAAGTCACTGCAGTCCCTGACAGGGTGAGTCTGTGGGGGCAGGGCAGTGCAGCTGCAGCTCCTGGAGGCATCTCCTAAAGCTGGCACAGCCACAGCTGCTGGGGGCTGGAAGGAAATCTTCCTGTGCAGAGGCTCTTTTCAGGCTGTTCTGAAGAGCTGTGGAGGCCTGGGGTGCAGGCAGGGGTGGTCAGGGCTGTCCTTCAGAGCAGGGTGCCTGCAGCCCTGGGGCTGTGTGCTGGGGCAGGGACTCTGCTGCCTGCCAGGCTCAGCTCTCAGCCTGCCCAGGGAGCTCCACACAGTGCTGTGGGGAGAAGCTGAGGGTGGCAGGAGACAGCCCTGGCAGGGCAGGGTCCTTCTGCCGTGGGGAGGGAGCTGTGTTGGCCAGAGCTGCTCACAGTCCTGGCTCCCCCCTGGGCATTTCTGAGGAGGCTTCCAGAAGAGCATCAAGGCAGCATTTGGCTGGAAGGGAAGGAGTCTCGGCTTTGAATGTTGATCCCCTTGGTGTGCTGGGTGGGCTGTGTGAGACTGGAGTTTGTTTCTCCACTCTGGAGAAGACTCTCATTAGCCTTTGAGCTGCTCCTGAGCCCCTGCACACCCAGAGCTGCCCCTGGGCAGTGTCCTGCTGCTGGGAGGGGTCTGCAGGGGAGAGCTCTGCACACAGCAGGTGGGAAGGGCTCTGTCAGCAGGGACAGGGAGGAGAGCTGGGCACAGAGAAGCAGCTCCTGGCAGGGACAGCTGCCAGCAGCAGGGACTTGGGCAGTGAGGGAGAGGGATCTGGTGTCAGAGATGCCCTGGCAAGGGGGATCAGGCTCCTCTGTGCCATTCTCTGCACTGCAGACACATTTCCCAATGCAACCTTTTGCTCTCCTCTTCTACCCAGCAGAGGCAGTGCCCTCAAAGCTATGGGCTCCAGGGCAGGAGTCTCAACCTTGGCAGCTGACACTCATCTGAAGGCTCCTGGAGTGTGCACACAAAAGGAGGACAAAAGCTCTTCAGTTCCATCCTGTGAGCTGCAGAGAGCAGCGCTGGGGAAGGAGAAGGCTTCACCCCAAGCCCCTCTGCCTTCCTCTCTTCCCTTCATTGTCTCTGCAGCACTGCAGAGCTGTTCCCTGGTCCTCCATGGATCCACAGGACTCTTGCTCCGTGGCATTGCTGTTGGGATGTGGTCACTTTGTGTTCTGACACTGACTCTGGTACTCCTGCCCCAGAGGTGTCTCCATGGAAGCTAAGAGTCCAAGCTGCATTTGAAGCTGTGCAGAACATCCCACAGGTTGGGAGTGATGGGGAATGAGCTGATCCATTCCTCATGGAGCTCAGGTAGGAGGTGTTCTATGAACACTGCAATCTTTGTTTTCAGAGAGAAGTGTGCCCTAACTTGTCTCTGTCTTTCCCTTTGCACAGGTCTCCATGGTCAGAGGCAGCAGATGGCCAACAGCAGCTCCATCAGCCACTTCCTCCTCCTGCCATTCCCAGGCACAAGGCAGCTGCAGCTCCTGCACTTCTGCCTCTTCCTGGCCATCTACCTGGCCGCCCTGCTGGGCAATGGCCTCATCATCACCACCATAGCCTGGCACCACCACCTCCACACCCCCATGTACTTCTTCCTCCTCAACCTCGCCCTGCTTGACCTGGGTGCCATCTCCACCACTGTGCCCAAATCCATGTCCAATTCCCTGAGGGACACCAGGGACATCTCCTATGCAGGATGTGTTCTCCAGGTCTTCTTTTTAGTATTCCTGTAAAGTCTCGATCTGGAGAGGGAAAGAGATTCAGGTTTTAATGAATATTCCCGTGTTGTGAAATTAGAGGCACAAACGAGGCCAAAATATCAACAGCTAGACTATTTATTACATAAATACAGTGGATGGACATAAATAAAGTGGATGGATCAGATGGGGAGAGAGAGAGAAGTGAGAAAAGGAAAGGAATTATATTACCACACCCCTCACCCCCCAAGACAGTTTGAGTCTGTGGAGGAACGGTGCTGCAGGAGTTGTTGGCTCTGTAGAGAAACAGTGCTGCAGGAGATGTTGGGTCTGTAGAGGAAGGGTGCTGAGGCTTTGGCTGTAGAAGGGATGTGGTCCTCTGGGCAGCTTCTTCAGCTCCATGAGTTGCAGCAGCCGGAACTTAGGGCACAGAGAGAGGGTTTACAGAGTCCAAGGTCCGTTGTGTTGGCCCCGTGATGTTTCCAGCGTGTGGTGCTGCATTTTGCTTCTCCAGTTTTCTTCTCCGTTTTTCTTCTACAAAGCCAGTAGTTGCTCCAGTCTTTTATACAGTTTTTTAGTCCTCAGGCAAGTGTCCAGGTGTTGTTCCCCAGGATATCGTTCTGGGAAATCGTCCTTAGGTAAGTGTCCAGGTATCCTTCCCCAGGAAATCTTTCTGTGTACTCAGGTGAGTTTGGGCAGCCGTCTGGATGGAGGGGGGAGGAGGCCTCCACCTCCTCCTGCTCCATCTACCTACCCACACACCCTTTACACATCAGGGAATCCATTGTCCTTTCCTGGGGTATCTGATGGCTGGAAATGATCTTGTCCTGAAGGTGTGATAGCTGGGCCCTTGGACCATTGTTGTAGGCAAGCTGCAGTCCCGTGAGCAATGTGATCTTTGCACCTTCCAAGAGTCCTTCCAGTGGCTCTGCCCAACGCACATCAGCTATTGTCTGGGCAAGCAGCAAGTGAATTTTTCTTTGTTGAGTCACACCAGGAGAGACAAGCTTTAGTCTCTCACAATTCCTAATTGCTGCAGAGTATTTTCTCCTCACCACCATGTCCTACGATCACTACGTTGCCATCTGCAGACCCCTGCACTATGAGACCCTCCTGGGCAGCAGAGTTTGTCTCCACTTGGCAGCAGCTGCCTGGGGCTGTGGCTTTCTCACTGCTCTGCTGCACACAGCCAATACATTTTCCCTGCCCCTCTGCCAAGGCAATTCTCTGCACCAGTTCTTCTGTGAAATCCCCCAGATCCTCAAGCTCTCCTGCTCCACATCCTACCTCAGGGAACTTTGGCTTATTGTGGCCAGTGGCTGCTTAGCCTCTGTCTGTTTTGTGTTGATTGTGGTGTCCTATGTGCAGATCTTCAGGGCAGTGCTGAGGATCCCCTCTCAGCAGGGACGCCACAAAGCCTTTGCCACCTGCCTCCGTCACCTGGCTGTGGTCTCTCTGCTTCTCAGCACTTTAATCCTTACACACCTGAAGCCCTCTTCTATCTCCTCCCCATCCCTGAATCTGGTGGTGTCAGTTCTGTACTCAGTGGTGCCTCCAGCAGTCAACCCTCTCATCTACAGCCTGAGGAACCAGGAGCTCAAGGATGCCCTGAGGAAAATGACCACCAGATGCTTTCCGAAGCAATAAACTCTTTGTCCTCTCCCACAGAGCAGTTCTGATGTCACTCTCAGTCTGGTTTCCCTCTGTTTGGCTGCTGCTGGTGCTGTTCCTCTTGTGAGAATGTTGTTTCCCCACCAGAGTCTTTCTTCAGACCATTTCTGGTTCAGTGCTGTCCTGTCTGCTGTGACCCAGAGACTGCAGACAGGAGCAGCTGTGCTCCCTGGGTGTGCAACATGCAAGGAAAAACTCTTCCCATCTAGAAGTTCATAACAGAGACTGAGGAGTCTGGTAAAACTTTATTTGAATAAAGGGAGAGTCCACAGGACAACTCCCTGTGGAGTCTCTCTCACTGCTGAAGGCACAGCTCCCCTTTCATCCTACATTTCTGGGTGCAAATTTCCCTCTCCCTTTCCCCACTGGCTCAGGTACTCAGGATTTAGTCTTTCCCCAAACCCCTGCTCCATGTCCCCCTTCACATGAACCCTGCTTCATACATCCTATCTTCATTTGAATTAGGGTCTGCACTTCTCTGGGTGGAGAAGGTAATATTCAACAGTCTGTTAAGCCTGTGCTCTGGCCTAACAGTTCAGCAGTTCAGGCTGTGTTCAGTGTCTGCTATCTTGAGACAGACCCCTACTGACTTACAGCAAGGTTCAAGGGAAGGGAGTGAGCAGAGACCCCTTTGTGATTTCCATACACATGGAGAAGGTGAACTGTCTGGTTCCTCCTTTTCTCTTCCAACTCCCTCTTAGCCAATTCTTCCTTTGTAAGGACACTGCCTCCTTTTGATCCCATCAATCCCTCCTCTTCTTGCTGTAATAATTGTCTTTACAAAATTCATTCCCCATTCACTAAATCCTTTCCTCTTGGCTCATTTCTGATGTTGGTCTTATTTGCAGACACATCATACTGCTCTTTTTGGTAGCCTTTTCTGGCTTCTTCCTAACATCCAACCTGAATCTACCCATTCCTAGTTTTGCTCCATCCCCCCCAGTCCTATCACTCCCTGACACCCTCAAAAGTCCCTCACCACCATGTCCTACGATCGCTACATTGCCATCTGCAGACCCCTGCACTATGAGACCCTCCTGGGCAGCAGAGTTTGTCTCCACCTGGCAGCAGCTGCCTGGGGCTGTGGAGCTCTTAATGTTCTGCTGCATACAGCCAATATATTTTCCCTGCCTCTCTGCCAGGGCAATGCTGTGGAGCAGTTCTTCTGTGAAATCCCCCAGATCCTCAAGCTCTCCTGCTCCACATCCTACCTGAGGAAAATCGGGCTTATTATGGTCACTATCTGCCTTGTCTTTGTCTGTTTTGTGTTGATTGTGGTGTCCTATGTGCAGATCTTCAGGGCAGTGCTGAGGATCCCCTCTCAGCAGGGACGCCACAAAGCCTTTGCCACCTGCCTCCCTCACCTGGCTGTGCTCTCCCTGTTTATCACCACTGCCTTCTTTGCTGACCTGAAGCCCCCTTCCATCTCCTCTCCTTTCTGGAACCTTATTGTGTCAGTTCTGTACTCAGTGTTGCCTCAGCAGTCAACCCTCTCATCTACAGCCTGAGGAACCAGGACTTCAAGGCTGCCCTGAGCAAACTGATCACTGGATGGTTTCAGAAGGAATAAACTGTTTGTCCTCTCCTGCAGAGCAGTTCTGCTGTCACTCAGTGCAGGCCCAACCTGGCTGCTGGAGTTTTGCTGTTTGTGGTGGATTTTTACTTCTGGCAATGTTGTTATCACCTTTCTAATCTCTCTCTGCTTTGCTTTTCTGACTGAGGATTGATGTTGCAGGAGCTGTGCTCCTTGTTTGGTTAAACAAAATCAAGAACCTTTCAGTAACATTTATTTTTTCCTGAGGTCCTTCCTCCAAGAATTTTCTGGAGCTTCAGGGACATCTCCTCTGTGCAGAGGTGGAGGGGCAATGAGTCCCAGCACAGCAGCACTGCCAGGGAGCAGCAGTGCTTGCTGGATCCCTGGTCCTAGTACAAACTGCTCCTCATTCCAGTACAAACTGATCCTCTGTCTCTCTCCCATACCAACTCCATCCATCACAGGACAATTTTCACACCCTGCCTCCTTCCACTACAGTGTGGCCACCTCACAGTGCAAAATGGAGACCCTTATCCCAACCCAGCAGAGACTGGGCCACATCTCAGTCCAAGCATGGTCCCTTTAAGCCCTCCATGTATAAACCTGGCCTAGTCCCAAAATAAACTGATCCTCCTGATGTCATCCCAGCACAGCTTGAACCACAGCCCAGAACAAACTAGTAACGCTGTTCCTGTCCCAGTATCAACTGAATCTCACCCAGTGCTGAGGGGATATTTGGAACCCACTCCCAGGACAGGCTGTGTCCCTTCCCAGTAAAAACTACATCATCTGAACTGCTCCCAGTGCAGCTGTGGCCTCCACCCGGAACAAACTGGATCACCTTGCCCCCTCCCACTGCTGCCTCTGTCCCATCCCAGTCCAAAATGCATCTCCAGGCCCCCTGCTGGGACTGACTGCATGCATTCCAGTACAAACTGGACACCTTCTTGCCCTCCCAGTACTGTCTGAGCCCTGTGCTTGTCCAAACAGAGACCCTGTAACACTCCCAAGTGCACATTAGGCCTTGTCCCACAATAGGCTGGATTCTTGTATCCTCTCCCAGTATAGGTCTGGCAATGTTTATTGTAAATTCACTGCCTTGGTTCCCTCTCTAAGTACAGACCAGACCCCAGTCCAGTACAATTGGGATCCCCTGGCTCCATTCCAGTACAGTCTGGACCTTATCCCATTACAAACTTGATCCTTTTAAGCCCCTGTCAGTACAGACCTAGCCCAGTCTCAGTGCAAACTGCATCTCCTGAACTGCCCCCACCCCTGCAGAGATGTGGCCTTGTCCCATCACTAACAGGATCATTTGAATATCTCCCAGTACAGTCTCAGGCCCATCCCAGTACAAATCACATCCCTGACTCCATCCCAGTGCAGACTGGGCCCCATCTGGAACAGGCTGCCCAGGGTGGCTGTGGAGTCTCCTTCTCTGGAGATACTCAAGGCCCACCTGGATGTGTTCCTCTGTGATCTGCTCTAGGTGACCCTGCTCTGGCAGGGGGGTTGGACTGGATCATCTTTGGAGGTCCCTTCCAGCCCCTAACATTCTGTGATTCTGTGGTTGCCCTCCCTCTACAAACTGAATCTCTTTAATGTCTTCCCCTCCCAGTAACGACTGGGTAAGACCTAGGATAAACTGAAACCCCTGGTCCCTTCCCAGAACAGACATAGCCTCATCCCAGCACACACTGGATCATCTTGCTCCAGCCCAGTACACACTGGGTCCTGCTGCAGTGCAAGCTACATTCTCTGGTTCCCTCCCACTACCTACTGCATCCCTCCATGTGTAAAGTCCTCTGATTTAATCTCAGCACAGACTGGACCACTCCCCCTCCCTGTCCAGCAAGCCTATAAAAATGAAGACACCACAGCCATTTGCTCTCTTTTCCTTCTGCCTTGCCTGGATGAGAGGACTGAGTTGCTGCTGGCTTCCTGCTTCTCTGCCACGTGGTCAGGCCTGGTCTTTTCTCCCTGCTGCATCTTCAAAGGACTGTTAGTTTTGTGTATAAATTATCCCTATCTATCCTTGTTCCCTACCCTGTTTTGCTTTGCTGGGAAGAGCTCACCTGTTTTGGCTGCCCTTGGCTAAGTCTAACCCACTGCTTTTTTTCTCTCTCCACTCCTCCTTCCTCTCTTGGAACAGGGGATAGGGGTTAGGGGCAGCTTCCCTGGTCTCTGATCAGGGGGTTTCTGTGATGTTTGCTAATTGTAAATACCAGTCTAATATTGTCACTCCTGTATGTTCTGTACCTGTTCATTGCATTCCATTGTAGAGTGCAGCTCTTGCTTGTCAGTACAGCTTCATTTGCTTCTAACTGAGCTGCTCTGGCAAAGATAATGCTGGGGGGGAATTTCAACCTAATAATGGGACTCTTGCTCTCTGGGATCGGGATGTTGGTCACTTTCTATTCTGACACCAGAGGAATCTTCATGGCAATTCTGCGTCCCTGCTGCATTTCAAGCTGTGATTAACTCTGCCATGGGTTGGCAGTGATGGGACTGAGCTGATCCATTCCTCATGCAGCTCAGGGACAGGGGTTACAATGAGGCTGAGAGAAGTGTGCCCTAATTTGCCACTGTCTATCCCTCCTTGCACAGGTCTCCATGGCCAGAGGCAGCAGATGGCCAACAGCAGCTCCAGCAGCCACTTCCTCCTCCTGCCATTCCCAGGCACAAGGCGGCTGCAGCTCCTGCACTTCTGCCTCTTCCTGGTGATCTACCTGGCTGCCCTGCTGGGCAATGGCCTCATCACCACCACCATAACCTGGCACCACCACCTCCACACCCCCATATACTTCTTCCTCCTCAACCTCTCCTTCCTTGACCTGGGTGCCATCTCCACCACTGTGCCCAAATCCATGTCCAATTCCCTGAGGGACACCAGGGACATCTCCTACACAGGATGTGTTCTCCAGGTCTTCTTTTTAGTATTCCTAATTGCTGCAGAGTATTTTCTCCTCACCACCATGTCCTACGATCGCTATGTTGCCATCTGCAGACCCCTGCACTATGAGACCCTCCTGGGCAGCAGAGTTTGTCTCCACATGGCAGCAGCTGCCTGGGGCTGTGGCTTTCTCTATGTTGTGATGCACACAGCCAATATATTTTCCCTGCCCCTCTGCCAGGGCAATGCTCTGCACCAGTTCTTCTGTGAAGTGCCCCAGATCCTCAAGCTCTCCTGCATCCACATCTATTTTCTATTTTAATTTTATTGATTTTTAAATATTCTTTTGTTTGTTTTAATCTAGTAGTCTTGATAATCCTTATTTTTATTTTTTGCTAATAATCCTTGTGTTTTTTGTTAACAGATATTTTTTGTTCCTAATCCTTATGATTTTTTAGTTGGTTTTATTTTGTTTTTATTGTTTTTTTTTTATTGTTGCTCTTATTTTTTATTATTATTTGGTTAATTTGTTTTTATTTTAAACTTTGTTGTTTGTTTTTAATTTGTTCTCTCTCATTATTTTTTGTTATTATTTTGTTATTTTTTATTGTACTCTTTGTATCTAAGTTGTAATATTTTGGTTTTGTTTTGTTATATGTATTTGTATTTTAAATTTTTTTTACTTGTTTTCTTTTTTACTATTTTTTGTATTGTTTTCTAGTCAATGTCTAAGAAGGAAAGAGAAAGATGTTACATTAGCTAAGGAATACTTTTAAGAATGAATACCTATCTACTACAAACCTTAACTATATTACAGGGAGCTCCTTTGCAATGCCGAGGCACACAGCTAAGAAGGTTCGAAGCAAAAGAAGAATGTACAGCTTGAACTCATTACTAAGTGCTTCTACCTTACTGCAATTGCTATGTACTGAGTACCTGTAAATACCAAATGCTTACTATTCATTATGCTCACTAGGAAGACTTAGCAAAACTCTGACTAACAAATCTCTGAGAGACATTACAATCAGAAATGATGACATTAGCACTGTTGCTTTAAATCAGGACAGAGTTTTGGTAGACTAGAGTCGTACCAGAAAAGGGGGCGTGGGGGGTGACTACCTCTTAGACCATCTGCTTGAGATACAATACAATACAATACAATACAATACAATACAATACAATAAAATACACTACACCACCAGGTTGGAAGAGACCTTCAAGATGATCGTGTCCAACCCATCAACCAATCCAACCCACCTAAATGCAATACAATACAATACAATACAATCCACCTAAACAACTAAACCATGGCACCAAGCACCCCATCAAGCCTCTTCCTGAACAACTCCAATGAAGGTGACTCCACCACCTCCATGGGCAGCCGATTCTAATGGGCAATCACTCTCACTGTAGAGAACTTCCTCCTAACATCCAGCCTAAACCTGCCCTGGCGCAGCCTGAGACTGTGTCCTCTTGTTCTGGTACTGGCTGCCTGGGAGAAGAGACCAACCTCTGCCTGGCTACAACCTCCCTTCAGGTAGTTGTAGAGAGCAAGAAGGTCACCCCTCAGTCTCCTCTTCTCCAGGCTAAGCAACCCCAGCTCCCTCAGCCTCTCCTCATAGGGCTGTGTTCCAAACCCCTCACCAACTTTGTTGCCTTCTCTGGACACGCTCCAGCAAGACAACATCTTTCCTAAACTGAGGGGCCCAGAACTGGACACAGGACTCAAGGTGCGGTCTAACCAGTGCAGTGTACAGGGGCACAATGACCTCCCTGCTCCTGCTGGCCACACTGTTCCTGAGGCAGCCCAGGATGCCATTGGCCTTCTTGGCTGCCTGGGCACACTGCAGGCTCATGTTCAGCCTACCATCAACCAGTACCCCCAGGTCCCTCTCTGCCTGGCTGCTCTCCAGCCACTCTGACCCCAGCCTGTAGCACTGCCTGGGGTTGCTGTGGCCAATGTGCAGAACCCGGCACTTGGATGTGTTCAATCTCCTGCCCTTGGACTCTGCCCATCTGTCCAGCCTGTCGAGGTCCCTCTGCAAAGCCTCTCTGCCCTCCAGCAGATCAACTCCTGCCCCCAGCTTGGTGTCGTCCGCAAATTTACTGATGATGGACTCAATGCCCTCATCCAGATCATCAATGAAGATGTTAAAGAGCATGGGGCCCAGCACTGATCCCTGGGGCACACCACTAGTGACTGGCCGCTGGCTGGATGTGGCACCATTCACCACTACTCTCTGGGCTCATCCCTCCAGCCAGTTCCTAACCCAACGCAGTGTGCTCCTGTCCAGGCCATGGGCTGCCAGCTTGGCCAGGAGTTTGCTGTGGGGGACGGTGTCAAAGGCCTTGCTGAGGTCCAGGCAGACCACAACCACAGGCCTCCCCACATCCACCAGGCGGGTCACCTGATCATAGAAGGAGATCAGGTTGGTCAGGCAGGACCTGCCCTTCCTAAAGCCATGCTGGCTGGGCCTGAGCCCTTGGCCATGCTGTAAGTGCTGTGTGATCGCACTCAAGATGACCTGTTCCATAATCTTGCCTGGCACTGAGGTCAGGCTGACAGGCCTATCATTCCCTGGCTCGTCCAACCGGCCCTGCTTGTGGATGGGCACCACGTTGGCAGCTTCCAGTCTTCTGGTACCTCTCCAGTGATCCAGGACTGTTGAAAAATGATGCCAGCTCTCTCAGCACCCTAGGATGGATCCCATCTGGTCCCATGGCCTTGTGGGGGTCCAAGTGGCTCAGAAGATCTCTAACTACCTCCTGGAGCAGCTGGATACTATGCAGCTCCCTGGCTCCTTCTGCCAGCTCTGCAGGCCAGCTGTCTGGAAGATGTTCTGCCATGCTAGGATAGATTGAGGCAAAGAAGGCGTTAAGTCCCTCTGCCTTTTCCTCATCCTTTGTTACAACGTTCCCCTCCGTGTCAACCAAGGAGTGGAGGTTGTCCTTGCCCTCCTCTTGCTATTGATATATTTATAGAAGGACTTCTTGTTGTTCTTCACAGCAGAGGCCAGTCTAAGTTCTAAATGGGCTTTTGCCTCCCTAATTTTCTTCCTGCATGTCCTAGCAACATCCCTAAACATTCCGTAGGTTGCCTCCCCTTTCTTCCAGAGATGGTTACACCCTCTTTTTTTCCCTTAGTTCTATTAAGAGTTCATTACCCATCCAGGCCATCTGCCCCAGCGGCTCATCTTCCGGGACACTGGCACAGCCTGTTCCTGAACCTTCAAGAGTTCTTCCTTGAAGCAGGTCCAGCTCTCCTGGACCCCTTTATTTTTAAGGGCTGTATCCCAAGGAACCTTCTGAGTTAGTTCCTTGAGTAACCTGAAGTCTGCCCTCCGGAAGTCCAGAGTGGAGGTCTTCTTGCTGCCCCTCTTGGCTTGGCTGAATACCACAAGCACTCCCCCACAAGCACTCAACCCGATCGTCCCTGATCTCCATCTCAACGGCATCTAGTGCCTCCCTGATGTACAGGGCCACCCCTCCACCCCTTCTTCCTTGCCTGTCTCTCCTGAACAGCCTGTAGCCATCAATTGCAGTGCTCCAGTCATGTGAGTCGTCCCACCATGTCTCTGTGATGGCAACTATATCATAACTTCCCTGCTGCAACAAGGCTTCCAGCTCCTCTTGTTTGTTACCCATGCTTCGTGCATTAGTGTACATGCACTGCAGCTGGGCTGCTGGTTTCACCTCTAGCTCTAGCTTATCTCCCCCAGACTCCTGCCTGAGGGGACTGGTTCCAGCTCCTTCCCCCTTCGGAGCTAGTTTAAAGCCCTGTCAATGAGACCTGCCAATTCCCTGCCCAGAATCTTTTTCCCTTTGGGGACAGGCCATTCTCGTGTACTGTGACCTTTCCCCTCCTCTGGGACAGATGTACTGCATCTCTTACCAGCTGACCTGGTGCAGTAGAAAGTTCTGCAAGATCGAAAACCCCAAAATTCTTTCGACTGCACCAGCCTCTGAGCCACTTGTTGACTGCAGCCGCTGACCTGTTCCTTATCGTATTCCCTCCTGCAGCTAACGGCATCGATGTAAAAATTATTTGTGCACCTGACCCCTCAACCAGATCTCCCAGGGCCCTGAGGTCATTTTTGATAGCCCTGGGAGTTCTGGTAGCAACATCATCATTCCCTAACTGCATAACCAATAAGGGATAGTAGTCAGAGGGCTGTACCAGACTGGGCAGCCTTCTGGTAACCTCTTTAACTTGTGCTCCTGCTAGGCTCATAACTTCCCTATGAGATGGGTCTGGCTGCCATATGGGACCTTCTGTTCCCCTCAGGAGGGAATCACCAGTAACAATTACCCTCCTCTTTTTTTTAATGGAGCAGGTTCTGATGCCAGGGGAAGGCTGTTTAACCTTAGGCTGCTTTGCCTTAGGCTGTTTAACCTTAGGCTGCTTTGCCTCAGGCTGTTTAACCTTAGGCTGCTTTGCCTTAGGCTGTTTAACCTTAGGCTGCTTTGCCTCAGGCTGTTTAACCTTAGGCTGTTTAGCCTCAGGGAAAACCCCAGTTGGTGTGTCCTCCAGCATCAGTATCACCTCACCCTCGATCTCCAGTGCCCCATACCTGTTTTCCAAGGGCAGCGAGGAAGCTGGGGGGAGGCAAGGAGGTTTTAATTTGTGTCTTTTGAGAGGAACCTGCGTCCATTCCCCTCTGCCTTTTGGATAACCAGCCTCTGCTGGGGGAGCCTGCGGAGCCTGCTTTCTCTGGTTCATCTCTTTCCTCCTCTGGCTTGTCTCTTTTCTACATTCCCATACATCTCTAAGACTAGCAACCTCGTCCTTTAGTCTGGCCACCAGGTTGAGCAGATAGCCGATCTGCTCACACCTAATGCAAGAGATGCTTCCACTACCCTGCATCTCAAGAGCAGGCTCAAGAGCCAGGCTCCAGCACTCTCTGCAGCCAGATACCTGGACAGCTACCTGCTTGTGTTCTACCTCAGTCTGGGTCAAAACTGATTTTTTTAAGATTTTGCTGTGAGTTACAACCATGCAGACCCTGGCCACAGCACCCACTGGACAAAAAAATTTAGACAAAGTGCGGCGGTGCGCGAGAGCAGCAGAGCAGGCGGCTGCTGCCCAGCGGAGCCCCGCCGGCCACGCTGCGGCTGTTCAAATTCCGCCACCGAAGACGCTGGGTTCACGAGCCGCGGGCACGTGAAATCAGGGCCGCTCCGAGCCTCGCAGCTTGTGCAGGATTTCATGTACCATCCTCTCCAGGACACAGTGACCACCTCTGGAGTCACCTTTCCCGGTGCAGACTGGACAGCCCAAGGCCCTTTCCATCATTCTCCAATTTGCTTCTGCACTTATTCTTTGTTCATTCAGGTTCCTCTCTCCTATGCTGCTTTGACCTTTAGGGAGGCAAAGCTGCAGTTGTCCCCTGGGCCACCTCTGTGATTGTTTTTGCTCTCCATCTCTTGTATCTACTTGCTTAAAACTTTGCTTCTCAGATCATGCCTTGGAGAGAGGCAACCTACTGAGAGACATCTTGTGCTGAGCATCTGTTTCCAGAGGGGGTTGATCACTGATGCAACTTTATCAGACTTTGCTTTTTTTTACTTCCAAACAGGGACAATTCTCCTGTGGCTGAGTGCAGCCAGAGAGCAGGGGGAGCTGGTGCCATGGAGCTGTGATCTGCAGCTGCAGAGAGCAGTAGAGGAGTCTGATGGGACAGTGATGTAAGCCCCAGGTGGACAATGACAGCAATGATGAGGTTGTGGAGGGGGTGAGGAGCAAAGTTGTTCATATAGTGTCAGATCTTGGGGAAGAGTGTTTCCTTTGAGTCCAGGCCTCTTGAGGAGACTCTGTGGATCAAGGTGACATGGAGAGTGCTGCTGTCAGCTCCCTTCTCTCAAATGCAGCTAATTAAAAACATCCTTTAAAAACAACCCAGGGGTTTATGAGGCCCAGTGGGAAACCTTCCTCATGAACTGCACTCTGAAACAACTTCGATTAGCTGTGAAAAAGCTCCAAGGAGCTGAACAAGGTTTCAGTTTCTGAAGGAAATCCCAGGCAGAGCCACAGCTCCTGAGGGACTTCTGTGTTCTAATGAGCCCCATGGAGGATTTGGGGCTGCCTCCAGGTATCAGGGACTGAGAGAAGATTGAAGAAACTGCTCCAGAAGTCAGCAGCAAATGCCAAAGTAGCTTGAAGCACTGATTGGCCCCAGTGGGGCTTATTACTGACAAAGCCTCCCCACAGGCTCCTCAGAGCAGGTAATTGGAGGCTGTGATTTCTAGAGCGAAAAAAAGGTAAAGTGCAGGAGTCTGTGATGCTGAAAAGCCCTGGGTTTGGGTTATGGAGCAGGAAGGCCAAGCCCTGAGCACAGTCCCTGGGGACAGTAGAGCCTAATGGCCCAGGGACCAAGACCTTGGTCCTGTTGGGCTTTCAGCCTTGCCAGAGCCCTGGCCATGCTTTACCAGCAGACTTGATAGGCTTAGGTAATGGCTGCCCTGGATGACCTTGAAGGTCTTTCCCAACCACAACAGTTCTGTGATTCTGTGTTTCTGTGTAGGAGAAGGATTGGTTTTGGATAGCTTTAGAAGACACTAGGGAAGGTTTGCCTTTGCTTGAAGATAAGGATTATATATATATATATATATATATATATATATATATATATAAAAAGAAACAACAAAGAGAGAGAACAAGAGGGATGCATATTGTGCATATTTTATAACTAAGGCTTTAGTGACACCAGCAAGAATTAGCTAACCCAAGTCAACACCTGGAAACATCCATTTTGCAATGCAGTACTGCAATCATCTCAACAAACAGCAACACAAGAACTGAGAGGACAGGACAAAGAGCACTTCCCATGGAGCTGAAGATCAGCAGAGCTACCTAACACCCATCACAATAACTGCTGTGATAATCTGAGATCAAAAGCATCAATCAGAAGAATGTACCAAAACCCATCTGAACTAGGACTGAGTATCATGATTGCTTCATTGCTGTGTGATTAGGGAGCACGTTCACATGGGTTTATATGGTAACTCACCGGTGTCTCCTAATTTTAAAGAGTTAATTATAGCACAAAAGACATTTTCATCTGAGGTTATGAAAAACAAAAGAAAGGGGGAATCCAGGTATTATGTTGCAAGAAAGAACAGTTACAGAATGTTATGTTCTCAAATTTTCATTTCATATGTGATTTTAAGTGTGATTTAACAAATTTCATGGAGGCATAACTGAATTCTTGGAGACTCAACAGATTACAATATTATGCTTTGCCTGATAATTTTTGTTATGGTAAGGATAGTGTTTGTAGAACCATGGGGAACCCTTTTTCCCCCTCCTTTGCCAAAAATTAGTGTGAGGATTATGCTTGCTAACTTAACAGCCCAGGATACTTTATATCTGGCTGCTGCTTCTCCTGACAATCCTTTTTCTACTTGCCTTTTGGGATTGCCTTTGGATAACTGGCCAGTCCCATCATCTCTTTCTCATGTGATTATGCAGCTTTCTTAAAACAATCATTTAGGCTTTTGTTGCTTTGCTCTTTTTGTTACTTTTGTTACCTTGTGTATTGCAATGCTTACAAGGCTTGCTTGGTCGTTCTCTTAAGAAGGTTCTTGTGCAACAGAAAGGGGGAAATGAAGGATTGAATTTAGGGAGCAGAACCTCAAGCAATGCTCAGCTGATTGAAGGAAATGTTTTAGCCCTTGTGGGCCACAAACCCTGGGAACAGACTGCAGCTGTGTAGAGGGAAAAAAGCATTTAGCTGACTACCAATGATCACTGTGACCCAGGGAAGTTACACAAGGACCTGAAAACAGGAGCTCAGTAAACAATGCAACAGAGTCTTTTGTCTTCTGTCTGAACCTAGATAAGAGATGTGTGTTCTGTGGTATTTTCTCAGCAGCCAATCATGAGTCTGCAACTGTTGCATGGACATATCTAATAACCAATTACAAGTTGCTTTTGATTATGTTAGCCTATAGAAACAAAATACTATGTACAATAAAGTTGACACTTTGCTTGCATCAAGCTGTGTCCCGTCTCTCAATCACAGTAAAAGCACACCATAGTGACTGGTCCAGATGCACCTTGCATTCTTGGCATTGACTTTCTGCGGGAGGGTTGCTTCAAGGACTCTAAGGGGCACAAGTGGGTGTTTGGGGTGGCAGCTGTGGAGACTGCAGGCAAAGAACAGTTGTCCACCATGCCCCAGCTGTCGGATGAGCCCTCCATAGTGGGCAGCCATAAGAGGCAGGATTTGAAGTTCCCTCTTGCCTCTCACATAGTACATCACAGGCAATCCAGGACCAACAGAGACTCTCTGCACCCCATACACCAACTGATTCGAAGACTGGAGAGCCAGAAGGTGATCAGCAAGGCTCACTCCCCCTTCAACAGCCCGATATGGCCGGTGCGGAAGGCAAATGGGGAATGGAGACTGACCGTGGACTACTGTGGCCTGAATGAGGTGACTCCTCTGATCAGCGCTGCCGTGCCGGACATGCTGGAGCTCCAGTATGAGCTGGAATCAAAGGCGGCCAAGTGGTATGCCACAAGAGACATTGCTGATGCCTTTTTCTCCATCCCCATTGCAGAAGAATGCAGGCCACAGTTTGCTTTCACTTGGAGGGGAGTACAGTATCAGTGGAATGGGTTGCCTCAGGGCTGGGTCCATAGCTCGACCATCTGCCATGAGGTGATCCAGACTGCCTTAGAGAAAGGTGGAGCCCCTGAACATCTGCAGTTCATCGATGACATCATCATATGGGGTGAGACAGCAGAGGAAGTCTACCAGAAGGGTGAGAAGATAATCGATATCCTGCTGGAGGCTGGCTTTGCCATCAAGAGAAGTAAGGTCAAAGGGCCTGCCAGGGAGATCCAGTTCCTGGGCGTTCAATGGCAGGATGGCCGTCGCCACATCCCTCAGGAGGTGGTGAACAGGGTAGCCACTATGGTGCAGCCCACGAACAAGAAAGAGACACAGTCCTTTTTGGGGCTCGTGGGCTTCTGGGAAATGCACATTCCCGGGTACAGTCAGATTGTGAAGCCTCTCTTCCATGTAACAAGGAAGAAAAATGATTTTGTGTGGGGACCTGAGCAGCAGGTGGCATTTGACCAGATCAATTGAGAGGTGTTCCAGGTGCTCTGGGACCTGTTTGAACTGGACCAGAGATCAAGAATGTGCTGTACGCTGCGGCCAATGAGAATGGTCCTACGTGGAGCCTGTGGCAGAAGGCTCCTGGTGAAACCAGGGGCAGGCCACTAGGTTTCTGGAGGAAGGGCTACAAAGGCTCCCAGGCCAACTACACTGTGACAGAGAAGCTGCCTCTGAGGGCGTCCGGGCTGCCTCTGAGGTCATTGGGACTGAGTCACCTCTATTTCTAGCTCCAAGGCTTCCAGTCCTGACCTGGATGTTCAAAGGGAGAGGCTCAACCCCACATCATGTTACAGATGCCCTGATAAATCAGTGAGCTCAGATGGGGTGCTTTGAACACCCTCTCATAGTGGAAGTGATCACCAAGTGGCCAGAGGGTGCTGACTTGGGAATGCCACCAGAGCAGACAGTGAGCCCTGCTGAGGAGTCACCCCCATCTAATGGAATGCAGAGATGGAAGGCAGCTGTCTGGAGCCCAACAGGGCAAGTGGCGGAAGCAAGGGATGGAGAAGGTGAATCCAGTCAGTACGCAGAGGGAAAAGCTGTCCAGCTGGCCCTGGATATAGGAGGATGAGAGAACTGGCCAGCACTTGGTCTCGCAGTGGCAAACAGCACCTACTGACCATGCTGGAGGCAAGTACAGGGTGGCTGGAGACCTACCCAGCACCTCATGCCACTGCTCGCAACACCATCCTGGGCCTGGAGAGACATGTCCTGTGGAGACACAGCACCCCCAGGAGGATTGAATGGGACAATGAAAACCACTTCAAGAACTATCTGCTAAGGGACTGGGCAAAGGACCATGGCATTGAGTGGATTTACCACATCTCATGCACCAGCTGCGGGGAAGGTCGAGCACTACACTGGCTTGCTCAAGACCACCCTAAAAGCCATGGGGGGTGGAACCTTTAGGAACTGGGAAAGACACCTAGCTCAAGCCACTTGGTTAGTGAACAGCAGAGGAGCTGTGAACCCAGCTGGTCCTGGTCTGTCTGACTTGCTGCAAACAGTGGATGGAGATGGAGTTCCTGTGAGTTGTGAGAAAAACCTGCTGGGGAAGTCAGTGTGGGTTTCCCCTGCTGCTGGTGGGGGCAAACCAACCCCAGGGGTGGTCTCTGCTGAGGTGCCTGGTCACACCTCCTGGGTCATGTTAGAGACTGGGGACATTCAGTGTATCCCACAGCAGAACCTTGTGAGGCAACAGAAGGGCTTCCTTTAGGCTTTTCTTTCCAGGCTCCATGTAAAATCATTCCAGCCCCAAGGTGATTTTCCTTTCACAATCTTTCTAATCCTCCCCCAAACTCATTTTCCTCTGCAGGAGTCTCCCATGGTGAACGTCAGAGAGTGACCCTTGGAACCAAACTGAAGCTGTTGAAACCTCTGTTCCCTTTGCTGAATTCCATCCAATTCATTCCAGTGTCTCAGATTCTCCTCCTGCCTCAGCAGAACTCATTGCTGCTTTCCTCTTCTGAGGGAGGTGCCTTTGGGATTGGATTGGATTTGCCCAAACCATTGCCATTCATGGCCAGGAAAGGCAACAATTTCCTTTGTATGGGGATGCAGAGCTGGCAGGGACTGATTAGAGTGTGAGGGGTCCAGGCTGTACTGGAAGGGGATAAGGGGATTAATTTTTTTATTGAGGAAAGGCCTAATGTGTACTTGGAGGGATGAAAGGGATCCTGTTTGGACTGAGACAGGGCCCAAACTGTACTGGGAGGGCATGAGGGTGTGCAGTTTGTACTAGGATGGATGCATTCAGTACTGGAAAGGGAGCCAGGGGATACATTCTGTGCTGGGATGGGACACAGGCTACAGTGATAGAGGACAGTTTGTAGTGGGATGAGGCCAAATCTGTACAGGGAGGGGATAAAGAGACCATGTTTGGACTGAGCCTATATTGAATGGAGGTCAGGGTATCCAGTTTGGACTCTGAGTAGGTGCAGTCTGTAATGGGAGGGGGTTGGGGAATGAAGGGATGAGACCTCCTGCTCTGATGGCAGTGCTGCTCTGCAGCACAGCTCTGTCCCATGAGCAGCCCTGGACTCTCCCTGCCTGCAGTCCCAGCACTGCCACCCAGCAGCACAGTGCCCAAGCTGCCAGAGCACTCAGGCCTTGCCCCAGCACAGAGGCTCAGCAGGAGAGCGCGGAAGGGAAGAAAGAGCAGCTGAGGACAGCCCAAGCTGTGGGGCTCCCTGGCACTGCTGCTGTGCTGGGACTCTGCCCCTCCACCTCAGCACACAGGCACTGCCCTGCAGCTCCACAGAAGCCTTGGAGGAAGGAACTAAGAGAAACAACTGCCTGCAGGGTGCTTTATTGTGTTGAACAGCCAGGGAGCACAGCTCCTCATGTCTGCAGCCTCTGGGTCACAGCAGACAGGACAACACTGAACCAGCAATGGTCTGAAGAAAGACATTTGTGTGGGAACAACATTCTCCCAAGGGGAACAGCGCCAGCAGCAGCCGGAACTCCAGCAGCCAGGCTGGGCCTGCACTGAGTGACATCAGAACTGCTCTGCAGGAGAGGACAAAGAGTTTATTACTTCTGAAAGCATCTGGTGGTCATTTTCCTCAGGGCATCCTTGAGCTCCTGGTTCCTCAGGCTGTAGATGAGAGGGTTCACTGCTTGAGGCAACACTGAGTACAGAACTGACAACACCAGATTTAGGGATGGGAAGGAGATGGAGGAGGGTTTCAGGTAGGCAAGCATTCCAGTGCTTGTAACCAGGGAGATCACAGCCAGGTGAGGGAGGCAGGTGGCAAAGGCTTTGTGGCGTCCCTGCAGAGAGGGGATCCTCAGCACTGCCCTGAAGACCTGCACATAGGACACCACAATCAACACAAAACAGACTAAGAATAAACAGGCACTGGCCAAAAGAAGCCAAAGTGCTCTGAGGTAGGATGTGGAGCAGGAGAACTTGAGGATCTGGGGCACTTCACAGAAGAACTGGTCCACAGCATTACCCTGGCAGAGAGGCAGGGAAAATGTATTGGCTGTGTGCAGCAGAGCAGTGAGAAAGCCACAGCCCCAGGCAGCTGCTGCCAGGTGGAGACAAACTCTGCTGCCCAGGAGGGTCTCATAGTGCAGGGGTCTGCAGATGGCAACGTAGTGATCGTAGTACATGGTGGTGAGGAGAAAATACTCTGCTGAAAGGAAAAATGCAAAGAGAAAGACCTGAGCAACACATCCTGTGTAGGAGATGTCCCTGGTGTCCCTCAGGGAATTGGACATGGATTTTGGCACAGTGGTGGAGATGGCACCCAGGTCAAGGAAGGAGAGGTTGAGGAGGAAGAAGTATATGGGGGTGTGGAGGTGGTGGTGCCAGGTTATGGTGGTGGTGATGAGGCCATTGCCCAGCAGGGCAGCCAGGTAGATCACCAGGAAGAGGCAGAAGTGCAGGAGCTGCAGCCGCCTTGTGCCTGGGAATGGCAGGAGGAGGAAGTGGCTGCTGGAGCTGCTGTTGGCCATCTGCTGCCTCTGGCCATGGAGACCTGTGCAAGGAGGGAAAGGCAGTGACAAGTTAGGGCACACTCCTCTCAGCCTCATTGTAACCCTTGTCCCTGAGCTGCATGAGGAATGGATCAGCTCAGTCCCATCACTACCAACCCATGGCAGAGTTCATCACAGCTTGAAATGCAGCAGGGACGCAGAATTGCCATGAAGATTCCTCTGGTGTCAGAACAGAAAGTGACCAACAGCCCGATTATTAGGTTGAAATTCCCCCCCAGCATTATCTTTGCCAGAGCAGCTCAGTTAGAAGCAAATGAAGCTGTACTGACAAGCAAGAGCTGCACTCTGCAATGGAATGCAATGAACAGGCACAGAACATGCAGGAGTGACAATATTAGACAGGTATTTACAGTTAGCAAATGACATGAAACCCCCTGGTCAGAGACAAGGGAAGCTGTTCCTCTGCCTCTACCCTCCAAACCCCTGTTCCAAGAGCAGAAGGAGGAGTGGAGAGAGAAAAAAAGCAGTGGGTTAGATTCAGCCAAGGGCAGCCAAAGCAGGTGAGCTCTCCCCAGCAAAGCAAAACAGCTGAGATCAGAAGAGAGAGAATTGTTATGGTACAGCTCCTCTGATTCCAGATATTTATCCAATGAATTTCTTGAGAAGAATCTTTTCTTTTCCTTTTCACACCCAAGAGTGATCTATTTATTTTGTTTCTACTTTTCTGCTCCAAATCTGTAACTAAATTTTAAAGGCGTTGCCTAAAACCACCACAGCCATGGAGAGGTGGAGGAACAGGGAGCAGGCCTGCAGTGCTGCAGAGACAGTGAAGGGGAGAGAGAAAGGCAGAGGGGCTGGGGGTGAAGCCTTCTCCTTCCCCAGCTCTGCTCACTGCTGCTCACAGGATGGAACTGAAGGGCTTTGGTCCTCCTTCTGTGTGCACACTCCAGGAGCCTTCAGCTGAGCATCAGCTGCCAAGATGGAGATGCCTCCAGGAGCTACAGCTGCAGTGTCCTGCACCCACAGCCTCACTGTGTCAGGGACTGCAGTGACTTCTCCTCCAGTGAGCTGTCAGTCATCTTCCCAGTCCTGGGCACCTCAAAGCTCTCTCTGCCCTCCTCATCTCCCTGAGATCCTCTGGCAGTGTCCTCAGCCCTGCTGTGCTGTTCAGAGGAGCTGCTCCTGCCCAGAGCTGGCTCCTGCAGTGCTGCCTGATTGCCATCAGCTCCCTCCAGCCCAGGAGCCTGGCCCAATAGGGCAGGGGAGGACCAGCCCAAGGTGTTTTAATAACTCCTCTGGTGGCTTTTGGTGCCCTGTAAACCTCAGGGACTGAGAGGAAGCTGATGAAACCTCTCCAGAAGTCAAAGTCAGATTCAAACTCTGAAGTTTCTTCTACTCTTACTGGGTCCCACTGAAGCATACTGGGAAAGGTTCCCCAGGGTCTGGTTAGAGCAGAAGGAGACAGTGGATGCAAGGGAAGCACCACTGGAGGCACTGAAGCATCTCCAGGCTGTGGGGAGAGCAGAGACCTGAGGCAGTGCTGACAGGTCAGGACAAGCAGCTCAAGGTGGCTCTGCTGCTGAGCAAACCTGGAGGGGTTTCATTGATCCAAAGGGCCAAGCCCTGACCCCCAGCCCCTGGCAAGGCAGATCCTGTCCCTCACCTGTGGCTCTGGGCTCTGCTGTGGGCAGTGGGGAATGAGGACGAGCAGTGAGCAGGGTTGGACCTCGTCAGGTTTTGCTGTGGTTTGCTTGCAAAGAGAGAACTCCTGCTGAAAAGGAATGAAATGTACCTTTAAAAATCAGATGCTTTGTGCAATAAAAACCTCTGCAATTAGCTGCAGAAACCTTGGCAAGAATGAGAGGTTCAGCAGTATTTAATGAGCCCATGGAGTATTTGGGGCTGATTCCATCATCCTTAGCATACTGCCAGGAGACTCTGCCAAGGTACTGCCAAGAAGCCTCTCAACAAGTCCAAGTCAGAAGAAAACTCCAAAGTCCCTTGAAGCACTGATTGGCCTCACTGAGGCTTGTTCCTGACCAAGGCTCCCCAGGGACTCCTTAGAGCAGCTTGTTAGAGGCCAGGATTGCAGGAGACAAAGGCAAAGTGCAGGGCAGAAAAACTTGCCTTTGGTCTAGGAATCAGAAAGGCCAAGCCCTGACCACTGCCTTTGGAATAGTAGAGCCTCAAAGCCTCAAAGCCAAGTTTCTCCTCACAGGCCTTGGTGGCAGAGGCAACTGCCAGAGCCAAGGGGACAAAGCCCTTGGTCCTGTTGGGCCTCTCATCCTTGCCAGAGCCCTTGGCCATCCCTACTGCAGCCTCTCCTGCACTGTCCCATGGCTGCAGCTCTTTCCCTTCAGGCTGCTGACACCAATCTTGCTTCCCCTCCCAGCTCTCCCCCTGCCATTTCCATCCCTTCCCTGAGCTGTCTCAGCTCTCCCTGCCATTTCCTGACACCTCTGGATGGCCTCATGCATAGCAGCTCTGCCCTTTGAGGGACATTTCTTTGGCCTCATCTCCACTCTGAACCTTCCAAGCTGCTCTGTCTGCAGATTTTGGTCTCTTCCCACTCCCCAGAAGAGCTCCATCCTCTCTTCAAGATCTTGCCCCCCCTCAGCATACCCCTGGGGCAGGGAAATGCTGGAAAACCACAGCCTGAGTGCTCAGCTGAGCAGCAGCCAAAACACTGCTGTGTTACCAACACCCAGCCACAGCCCTGCAGCACTAGCAGGATGCTCAGAGGGGAATTAACTCCAGCTTAACCCAAACCCAGTACAATCTCCACTCCTTATTCCTACTCCAAAACCCCAGTGGCTGACCTCAGGTTTCACCTGATGTCTTCTGCCAGAGACTCCAAGTGCTCCATGCTCCCTGGCTGCAGTGTAGAGGATATTTTGCACCAATGGTGCCATTCAGATATGCCCAAGTGCCACTGCACAGCTCCCACCTGTTTGATCTGCTCAAAGCCTTGTTGCTCACTGCCCCACTTAAAATGCTTCTGCTTTCAGGTCACTCTATAGAGAGGGCTCACAAGCTGACTGCAGCCTGGGACATGCATTCTGCAGAACTCCACAAGGCCTGGGACAGACTGTGTCTCCTTCTCATTGGATGGTGGAGACTCGGTTGCTATCCTGTTGACCATGTCCATAAGCACATGACAGCATCCAGCCTGCCATTTTCTTGCCAAGAACTGAACTTCCTCTGCAGGTCCTTTGACCTTGCTTTTCTTCACAGCAAATTCAGCCTTCAGAAATATCTGAATAATTTTTTCTCCCTTCTCCAACACTTCTTCTGCCCTGTGGCCCCACACAATGATGTCATGGATGTACTGGAGATGTTCAGGGGCATCAGCCTTCCCAGTGCAGTCTGGATTGGTCCATGACAAATGGTGGAGCTCTGCTTCTACCCCTGGGGCAGTCAATTCCAGGTGTCTTGCACAGCCTTCCAGGTGACAGCAAACTGTGGCCTGCACTCTGCTGCCAATGGAATTGAGAAGGCAGCTTTGGCAATGTTGATCCCCTTCCCAGTCCCAACTGCACCCAGCACAGAACAAAGTGGGTATCCTGATCTCAGGGCAGCTGTGGCCTGATCCTGGCACAAATGGGATCCCATTGCCATCTCCCAGCACACTCTGAGTCTCATCCCAGTACAAAGTGCATCTCCTGGAACCCTGATTCCATCCCATCACAGACCAGGACCCATCCCTGCAAACTGATCCCCCGATGCCCTCCCAGTTCACACTGGGGCCCGCTCCAGGTACAAAATGAACCTCTCTGAGCTCTCCCAGTACAGACTGGGTCTGCTGTGGTGAAGGTACATTATGCCCAGATATTGAAACTTGTCCCAGCACATGGACAAGTTCCCCCTCCTTTCATGAGGGGAACAAAGGCCAAGGTGGCACAGACCCCTGCACAACCCCATGGCATGGGATGCTGGTGCTGATGCCAAGCATGGCATAATTCCAGCTTCACACCTCCCATAGGCTGCAGCCGGTTGTTTACAAGAGTGCCCATTGGCCACATCCAGCCTCCAGGAACCTATCAGTGTTGCCCCAGCTTGTAAATACGTTGCCCTCTTTCACTGTGTTCTCTCTCCTTGCTGGAGACTGAGCTCATGCCATAGCCTTTGCTATTAAGCCTGCAGCCAGGCAGGTCCATTGAGCCTCAACCCTGAGAAGATCTCCAGAGGAAAGACCAACAGTGAGAGCCTGAGAAGCTGCAGCAATGCATTGCCAGCCTCACTGGTCAGAAGAGCCCAATGTGCCTTCAAGAGGACTGGACCCCCAAGGGGAAGATCTACCCAGTTGCCAGGGAATGGACTTAGCCGAGTCTGGCAGTGCAAACGTCTGCCTCAGGCTCAAGGAGCAAACTGATGAACCACCAAGTGTGTGTGCCCACTCACACAGAGCAGGAGCAGTGCTTAGCCACATGCCTGCATGACCCTGCCACTGCGGGAGAGGAGTTGCTGCTTCCGCTGCTCCGTGCCCTGTGAGCCCCAGGGGAATCCAGAGCACCATCCGTGCCCTGTGATCCAAAGCCAGGACCGCTCCGATAGGGTCCCACCTGCTCCTTCGAGCCAAGCAAAGGGGAAGTTGCTGCTTTGCGCAGCTGCACTTCTTCCCCAGGGCCACCCTCACCGGCCCCAAAGGCCACTGCCATGAGGGCTGACCCTGTCCCAGGACCAGCCCTACCGGCCCTGCCAGGCCCACCCCGCAGGACCACTCCCTGCCATCCAGAGGGATCCACCTGAGCCTACCTGAGGCAAAGGGAGCCTGCCTACTGGCTAGCCTACATTCCATCCACTCCCTGCTGCCTCAGGAGAGAGAAGGTTGCCTCCACCGTTCAGACCATCCCAGGAGCCAGCCCCGGTGACAGCAGCCTGCCAGAACCTAACCTTGCTACAAACACACAGTGAATCTCCCACCTGCTTCCCACTCACTGATGCTCAGTTCAAAGCACCTGTGCCTAGCAGCACACTAGTAGTCCAAGCCTCTGATGCATTGTAATACCTCTGTATATAGTTAAGCAGCTGCCAGCGTCTCATCGAGTCGCCACCTGGTGGACAAGCAGCAGAATTGCAGCCTGAGTTATATTAATAGAAATTAATTCTGCAAATATTCTAATTGAGTCCAAATTATCAATACTGCACCACTTCTGGGATGTATTTCACAGGCGTGCACTAGAGTATGGATATAAAACAGTGACTCATCAGTTATTGATAATTTCCATGATTAATAGAAATTACTATTTATATAATTCATATTGCATATTCCTGCATTAATAACCTCTTCATCACACCAAGAAATTTAATCTCTTGTCCTGGACCTTGGCATTTGGAAGGTGGAATGTCTAACCCACTCTTGGTGGGCTCATAGGAAGAGAAGTGTCTCACTCTCTCCCAGCCCAGCCTCCTGCAGTGGGGGAGCCTTATTGGGGTCTGCATTGAAAACACCACACCTCACAATACAGCCTGGGCCCCTCCCATCCTCTCTACTCAGTCCCCTGCTCTAACACAGTGGAGCTGAACCCCTCCTGCACCTTACCTCTTACAGCTCATCCCCTCCCAAACCCACCCCTCACCCTGACTCTGCCCCCATTGCTCATCTTGGCCCCAGCCTTTACCCTTGACATTTATCCTTTGACCTTAACCCCAGGTCTCAACCTAGCCCCAACACAGCTGTCCCTCACCTGAGCCCTGCCCAGCACTCAGCAGGACAGCTGATGGAAGGAGACTCATTAACTTCTCACTAACTGTTAGAAACTTTCCCACTCATTAGAGTAGTTCTCAGCCATAAATAAAGGAATCATTGAGCTTGGTAGAGCTGAAGAAGGCCACCCAGGAGGGTCAAGTTTGGCCTGACAGTGCTGGGGTTGGTGTATTTCTGTGTCCCCTGGTGCCCACTGGTCACCGGCATGGGGGTGAATATGCCAGGTGAGGGAGGAGCTGTGGCTGAAGCCCTTGCTGCAGCCGGTGCAGGTGAAGGGCTGGCACTGGTGTGGGTGCAGCGGTGCTGGCTGAGGGTGGACATCCTGGTGAAGCTCTTGCCTCAGGCAGCTCAGAGGCGCAGCTGCTTCTGAGTGACAGAGATGTAAGGAGACTGTGTGTGACCTCTTGCAATGGAGGGATCAGGCCCCTAACTCCTGTGCTGAGTCCCCTGCTTGTAATGCTGATGGGGATGACACCCCCTGGTACCTAACCACCCCCCTCTGGCCATGTAACTGACCCTTGATCACCTAGAGCTCAGGGGGTTGACCCCCTAAATTCCCAGCACAGATAATGACCCTCAAAACCCCACAAGAGGTGACATGTGGTGGGGAGGAGGTCTGGGGGGGATTGAGAGGTGCTCAGGCGTCAGCAGGAGACTGGGCTCTTGCTGCTGTCCCAAAGTTGGGTTCCTTACTCTCTGGGCTGTTCCAGGGGGCAGATCTGCAAACTCTGCTCTTGCCTGGCCCAGAGATTCAGGGCTGATAAAGAGAAGGTATGGCCCCAGTCAGAGAGAAGCAAAGGGCTCAGAGGAGAGGACTGACCTGCAAGGGATAGCTCAGTGTTGACCAGGGTTCTACAGCAGAGCAGGCAGGGCTCCTGAAGATAGGAGGTGTTCTGTGGAGACTCAGCTCCTTGCCCAGCAGACAACCAAGAGCACAGATCTGCAAGGCAGGAGCACAAGTGAGAGGCCTGCAGGCAGCCTCTCCCAGGCCTTGGCTGCTGATTCCTCCCACTGCCTGCAGGTTCCTCCCATTTGCTGCTCAGGCCCATTTGCTGCTCAGGGCTCTGCTGCCTGCAACTCTATTGGCAACTCTATTGCTCTGGCCCCCGGTGTCCTCCCTCACCCTGCTCAAAGCCCACCCCACCCAGTGAGTGCTCAGCTCTGCCCTGCAAGCATCTCCTGCCCACAGGGCTCTGCCCAAGGGTGACTCTGTGCTGTCCACTCCTCAACAGAAGATGAGGAAGCCCTGAGGAGACGAAGAAGGGGATGTGCACATCCCATTGACACACATGAAGGCCAAAGAGCCTCATTTGAAGGGCTGTTGTTTCCTTCTCTCCCTGATCAAGTCTCTGAGACTATATTTTGGAGGAATTCTGACCCAGCTCCAGAACCAGTGCCTGGGTGACCACTGACTCCAGCTGAAGATACAGATGAGGAGCATGCTGTTAAGGGTGCTGTGTTTTGGATTTGTTACCCAGCCAGTGCTGAGAGCAGACTCTGTCCTCACGGCATGGATCAGTTGGGCAGACAGCAGAGGCAACTCTGTGTACGATGTACACCACTTGCCCACTCCTCTCTTCCTCCTCCTTGCAGTAAGGACACTCACCATGGCCCAAGCACAAGCTCCTGGGGACCAGGTGCTGCTGAGATCCACTGAAAGTGCTGGAACCCCTCAGAACAAGGCAGGCTAAGCTCTCTCTTGGGTTCCATGGAAATGAAAGGTACAGCAAACCTGCCTGGATCTGGGGCAGCTCTCCTCAGGTGGCTCAACTGCAATCCATGGCAGAAGAGCAAATGCAGACCGGATGCAGGGAGTCAATGGATCTACTCACCAGGAACCAAATGAAAGGAGAATCTTCTGCACCCATTTACCAACCAAGAACACAAAGATTATAACACAACAGCCCAACCAAATTCAGGTGGTTGGTGTAACTTCCCCATGACCAAACCCATCATTGGGTTTTGTATTTGGGGTTCCAGGGACAGTCCTGAAAACAATCCCCAAGCACCCCACAGGACACTGTGCACAGAGACCATGTGCATGGATCTTGATATAGGCTGGGCAGGGACTGGCTTGAGAGCAGCCATGAAGAAAAGGCCTTGGGGGTGCTGGTGGAGGAGAAGCTCAACAGGAGCCAGCAGTGAGCACTTGCAGCCCAGAGAGACAACCAGAGCCTGGGCAGCAGCCTGTAGATCCATGTTGATCAATGACTTAGTTTGCAATAGAACCAATCAGTGGGAACCCAAAAAGGGAGTGATAATGAAATGTTGAGATGGCCTTCATGTCTGTGGGAGGCCCTGGAGGGGATGAGATGTGCAACCAAACCATGTGAGAAAGGCTGGGAGTGGAAAAGAACCAAGTGCTGCATCCTTGAGGCTGATGGGAAAGGCAAGTGGGGAGAAGAGCCCCTGTTCAGATCCAGATGCAACAGTGAGCTGAGTGGGGACAGGCTGTGGGAAAGGGGAGTTGTAACATTCACCTATGCCAGAAGAAGGAGCCACAGGCTCTGCAGGTCTGGGCCCCTTGGCTCCCCTTGCAGCCCTTGTGCTGCTCTCAACTGCTCTGTTAGTTTGTGTCTCAGCTCATGGTGCTGGAACCAGCTGGGCCTGCACCACAATGTTTGGCACAGCTCTGGAACGCCACCACAGCAATCAGTTCAGTTTGTGTATGTGTGATGCCTCTGTAATCATTGGCTGTGATTGGAAATGCTCTGTGCCAATCACTCTTCACCAGGATGTGTCTTTGCTCACATGCTGTATGGTTAGCTACAACCTACACCCACTGGAAAGAGTTTTACTGCAACCCAACAGCTCCTCCAGCACCCTGATTCCATCAGCCTGCTGCAACCACCAGGAGGAGCAGGACAAAAGACTCTGCCCAGAGTCCACTCTGGCACTGAAGCAATCCATTGAGTGCTAAAAGTAACCAAGAGGAGTGGAGAACACTGCTGGTGGGAAGTGCTGTTTGGGTGGTGTCCAGCAGCAGCTGGGACACTGCCCCTGGTGGCACAGCCACTGTGATTTTCCTGCCTGCTCTGCTCTCTGCTTGCTGTTCACCCTTGGTTTGCAGTTAGAGTTAGGAGGATGGCCAAGCAAGTCACACTGCTGCAGACATTTCCCATCATCAATGTTTCCTGTGTGCTTTGTGCCACTGAATGGCATTGTAGAAGACTTTGGAGGCTAAGGAACCACCAAATTCCCTTCCCATTCTGATTGGATGATGACATTCTCTGTTGAGAAGCACAGAGACAGGAGGCAACCACACAGCCACTCTCTGGCTGGGAGAGATGCACTCAAGCCACAGAGCAGATTGTGGTGGCACAGTCCCCCTGTCACTGGAAACCTCCTCAAGACCTGATGGGATTCCCCCTCCCCCCTTGCCTAGGCCATGAAGTAGCCCAGGGTAAGGCAGGAATGGATCAGGACAGAGAGAAATAGAGCCCTGAGAGGTGTCCTTGGTGTGCTGCACCCTCCTGCAAGGGCAGATGTCCTGGTGAGACAGCCTGGGTCAGTGTCACTTGGGGAATGATCATCTCTGCTCTGAGCTGAAAGCTAACAGAATATTCTCCCTTTGATAGGAAATAAATCATAAAGGAGTTTTGTGAGGAGCAATTTGAAACCTTGAAGGACACTACCCAGACACAAAGAGCTCTTAGGGCACTTGGGGATCATTGCCTGAGCCTCACACACTGAGAGGAGACTGAAGGAATCTGCTCAAGAAGTCAGAAGCAGAACAAAAATTCCTTCAAGTATGAAATGGCCTCACTGAGGGCCATTAGCAACAAAGCCTCCCAGGGGTGCTTAGAGAAGCTCCATGGAGGCCATGACTGAAGGCAGAGAAAGGCAAAGTGCAGCTGAACAAACCCTGGCCTTGGGATCTGAAAGAGAAAGGCCAAGCTCTGACCCTCAGGCCTTGGAAGGCAGATCCTGAGAGCCTCCAACTAAACCTTCCTCTCAGCAGCCATGGTGGCAGAAGCTGCTGCCAGAAGGAAGAGGATCAAGACCTTGTCCCTGTTGAGCCTTTCAGCCCTGCCAGAGCCCTTGGCCATCCCTCCTGCAGGCTGTGCTACACTGTCCCAGGGCTGCAGCTCTTTCCCTTCAGGCTCTTGACATCCATCTGGCTTCCCCAGCCAGCTCTCCCCCGACATTTCCACACCTTCCCTCAGGCCTCTCCACTCTTGCTGCCTGTTCCTTGACACACAAAGGATCTCCAGACTCCTTCTGGGTCACCTCCTTGAGTGATATTGTTTTGTCCTGGCCTCCAGTCTGAACCTTCAAGTTGCAATTTCTGAAGGCTTCCTTCTGTGCCCACAACCAAGAAAAGCTCCATCAGCTGACACCCCACTTCAAGCAGGTGCACATCACCCCTGAGCCTTCACTTCACCAGGCTAAAGAAGCTCAGCAGCTTCAGGTGCTAGATAGAGACTCCAAACTCCATCCAGGCAGATCTCCTCTGGAGCTTCTCCAGTACCTCTCCATTCCTCCAGACTAAGGAACTCCACAGCCAGACACCAATATTGCAGATGTGGTCACAGCAGTGCTGAGTGCAGGGGAGGACAACCTCTGTGTCTGGGTGGCCACACTCCCCCTGCCACAGCCCAGCTGCACTTGGCCTTCTGCACTCTGCCTCTGCTCCAGCCCAGGCCATTGGGAATGATCCCTGCCAGAGGCCTTTCTGCCTGGTGACACAGCAGACCCTCCAGCTCCAAACCAACAGCCAAGACACCTCCCTGCTGCTGCCTCTCAGCTTGGCAGGCACAAGGGATGGCACAGTCCCCAGCCCAGCCCTGGGCCTGCTGCTGGCCAATGACACAAAGGGATTGGAGTCTGCAGTGACCTCACACTCACCTCCTGGCCATGTGGCTCCTCCTGCCCTAGGAACTTCTCAGCCATCCCTGATGTCCCAATGCTGGCTCAAGGCCCCAGCCTGCTTGTGGCCTGGCAGCTCAGCAGGCACAAGAAACCTCTCCAGGGCCTTCCAAGGCAGGTCCCTGCTGCTGCCTTTCAGCTTCTCCAGCAGCTACAGCTAAGTCCTGTCCCTGCTGCTTTCCCCTCAGGCCCTCAGGTGACAACCCAGCTCCAATGGTCTTCCTTCAGGGGCCACCTGGTGCTCAGGGACAGGGAGTCACTCAAGTCCCTTGCCCACCACATGCCTTCTGCTGCCTGCTGGGGACTCTGGCAGCTGGCAGGCCAAAAGCACAGAGGCCAGCCAGGAGTCAGGGGCTGGCCACTCAGCTGCTGCAGCAAGAAGTGACCTCCCAGTCCCTTTCCTGCCCTCTTCCTGCTGCTGCCCTATCAGTTCCTGAGCCAGCAATGACCTCCCAGCCCCTGCCCAGCCTTGTGGCTGCTGCTGTGCAGCAGATCCTGAGGCAGCTGAGCTGCCCATGGCATTGCCAACCATCTCCTCTTGGTGTCTGTGAGCTGCTCAGCCACAGTTCACCTCCTGCTCCCCTTCCAAGGCCATGAGGCTGCTCTGGGAGCTCCCAGCCCCTGTCCTGCGCCAGGTGCCAAGCAGAATCAGTCAGGAGTTGGGGAGTGCAGAGCAGGGAGGTCAGAGCTCAGGAAAAAAGTTTGAGGTTGTTCTCTGTTTTGCACTGGGACGGGGAAAGGGATTCCACTCTGCGCCAGGATGAGCCCATGTCTGTACTGGGAGGAAATCTGGAGATCCACTTTGCCCTGGGATGGTCCCCAGTCTGCAGTGGGGGATGCCATTGGATCCAGTTCCTGGGACAGGTCTTCATTTCTAAGGGGATGGGATCAGGGATGCAGTTTATATTGGGTGGGGGGAGCACTCTACTGGGCTGGAGTCAGGATACAGTTAACACAGGGAGGGATGCAGTAGGTACTGGGAGGGGATCAGGGAATTCATTTTGCACTGGAATGGGACCCAGTGTGTACTGGGATGGAGCCAGATGATCCAGTTTGTGCTGGAAGGAGGCCATGTCTGTCCTGGGAGAGGACCAGGGGGCTCAGCTTGTACTGGAATGAGGCCCAGTCTGTACTGGGAGACCTCAAAGAGATTCAGTTTGTACCTGGAGGGTGCCCCAGTCTGAACTGGGATGGCATCAGGGTATCAGTGTACATAGAGATGTGTCCTGGTCTGTACCTGGATGGAATCAGGGCTTCCAGGGGATGGACTTTGTACTGGGATGGGACTCAGACTGTATGGGAGACAGCAATGGAATCCAATTGTCCTAGGAGCAGGCCACACCTGCACTGGGATCAGCATATCCAGTTTGTGCTGGGATGGGTGCAGCTGGGACTGGGCAGGGGCCCAAGGGATGCAACGGAATGGAGTCCAGTCTGCACTGGGAGGGGATAAGGGCTTCCAATTTGTATTGGGACAAGGCCTAACGTGTACTTGGAGGGATTGAAGTGACCTTGTTTGGACTGGGACAGGGCCCAGACTGTACTGAGAGGACATGAAGGTGTGCAGTTTGTACTGGAACAGATGTAGCTGGGACAGGGAAATGATGGATTAAAAGTAATCAGTGTCTTTACAAAGGAATAGTTGTCTGAAGAAGGTCAGAAGAGGAAGGGGGAACCAGACAGTTCCCCTTATCTATGTGCATAAACAACAAAGGAGCATCTGCAAGACACCCTTGTCTTACTCATCATGGTAAATCAGTGGGAGGCTGTCAGAGGCTGACAGGACACTGAACATAGCCTAAGCTCTTCAACTTTCAGACCAGCACAGGCTTAACAGACTACTATTAACTTCTCCACCCAGAATCATGAAGAACCTAATTTAAATGAACATAGGATGTATGTAGTGGGGGGGTTGCATGTGAGGGGGACATGCAGCTCAGGAAAGACTGTAAAGCCTGAGCACCTGAGCCAGTGGGGAAAGGGAGAGGAAATTTGCATCCAGGAATTCAGGATAAAAGGGGAGCTGTGACTCCCAGCAACTTGAGAGACCCCACCAGGGACTGTCCTGTGGACTCTCCCTTTATTCACATAAAGCTTTACTAAACTCCTCTGTCTCCATGGTGAACAAGAACTTCTAAATCAAGAGATTTTTTCCTTACAGAAGGGAGCCAGGGCACACATTCTGTACTGGGATGGGACCCAGACTGCAGAGGAAGAGATCAATATGGTCCAGCTTTTCCTGGGATGAGAGCATGTGTGTACTACAAGGGGTTAAAGGGCTGAGTCTCCACAGGAAGGGGGTCAGGATCCCAAGGTACCCAAGCTGCCAGAGCACTCAGGCCTTGCCTCAGCACAGAGGCTCAGCAGGAAAGGGTGGAAGGGCAGAAAGAGCAGCTGAGGACAGCCCAAGCTGTGGGGCTCCTGGCACTGCTGCTGTGCTGGGACTCTGCCCCTCCACCTCAGCACACAGGCACTGCCCTGCAGCTCCACAGAAGCCTTGGAGGAAGGAACTCAGAGAAACAACTGCCTGCAGGGTGCTTTATTGTGTTGAACAGCCAGGGAGCACAGCTCCTCATGTCTGCAGCCTCTGGGTCACAGCAGACAGGACAACACTGAACCAGAAATGGTCTGAGGAAAGACATTTGTGTGGGAACAGCATTCTCACAAGGGGAACAGCACCAGCAGCAGCCAGAACTCCAGCAGCCAGGCTGGGCCTGCTGTGTGACATCAGAACTGCTGTGCAGGAGAGGACAAAGAGTTTATTGCTTCTGAAAGCTTCCAGGGATCAGTTTGCTCAGGGCAGCCTTCAGCTCCTGGTTCCTCAGGCTGTAGATGAGAGGGCTGACTGCTGGAGGCACCACTGAGTACAGAACTGACATCACGAGATCCAGGGATGGAGAGGAGATGGAGGAAGGCTTGAGGTTTGCAAAGATGCCAGTGCTGAGAAACAGAGAGACCACAGCCAGGTGAGGGAGGCAGGTGGCAAAGGCTTTGTGGCGTCCCTGCTGAGAGGGGATCCTCAGCACTGCACTGAAGATCTGCACATAGGACACCACAATGAACATGAAAAAGACAAATAATAAACAGACACTGGCCACAATAAGCCAAAGTTCCCCTGAGGTAGGATGTGGAGCAGGAGAGCTTGAGGATCTGGGGGATTTCACAGAAGAACTGGTCCACAGCATTGCCCTGGCAGAGAGGCAGGGAAAATGTATTGGCTGTGTGCAGCAGAGCATAGAGAACCCCAAAGGCCCAGGCAGCTGCTGCCAGGTGGAGACAAACTCTGCTGCCCAGGAGGGTCTCATAGTGCAGGGGTCTGCAGATGGCAACGTAGCGATCGTAGGACATGGTGGTGAGGAGAAAATACTCTGCTGAAAGGAAAAAGAAAAAAGAAAAATACTTGTGCAGCACATCCTGCATAGGAGATGTCCCTGGTGTCCCTCAGGGAATTGTCCATGGACTTGGGGACAGTGGTGGAGACAGAACCCAGGTCAGTGAGAGCAAGGTTGAGGAGGAAGAAGTACATGGGGGTGTGGAGGTGGTGGTGCCAGGTTATGGTGGTGGTGATGAGGCCATTGCCCAGCAGGGCAGGCAGGTAGATGGCCAGGAAGAGGCAGAAGTGCAGGAGCTGCAGCTGCCTTGTGCCTGGGAATGGCAGGAGGAGGAAGTGGCTGCTGGAGCTGCTGTTGGCCATCTGCTGCCTCTGGCCATGGAGACCTGTGCAAGGAGGGAAAGGCAGTGGCAAGTTAGGGCACACTTCTCTCAGCCTCATTGAACCCCTGTCCCTGAGCTGCATGAGGAATGGATCAGCTCAGTCCCATCACTGCCAACCCATGGCAGAGTTCATCACAGCTTCAAACACAGCAGGGACCCAGAATTGCCATGAAGATCCCTCTGGAGTCAGAGCAGAAAGTGACCAACAGCCCAATCCCAGAGAACAAGAGTCCCATGGAGAGGTGGAGGAACAGGGAGCAGGCCTGCAGTGCTGCAGAGACAGTGAAGGGGAGAGAGAAAGGCAGAGGGGCTGGGGGTGAAGCCTTCTCCTTCCCCAGCTCTGCTCACTGCTGCTCACAGGATGGAACTGAAGGGCTTTGGTCCTCCTTCTGTGTGCACACTCCAGGAGCCTTCAGCTGAGCATCAGCTGCCGAGATGGAGATGCCTCCAGGAGCTCCAGCTGCAGTGTCCTGCACCCACAGCCTCACTGTGTCAGGGACTGCAGTGACTTCTCCTCCAGTGAGCTCACAGTCACAGTAATCACAGTATAACCAAGGTTGGAAGAGACCCCAAGGATCATCAAGTCCAACCTGTCCCAACAGACCTCACAACTAGACCATGGCACCAAGTGCCACGTCCAATCTCCCCTTGAACACCTCCAGGGACGGCGACTCCACCACCTCCCTGGGCAGCCCATTCCAATGACGAATGACTCGCTCAGTGAAGAACTTCCTCCTCACCTCGAGTCTAAACCTCCCCTGGCACAGCTTGAGACTGTGTCCCCTTGTTCTGGTGCTGGTTGCCTGGGAGAAGAGACCAACTCCCTCCTGTCTACAACCACCTTTCAGGTAGTTGTAGAGGGCAATGAGGTCACCTCTGATCCTTCTCTTCTCCAGGCTAAACAATCCCAGCTCCCTCAGCCTCTCCTCATAGGGCTTGTGCTCAAGGCCTCTCACCAGCCTTGTTGCCCTTTTCTGGACACGTTCAAGTATCTCGATGTCCTTCTTAAACTGAGGGGCCCAGAACTGGACACAGTACTCAAGGTGTGGCCTAACCAATGCAGAGTACAGGGGCAGAATGACCTCCCTGTTCCTGCTGGCCACACTATTCCCAATACAGGCCAGGATGCCATTGGCCTTCTTGGCCACCTGGGCACACTGTTGGCTCATGTTTAGGTGGGTGTCAATCAGCACCCCCAGGTCCCTCTCTGTTTGGCAGCTCTCCAGCCACTCTGACCCCAGCCTGTAGCTCTGCATGGGGTTGCCGTGGCCAAAGTGCAGCACCCGGCACTTGGACTTATTAAATGCCATCCCATTGGACTCTGCCCATCTGTCCAGTCGGTCGAGGTCCCTCTGCAGAGCCTTTCTACCCTCTAACTGACTAACATCTGTTCCCAACTTGGTGTCATCTGCAAACTTGCTGATGACTGACTCAACCCCCTCATCCATATCATCAATGAAGATGTTAAAGAGGATGGGGCCCAGCACTCAGCATCTTCCCAGTCCTGGGCACCTCAAAGCTCTCTCTGCCTTCATCATCTCCCTGAGATCCTCTGTCAGTGTCCTCAGCCCTGATGTGCTGTGCAGAGGAGCTGTACTGGCCAGAGATGTCTAATGCAGTGCTGCCTGCTTACCAACAGCACCTTCCAGACCAGGAGTCTGGCCCAATAGGGTAGCAGAGGACCAGCCTAAGGCATTTAATGGAGCCCTCTGGTGGCATTGGTGCCAAGTCCATGAACCTCAGAGACTGAGAAGCTGATGAAATCTCTCCAGAAGTCAAAGTCAGAGTCAAACTCTGAAGTTTCTTCTACTCTTAATGGGTCCCAGTGAAGCATACTGGGAAAGTGTCCCCAGGGTCTGGTGAGATCAGAAGGAGACAGTGGATGCAAGGGAAGCATCACTGGAGGCACTGAAGCATCTCCAGGCTGTGGGGAGAGCAGAGAGCTGAGGCAGTGCTGACAGGTCAGGACAAGCAGCTCAAGGTGGCTCTGCTGCTGAGCAAACCTGGAGGGGTTTCATTGATCCAAAGGGCCAAGCCCTGACCCCCAGCCCCTGGCAAGGCAGATCCTGTCCCTCACCTGTGGCTCAGGGCTCTGATTCACCCTGTGAAAACAATTTTATCAGATGCTTTGTGCAATAAATTGTCTCCAATTAGCTGCAGAAATCTTGGTAACAATTAGAGGATAAGTTGTGGTTCAGCAGTATTTAATGAGTCCCATGGAGTATTTGGGGCTGATTACATCATCCTTAGGTACTGCCAGGAGACTCTGCCAAGGTACTGCCAAGAAGCCTCTCAACAAGTCCAAGTCAGAAGAAAATTCCAAGGTCCCTTGAAGCACTGATTGGCCTCACTGAGGCTTGTTCCTGACCAAGGCTCCTCAGGGACTCCTTAGAGCAGCTCCTTAGAGGCCAGGATTGCAGGGACAGAAAGGCAAAGTACAGGGCAGAAAAACTTGCCTTTGGGCTAGGAAGCAGAAAGGCCAAGCCCTGACCACTGCCCTTGCAACAGAAGAACCTCAAAGCCTCAAAGCCAAGTTTCTCCTTGCAGGCCTTGTTGGCAGAGGCAACTGCCAGAGCCAAGGGCACAAAGACCTTGTTCCTGTTGGGCCTCTCATCCTTGCCAGAGCCCTGCAGCCTCTCCTACACTGTCCCATGCCTGCAGCTCTTTCCCTTCAGGCTGCTGACACCAATCTTGCTTCCCCTCCCAGCTCTCCCCCTGCCATTTCCATCCCTTCCCTGAGCTGTCTCAGCTCTCCCTGCCTTTTCCTGACACCTCTGGATGGCCTCATGCATAGCAGCTCTGCCCTTTCAGGGACATTTCTTTGGCCTCATCTCCACTCTGAACCTTCCAAGATGCACGGTGTGGAGGTATTAGTCTCTCCCCTCTCCCCAGAAGAGCTCCATCCTCTGAAACCACCCTTCAGCCATGTGCACGCTGCTATGGCAGTGCCCTGAGCCTCCATTCAGCAGGCTGAAGCAGCCCAGGTCCCTCAGCCTCTCCGCAGAGATGTCAACCCCATTCCTGGCAGATCTCCTCTACAGCCTCGCCAGTTCCTCCTGTGCTCTTCTAGTCTGCAGAACTCCACACCCAGAGACTAAGCATCCAGATGTTTCCACAGCAGTGTTGAGTCTGGGGGAGGACAATTCCTGTGTCTGGGTGGCCACGCTCCTCCTGCCACACCCTAGCTGCAGTTGGCCTTCTTCCCTGTGTGCAGGGTTTGCTCCATCCCAGGGCATTGGGAATGGCTCCTGCAGACCCTGTGGTGCCTTTCTGCCTTTGTCTGGGACACACCAGAACCTCCAGTTCCAAACCAACAGGGAACCAGTGTGTACTGGGATGGGCTTGTTCCCATGGCAATGTGAGCTCCACTTGATTCAGTGCAGGTTGTGCTTTTGCACTGAAGCATCAAGGAGACAAAAAATCAGGGTGTCCTTTCAGTGAGTCAAATAAGGGAGCTAGCAGGGTTGTGCTAAGGCCTAGCAAGGGGCTTATCCAGTTTATGGTTCCCAGTAATTTCTGCAAATCATGAAGGGTGGTCCCAGATTGCTGAATTTGTATCATTTGTGGCTGCATTGCTTGAGCTAAGAGTTTTAGTCCCAAATATTTCCAAGGTGCTTGGTGCTGCAGCTTCTCTGGGGCTATTTCTAACCCTTATTTCCTCAATGCTTCTGTCACATCAGGCACAACTGCACTCAGCATGGCCTCTCTCTGTGTAGCAATTAGCACATCATCCATGTGTTGGTAGCAATATGTGGTGTGATATTGTGCTCTGAGCCCATGCCTGTGCCACATACCATTGACAAATTGTGGGGCTGTTTTTCATGCCTTGAGGCAAGACAGTCCACTGATACCTCTGACTGGGTTCATTATTATTAGTCACAGGGATTGTGAAAGCAAATTGGATTGGGATGCAGCAGGATGGTAAAGAAACAATCCTTCAAACCAATAACACAGATAGTCCATTTCTCAGGCATCATTGCTGGTGAGGGCATTCCAGGCTGTGAAGAACCCATACTTTCCAGTGCATTATTCATTTGTCTCAAGTCCTGAAGCAGCCTCCACTTCCCTGATTTTTTTCTTAATTACAAGAGCAGGGCATTCCACAGGCCCTGAGATGCTTCTAAATGGGCTTGCTGCAGCTGTTCCTTTAGCAGTTCTTTGATGGCTCTGCATTTTTCATTGGGTAGGGGCCACTGATCCATCCACACAAGGGTCAATGTTAGCCTCTGTAATGGGACACTAGGCCTACATGTGCCCTCAATCACAGTGGCCCCTACTAAAAATCCTGGGCATTGGTAGTGATATTCACCCCCCACATACTTAAGACATCTCAGCCCCATGGATTCAGAAGCACCACAGCTATGTGAGGATGAATAGTAGCCACTTGCCCCTCAGGGCTGACTACCTGGACAGGGAGCACACTTTGGTGACTGGTTGTTGTGCCACCAACTCCTGCCACAGCAGCTGCTGTGGACATTGTCAGCCAGGATGAAGGCCAATGTGTGGAGAATATGATTGTAACATGCACACCTGTATCACTCATCCCCTTAACTGTCACCTCTTTAGGCTGTTCACTCTCTGCTCTGAGGATACATGTCATCATTGACCGAGCAGTGGAAATAGTCTGTGCCCAAAAAGCCTTCAGGCTTCCCTGAGGAACTGAAACCTCATGTTCCCCTTTCCTGGGCTTCAGCTGCCAGGACCTGTGCAGTAAAAGGCACTAACTGTGCGATTCGACTCCCTGCAGGGATAGTTACTGGAGGGGACGGTGTCCACAGCATGGCAGAGATTTGTCCTTGGCCATCAGAATCTATCACCCCTGGAAGCACAAATCGTCCTCATAAGGTAGTGCTACCTCTTCCTAACAGCAAGGCACTTAGCCCATGTCCCACAGGTCCATGTGCCTTTATGCACCTTTTCATCCATTACAGTGAGTGAAATGTCTGTGGTGACATCCACTCCGGCACTGCCGCTGGTTCTTGCTGGCAAGTGACCCCATGGCCCTGAGAGGTGCCGTGGGGAGGCACTTGTGTCTGTGTGCACGCTCCCATGGCCCTCTGCTTCCTGTTTCCTGAATTACGTCTCGGGGGAGGAGGTTGTCTTGGGTTATTAAACCCAAAGCAGCCATCTTTAGGGAGGTTTCATTCTTGCCATGTTGTGCACAGGGACCAGAGAGGAACAGGTTCCCATAACCATTATTGCCATGACCTTTTTGTGGACAAGTTTTCTTCTAATGTCCCAGCTGCCCACATCTGAAACAAGGTTTTCATACATGAACAGCAGCAGCAAACATTTTCACCAAAGCCTCCATCTGATAAGCAGTGGTGGTGTAGGAGAAGTTTTGTTTTCAGATAGCTTTGGGACAGCTACGCTTTGTCTTGATTCTAGGGGGGTACACCTTCTCAGGAACTGAAAAGAAAGACCAGGCAGGATTGGGCTGGATGTGTTCAGAAGCTTGTTTGCTAGCAATAACCTATTGTATGCTTTGCTTAAGTGCATGGCAGCAGAAATGTAACCAATCAGTGTGACAACACTGCATGAGAAGAATCTGTAAGTTAACTGTAACACAAGAAATGGCTTTGCTGGGCTTCGCAATAAAGGTCTTCACTTGGAACCATCTTGGCTTGGAAGCCGTGCTTGCAGTGACCCTGTGCCACCACAAACTGCCCCTGTGTGTTACTACACCGAGGGACTTTCCACTGCCCCAGCAGTGGCTTTGCTGTTTACTGTGGACTCTGTGCTTCCAACAGGAATTCTGCTGCCCCACCAGTGCCCTTCAGTCATTCCAGGGAGTGTGAGGTATGAGAGTCAAACCTTAAATGTGTTCTATCTCAACCTTCTGTGACAGCAGAGAAGGTTCCCTTAAGGATCCCCTCAAATAAAACTGAGATGGAACCAAGGAGCCATTGTCAGACACACTTTAATCTTATCTTTGCTTCTGAGTGCCAAGGGAAAAGTTAGAAGCATAGGAAAGGAGGAGAAGCAGGGAATTCTAAAGCAAGGGATTCCTGGCACCAGTAGCATCCAGCCCTGTCTACAAACTAAAGCATGCTCCAATCATTGGTGCCAGCACCTCTGGCTCATGCAGGATCTTGTTCTTGGCTCACACAGGAAAACAACTTTGCAACTAGGAGTTGCTCAGCAGAGAATCAGAGGCTCTACACAGGGCCCAGCAGCTGCCCTGGTTTGCAGAACAGCAGCTGCAGGATAGGAAAGGAGGAGAAGCAGGGAATTCTAAAGCAAGGGATCAGCACCACCTGGCATCCAGCGCTGCCTCACCAGCCCTAAAGGCTTCCCGCAGTGGGGCAGCTCCACAGCCCCAAGTTGCTCTCACAGGTTGAGAGTTTCCCAGTCCCACCTGCAGTTGCACTTCCTGAGCTGCTTCCCAGTTCCTTGCTCAAGTGCCCTTCTGGAGTTCTCTGCATGTTGGATAGCTCCAAACTGTGCCTGTGGCAGTTATTTGTGGGGAGAGGTCTCTCCAGCTGCAGACCATGACATTTGCACAGGCACTTTCAGCTCCCAATGCAGCATCTTGAGCACAGAACTTCTGGCTTTGTGCAGCAGCTCAGCCAGCTCCAGCTTGCATAGCAACAGCTCACGGTTCTGCCAGGCACACTGCTTAGAGCTGCAGAGCTAAGCTCAGAGCCAAGTGTAAGACAGACACCCTGGGGGAGTATTTCTGGGCACTGTGCTGAGGCACAGCATCCTTTCTTGCAGTGATTTCACTCTTTACACACTTAAAGCTCCTGAAAAATCTTCAACACTCAGAGAAATCTCTTCCCACTTCTGGGTGGGTGGAAAGGCTAAGGGAAGCCCCAGGCCAGCAGGAATGCATCAGGAAACACTGCTGAGCTAAGGAGAGGGCTTTTGGAAGCCCCAGGCCTGATGCAAAGCAGCAGAGTCCCTTAGTGGGAAGCTGACAGTAGGTTTCTGAATCCTTCCAATGACCTCCCTGAGATCCCATCTACATCCTTCAATGATTCTGAAAATCAATCCTAGAACCCACCAGAGCCCCAAACACCTAACATCCCTTTACACAATGAAAAAAACACTCTGAGATGTCCCTGAGAACACTCCCAGCAAGACACTCTCCAGACTCTTCTGAAAACTTCACTCTGACCTCTCTGAACTGGGCACACAGCTCCAGCCCCATTCCTATGGAACAAATGCCCTCAGCATTTGGGCATTGTGGGCAGGAATGTCTTATACAAACATACAGGATTTGGGTAACTTTGGCTTTGTATCAACACAACTGGGCAACGGACAGAGGGATTTTTTAGCCCAGGGAGACACAAATTGGGGAAGAACAAGACAAACCCTGGAAAAGCTCAACCCAGCTCCAATGGCAGCTCCCACGGTGCTGACGCAGCACTGTAATTGTTCTCATCAGCCCTAAATGGTGTTCAGAAGGGCAGGAGGTGTTTGTTCCTGCTGGAGCCCCCAGCCTCTGAGAAATGCAGAGGAAAAAAGAGGTGATTTGGTGGTGGAAAGGCCCTCTCAGAGGAATCATGATTATCCCAACAGATTCTGGGTGGATCTATTTATGCCTCCCCTCCAGGGCCGGCTGATCTCTGGTGTGGGTGCGGCGGTGCGTGCTGAGGTTGCCTTTCCGGGTGAAGCTCTTGCCGCAGTCAACACATGTGAAAGGTTTGTCTCCGGTATGCACACGACGGTGCTGCGTTAGGGTGGACCTGCAGGTGAAGCTCTTGCCGCAGTCGGCACAGCCGTACGGTCTCTCACCGCTGTGGATGAGTAGATGCTGAATGTATGTATTGCTCCTGGTGAAGCTCTTCCCGCACTCAGCACAGGGGAACAACTTCTCCCCGGTGTGGATGCGGCGGTGGATAGTGAGGCTGGAGCTGAGTTTGAATTTCTTGCCGCAGTCCCTGCAGGTAAAGGCCTTCTCAGTGCAGTGCACACTGCGGTGCTGGCGGAGGCTGGAGCTGTGCGTGAATGTTTTGCCGCAGTCAGTACAGCTGTATGGCCCCTCACCCATGTGGGTGCGGTGGTGTGCTGTCAGGCCGGATCTGTAGGCAAAGTTCTGGCCACGGTCGGTGCAGCTGTATGGTTTGTCACCGCTGTGGATGAGTTGATGCTTGATGAGTTGGGTGGTCAAGATGAAGCTCTTGCTGCACTCAGCACAGGAGAACAGCTTCTCTCCTGTGTGGATGTGGCAGTGGATGGTGAGGTTGGAGGTCTGTTTGAATTTCTTGCCGCAATCCTTGTAGGTAGAGGACTTCTCAGTGGTGTGGGTGAGGTGGTGTCGCCTGAGATGGGAACTCCGGCTGAAACTCTTCCCACAGCTGTTACAACTGAAAGGCTTCTCAGTGGTGTGGGTGAGGTGGTGTCGCCTGAGATGGGACCTCCGGCTGAAACTCTTCCCACAGCTGTCACAACTGAAGGGCTTCTCAGTGGTGTGGGTGAGGTGGTGTCGCCTGAGATGAGAGCTCCTGCTGAAACTGTCACTGATTCTCAGTGAGGTGGTGTCGCCTCTGCTGAAACTCTTCCCACAGCTATCACAACTGAAGGGCTTCTCACCGCTGCGGGTGAGGTGGTGTCGCCTAAGATGAGAGCTCCAGCTGAACCTCCTGCCACAGCTGTCACAAGTAAAGGGCTTCTCACTAGTGTGGATGCAGTGGTGGCGGGTGAGGTCAGAGCCCCGGCTGAACCTCTTGCCACAGCTGTCACAAGTGAAGGGCTTCTCACCAGTGTGGGTGCGGCGGTGGAGGGTGAGGCCAGAGTTCCATTTAAAGGTCTGGCCGCAGTCACCACAGGTGAAAGGTTTCTCTCCAGTGTGGGTTACACAATGCTGGATGAGCACAGACCTCCAACTGAACCTCTTGCCACAGTCACCACAGACAAAGGGCCGGGAGCCAGCATGGGGGCAGTGGTGCTTCACCAGCTCTGACCCAGGTGGGAAGCTCTGCCCACACTCAGGGCACTGATTCAGCTGCTTGAGTGGCACAGAGGAGCCTGCGCTGGCTTCATCCTCCTCCATATATTCTTTCTCCTCATCCTCCTCAGCTACATCCTCATCATTATCCTCCTCTTCATACTCATCCTCCTCATAGTCATCATTCTCTGCATCATCCTCCTCCATCTTCTCTTTTTCCTCCTCCTCCCCCTCCTCCACTCCCTTGGTGCTGCACTTGGGTTTATTCCAACTTGATTTTGGGGTGATTCTTCTCCTCCCAGCTCTTGTCTGGGTCCGTCTGTGAGGCCATACTGTGGCAGAAAGAATTGGTCATGGCTCTGCAATAGGGAAGATGGAAGCACCTGAGCCCAGGAGCTGAAACTCTCAGATCTGCCTGGGTCATGACAGTCCCTGACTCCCAACACCTCCCAACACCCAGCTGCAGGAAAGAATGCAGCAGGAACCTCAAACCTTCAGTTTCTTCCACAGTGTGGGGTCAGACCTCTAATACCTGTGCTGAGAACCCAGGCTCCTGTGATCAGTGCCCTGAGGTACCCTGGGACTTACAAGTGGTCTTGTCCAGCTCTCCTCTCCACCTGGCAGCATTGGCAGGGTGGATCCTGGCCCAGGCCGTCCTTTGATCTCTCCTGGCTCAGACAATGGAGGCAGCAGCACTGACCAAGGAACACCAAACCACCTCCAACCTTCTCTCACCCTTCATATCCCAACCCCAAACATCACCTCCTGTGACACAACTGACCTGCCTGACCAGCCTGCAGAGTTCCCAGACTCCCACCACACCTGATGCCCTTCAGAGCCTCTGGAGAGGTGCAATGTGGCGGGAGAAAGTGCTGGAGGAGGTTCAGAGGTGCCTGGGGGGGCTGGGGTCCTCCTGTTGCCCCACTATGAATTTCTCACCTACTAGGCGGCTCCAAGGGACATATCTGACACCATCCCCCACAGCAAACTCCTGGCCAAGCTGTCAAGCCTGTGGCTTGGACAGCAACACTCTGTGCTGGGTTAGGAACTGGCTGGAGGCTGAGCCCAGAGAGTGGTGGTGAATGGTACCACATCCAGCTGGTGGACAATCACTAGTGGTGTCCCCCAGGGATCAGTGTTGGGCCCCATCCTCTTTAACATCTTAACTGATGATCTGGATGAGGGGATTGAGACAGTCATCAGCAAATTTGCAGATGACACCAAGTTGGGAGCAGATGTTGGTCAGTTAGAGGGCAGGAGGGCCCTGCAGAGGGACCTCGACCAACTGTACAGATGGGCAGAGTCCAACAGGATGGCATTCAACAAGTCCAAGTGCCGGGTGCTGCACTTTGGCCACAACAACCCCAGGCAGAGCTACAGGCTGGGGTCAGAGTGGCTGGAGAGCTCCCAGAGAGGGACCTGGGGGTGCTGCTTGACAGCCACCTAAACATGAGCCAACAGTGTGCCCAGGTGACCAAGAAGGCCAACGGCATCCTGGCCTGCATCAGGAATAGTGTGGCCAGCAGGAGCAGGGAGGTTATTGTGCCCCCGTACTCTGCTTTGGTTAGGCCACACCTTGAGTCCTGTGTCCAGTTCTGGGCCCCTCAGTTTAGGAAGGACATCGAGACACTTGAATGTGTCCAGAGAAGGGCAACAAGGCTGGGGAGAGGCCTTGAGCACAGCCCTGTGAGGAGAGGCTGAGGGAGCTGGGATTGTTTAGCCTGGAGAAGAGGAGGCTCAGGGGAGACCTCATTGCTCTCTACAACTACCTGAAGGGTGGTTGTGGCCAGGAGAGGGTTGGTCTCTTCTCTCAAGCAACCAGCTCCAGAACAAGAGAACACAGTCTTAAGCTGTGCCAGGGGACGTTTAGGCTGGAGGTGAGGAGAAAGTTCTTCACTGAGAGATTCGTTCACCATTGGAATGTGCTGCCCAGGGAGGTGGTGGAGTCACCATCCCTAGAGGTGTTCAAGAGGGGATTGGACATGGCAGTTGGTGCCATAGTTTAGTCATGGGGTCTGTGGTGACAGGTTGGACTTTGATGTCTCTTCCAACCTTGGTGATTCTGTGAACCATGCCCCATAAAGATGTAATAGGGAGGAGGAATAATTGCATGAGGCAGGGGTGAATTGGTCACTGCGTAGGTCCAAACAGCCTCAGAACTCTTCCCTGGGGCTCCTGGGTTCTGGAGACATCTCCAGTGTGCCCAGCAAGGCCTTTGACACCGTCCCCCACAGCAAACTCCTGGCCAAGCTGGCAGCCCATGGCTTGGACAGGAGCACACTGCATTGGGTTAGGAACTGGCTGGAGAGCTCAGCACAGAGAGTGGTGGTGAATGGTGCCACATCCAGCCAGCGGCCAGTCACTAGTGGTGTGCCCCAGGGATCGGTGCTGGGCCCCATGCTCTTCAACATCTTTATTGATGATCTGGATGAGGGCTTCGAGTCCATCATCAGTAAATTTGCGGACGACACCAAGCTGGGGGCAGGAGTTGATCTGCTGGAGGGCAGAGAGGCTTTGCAGAGGGACCTCGACAGGCTGGGCAGATGGGCAGAGGCCAAGGGCAGGAGATTGAACACATCCAAGTGCCGGGTTCTGCACATTGGCCACAGCAAGCCCATGCAGTGCTACGGGCTGGGGTCAGAGTGGATGGAGAGCAGCCAGACAGAGAGGGACCTGGGGGTGCTGGTAGATGGTAGGCTGAACATGAGCCTGTGTTTATGTGTGATTCTGAGCCTTGCTGGGGGCAGCTCCCAAGCCCAACAGCACAGCCACAGCACACAGCCAGGGCTGCTCAAGAGGCCTCAACAAGTGCACACTCATCTCCTAGCCCAGCACACAGCCCCCAGCACACAGCTGTAGGCCAGCACCACAACACAGCTGCCTCCACACAGCCTCCCCCAGGCCTTGCCTGCAGCTTCCTCCCACTGCCTGCCCAGGGCTCTGCTGCCTGCAGCTGCATTTGACAGCAGATCTTGCTCTGGACCCACCTCTCCTCCTGGGCCTAACCCCACCACACCCACTCTCTGCTCACCTCTGCACTGCACACACCTCTCTGCTGCCCACTCCCCAAGGGAAGATCAGAGCAGCCCTCAGGACACAAAAGGAGGTTCTTGATCTCTAGAGATGCAGCAAAGGGGGAAGGGACTTGGGCAGCTTCTTGATAAACCTCTTCAGCCCTCACTGGGATGCTGGAGGAGTCTCTGGCTCCTGCCCAAACCTCACATCTCCACCACCCTTCACACACCTGCAGCCCAAAGAGACTCACTGGAAAGGGTTTGGCTTCCTTCTCTCCCTGACCATTTCTCTCAGCTTGCTCTTTGCACCTCTCCTGGAGCTGCCACTCCACAGCCCCAAGAGAAAAGGAGGTTTGATGGGAGGGCACAGTGCCCATGGGCTGTTGTTCATCTCCCAGCTGACACATGTAGAGCTGCAGCACAATTCACTCCTTTCACCTCCTGAAATGCTGACAGATTCTGCCATGCCCTGCACACACATTTGCCACCTGGGCCCTGGATCCTCTCCCCTTTTTGGGGGGACAAGGCCTAATTCCTGCCTGACCACTCCCAGGCCCTTCCCTCATTCCCAGCCCATCCATGGCCCTGCTGCCTTGGCTGTCCCATGGCCCTGTGTCCCCCACCTCCACTGCCACTGCAGCTGGAAGGCTGGAGTGGGAAATGCTGTGGCTGAGGAAGCCTCTAAGGAACTGGGCTGGAAGCAGCAGCACAAGAATGGAAGGGGCCTGAGACTCAAGGCTGGGATCAGCTGGAGGGCTGAAAGAACAGCACCAAGCCAAGGGGGGTTACAGGTGAGGGCTGGGGAGGGACCCTGCAGACACCTCATGAGGCAACTGAAGAGAGGAAGGGGGACAGAGAGGGAGTGAGACCTCAGGTGAGTCCTGCCATGGGCTATGGCTGGGCTGTGTGGCTAGGAGCCCTGAGTGCCTGCTTGGGCTGTGCTGCATGTCAGGAGGGGTCAGGGGACTGTCCTGAGCCAGGCAGGGTTTGGGGCTTTGAGCTTCTGGGCTCAGCTGCTGCCAGCACCATTGTAGGTAGGAGCCAGGCAGAGCCTCACAGCTGCTGGACTAAGCCCTCCCACCCCCTGAAGCCTTCACCCTCCATCTCTCCATCCATTGCTCCAGCTGCACTCTCTGCCCTCTCAGAGTTCCCCAGTCCTGCACATCCAGCATGGCCCATGAGAAGCCCCTGAAGGAGAGCATGGAGGAGAAAACCCTGGAGAACTACTTGGAGGAGCTCAACATGAGCTCTCGATGGGCACTTGCAGCCCAGAAGGCCAATCAGATCCTGGGTAGCATCAAGAGGAGTGTGGCCAGCAGGTCAAGGGAGGTGATTCTACTCCCTCTGCTCAGCTCTGGTGAGACCCCACCTGGAGTACTGCCTCCAGTTCTGGAGCCCCTCTTACAAGAGGGATACAGACATGATGGAAGGTGTCCGGAGAAAGGCCAGGAGGATGAGCAGAGGGCTGGAGCACCTCTCCTATGTGGACAGACTGAAGGAGTCTGGAGAAAAGAAGGCTCCAAGGTGACATTATTGTCACCTTTCAGTATCTGAAGGGGGCTACAAGAAGGCTGGGGAGGGACTTGTCAGGATCACAGGTAGTGATAGGATTAGGGGGAATGGACTGAAGCTGGAGGTGGGGAGATTCAGGCTGGATGTGAGGAAGAAGTTCTTCACCGTGAGAGTGGTGAAGCCCTGGAATGGGTTGTCCAGGAAGGTGGTTCAGGCCCTGTCCCTGGAGATGTTTCAGCCCAGGCTGGATGAGGCTCTGGCCAGCCTGATCCAGTGTGAGGTGTCCCTGCCTATGGTCCTTGTGGTCCCTTCCAATCCTGACTGATTCTATGATTCAGTCTCTCTTTTCAGGGCTCACACATTCAACATCCATTTGGATCCTGTTTATGGCCCCTGCACTTCAGCTCACAAGGCATTGCCACCTGTGGGTTGTAAAGCAGCACCCCAGGTAATACACTGAGCCATAACTGGTGAGTGAAAATTGGTTCCAGCCTCTTTGAAAGGTTCTTTGAATTGTTTGTGCCTGACACCCAGCCTCACCAGCTGTATTCAACTGCCAGGTGACTTGTTGAGTCGCCCCCTAGTGGACAAACCATGACATGCCGTCAGCTTTGGGCTGGGAAACAGCAGAGCAGTCTGCTTCTGACCATGCTTCCTGCCAGCACAGCTGACAAAAGCTCTGCACAGCTCTCAGCCTGCAGCCACACAGCAAAAGCTCCTCCTGCCCTGAGCCTCTCTGTGCTCAGCAGGCCTGGAGAGAAACTGAACATCAGTCTGCAGCCCCCCAGGGAAGATTTGTGCCTCAAAGAGATTGAAGAGCACAGAGGCCTTGGATGCCACCACCCCCAGCACAGCCAACCCCCCCCCACAGCTGACACCAGCCCCAGGCGCTCCTAAGCTCAGGCTCAGCACAGCACCCACGCCTGACACCCCCATGGCACCCAGCACACAGCCTGCCCACAGCTCCCCCCCGCGCCTGGCCCTCAGCCCAGCCGCTGCCCTGCAGCACAGCAGCCGCCCGGCAGCACAAAGCCTCCAACCCCCCAGGGGTCCCCCACACTCCCCCACAGCAGCCTCTGCTGCAAGCCACACCCCCACGCTCACCACCACCTCTCCTGCACACAGCAGCCCCCACAGCGCCACCCACAGCTCAGCTCTGCTGCCAGCCCAGCCCCCAGCAGAGGGACACAGGGACACAGGGCCAGGGCCGGCCCCTGCAGCCCACCCATGGCTCCGCCTGCAACACAGCAGCAGCCAAAGGGGGCCTGCAGCTGCCCCGAGCAGGGGGAGTCAGCAGCACAAGGAACCCCACACACACCCCACCCAAACCCCACCCGCGGCCCCGCAACCGCACAGACCCCTCCCAGGACAGCACAGACGATGCCCAGCGACCCTGCACACCTCTGCCCTACTCCACAGCCCCCCTAATCACCCCCAACACCGCAGACCCCCACAGCCGCACATAGGTCCCCACAATCACAGCAACCCTCCCCCCAGAACCGCACAGACCCCAAGCGCCAAGATTGCAGAGCTCCCCCGGACCCCACACACCCCCCCCCGCATATCCCCAGAAGCCCCCCAACCAAACCCCACCGATTCGCCCTAGATCCCCACAGAGTCTCCGCAGAGGCTCCCCCCCAGCCCCACTGACCTGTGCACCTCAAACCCTTCCCCAACCCAAGCGACCCTCCCCAGCAGCCCCACAGAGCAAACCCCCCCACCAGGTGCCACCAGCCCCCCCTCCAGAGCCCCTCTACGTCTACGAGGACCACCCGAGCTCACCAGCACCACCACCAGAACCCCTCTACGTCCACCCGGACCACCCGAGAACCCCCCAGCAGCACAAGGAACGCCCCCAAAACACAAGAACACACACCCCCAACCCCACCCACGGCCCCCAAACGGCACGGACCCCTCCCAGAACAGCACAGACGATGCCCACTGACCCTGCACACCTCTGCTCTACCCCACAGCCTTCCCCCCCAACCACCCCCAACACCGCAGAGCCCCACAACCGCGGAGGTCTCCACAATCACAGCGACCTCCCGCCCCCCAAAACGCACGGAACCAAACGCCAAGCTTGCAGAGCCCCCCCGGACCACAAAGACTGCCCCCCCCCCCTCCAAATCCCACCGATTCCCGCTAGATCCCTACATAGACTGGCCCCCAGCCCCACCGACCCCTGCCCCACAAACACTTCCCCAACCCAAGCGACCCTCCCAACCCCACGCAGCCCCACAGAGAGCATTCCCTGATCCCCACCCCACGACCCCCAACTCGGCCCCAGAGACTCCCTCACCCCACCTGGACCCCGAGACAAGGGAAAAGCAGAGCAGCAGAAGGAGGAAGAGCTCAGCACACAGAGAGCTGCCGGCCCTGGCAGGCTGCTGGCGAGCAGAGAGCGCTGGGAGGGAGACCCCAGCCTGGCCCCTCTGGCTGCTGCGGCCACGTGTGACGGGGAGCGGAAGCAGGTAGCAGTCCGGAGCGGAAGTCCCGCCCACGAGCGGGCGGCCACAGCCAATGAGAAGCGCCAAGAGCGCGGCAGCTCCTCCCCCTGGCCGCTGCCGAGGCACAGCGAGGAGCTGCCACTGCCGGCCGCGGACGCCATTGTTGCTGCCCCGTGGGGAGCGGCAGCGGGGCCGGAGCGCGGCAGAAGTGCCGGAGGTGCTGGCGCGCGAGCGGCAGCTGCCGGCTGTTGAGCTGCAGCGGGGCGGGAGGGGCTGAGGGGGCCGGGGAGCGCTGAGGGTGGCGGCAGCGGAGCGGGGAAGGGTCTGGCTGTGTGTGGCTGCCGGGGGCGTGTGTGGAGCTGGGGGTCGGGAGGGGCGTGGGGGGCAGGAGGCTCTGTGGGGCTGTGGGAGGGTTCGTGACTGTGAGGAATTGTTCTGTTGGGCTTTCGCCAGGGGCAGCTGGGTGCCGGCGTTGCTGGCGGCTGCGAGGTTCGGTCATGAATCTCTTGGCTGTTTGCAGTCTGTGCTGTGCAGGATGTGCATTGGGACAGCAATGGGGGGGCAGTGAGGTGTCCGAGAGCGGCCTGGAGGGACGGGGTCCAGAGTGCAACTCTCATCCCAGCCCTGGTGCCCGCACTCAGCACCAGGCGGGGCTGGGACTGGGGGGCGTGGGAGTGTGCTGGGAAATGCAAAGGGCTCCGTGGGGATGTTGATGGCTATGGATCAGCTTCACGTTGTGAGAAATAGTTTTTAATATTTGGCTCTCGCAAGGGGAATTACTGGGGTCCGTGGAGTTCGACCATTGGGCCGATTGGTTGGTTATGGTCTGTATTGTGGGGGGTATTGGGAGAGAAAGGTGTGGCGCCAACAGGTCTAAAGACTGGCCAGGTCGAAAGTGCAGGTTTTGTTTCAGTCCTGATGGAGAGGGGTGGGAGCGTGCTGGGGAATATATGAATATGTACGTTTTAATATATGAATATGTATGTTTGCCATCTATATAGGTTCAACTCGTGGTGTTACGGTGCACCTCTAGCACCTTCGCTCTGCGCCCAGCACTGTGTTGCCTTTATTTTGTAATAAACTGGTTATAAGTTTCAGCAGTGATCTCGTTTCTCACAATTTGGTGACCAGTACGTGATTCCCCTGTCTGTAACGGCTTTTGGGACCCTTCAGAAGGGGGGGCGCCCCCGCTGATTTCAGTGGCCCGGAAGGAGGACCCTGGAAGCCTCTCGGAACACAGGTAAACGATCCAGCCAACATTATAAGATAAAGGCAAGGGAAGGAGCTCCCGGTTGCCACGGCTGCCTGTAATTCTTGTGCACGAAGACCCGGGCAAGAAAAGGGCTGTAAGCATTGTCCGGTTGGGCGGGTATTGAGGTTGGTGAGAATGTGTGTGTGAGACGTAGGCTGAACAGTCCGGATCCACAAAGTGAGTGTGGAGTCCTTCTAACTGCGTTTCCAATATCCCGCGAGGGACTTGGCCAGTGAAGGGACGAAGTGGTTGGTGACAGAAAGCGTGGACCTCGGGAAATGGGGCAAGGGTCGGGTAAACAGACCAGCCCTGGGAAAAACGGGAGCGAAAGGGTACCCAGGGATATACTGCCGGACAGCCCTCTGGGGTTACAGTTAGCGTATTGGGAAGAGAATCCTAATACGCGGGATAAAGATATGGGAATAATGATATATTGTTGCATGGAGAAATGGGCTAGAGAAAAGATCAGATCAGACAATTTATTTTGGCCCCAATATGGGTCCTCGGAAGGATGGATTTGTCAGGCTCTCAACTTTTATGTTAACAGTAAGGAGCCTTTCAATCAGGAGGAGAGTGAATATGCCGCTTGCTGGAAAGGCAACGTTTGGTCAGCAGCGGCAGTAACGGTTTTTAAGGTGAAGGAAGAGGAAGAGCCAGAACCTGAAAAGTGGGAACCACTGAATCATTTCCCCCCACCTTAAAACCCTGCGGCCCCCGTCCTCCCTGCGGCCCCCATCCTCCCTGCGGCCCCCGTCCTCCCTTCAGCAACAGCCCCCGTCCCCTCGGCAGCAGCAGCTCCTGTTCCCCCTGCCGAGGGACACACTAGCCCAACCCCCAGTCCTCCCCCGTCTAGATCCACCCACCAAAGGAGAGGAGGTAGACAAACTAGAAGACAGACAAATGTCATGGTTTTAGAGGAAGAGTCTACTGACTCAGACAATCCATATGGAGGAGTACCACTATATCCTTTGAGAGAGGTGCCCCTGGTGGGGGCGAATGGGGGAATTGGATATGTAAATGCTCCTCTCACTTCTACTGAGGTGAGAAACTTTAAGAAGGAATTAAAAGGCCTCCTGGAAGACCCAATTGGAGTAGCAGAACAATTTGATCAATTCTTGGGGCTGAATATTTACACATGGGAAGAAATGCAATCAATCATGGGAATCCTTTTTACTTCAGAGGAAAGACAGATGATTAGGACAGCTGGAATGAGGATTTGGGAAAGGGAAAATCAGCAGGGACCTTGATTATTAGAGGCATAAAGGAAGCAATACCCAGGGGGCAAAACACAAAAAAAGCATTTGATAGTCAACAGGGAAGGGAGGAGACCCCTACTGATTGGCTTGAGAGGTTACGGAAAAATATACAGCAATATTCAAGAACAGATCCCACTGGTCAGGATGGCCAGATAGTGTTAAAGGTTAATTTTGTCATTCATTCCTGGCCAGATATTAGAAAGAAATTGGAAAAAATAGAAGATTGGCAAGATAGAGGACTTCAAGAATTATTGAGGGAAGCATAGAAGGTGTATGTGCGGAGAGATGAGGAAAAAGCAAAAGCAAAGGCCAAGATTATGGTAGCCAGCATGAGGGAAGCAGGCCAGGTGGGGAAATCTGAGAAGAAAACACAATTCTCCCGCCCTCCACCTCCTCAACCTGTGAAGGATAAAACCCCAGGCCTCACCGGGACCTGGGGAATGCTCAAACTGGAAGTAAGGGTACTGAATGTTACTATTGTGGGAAAAGTGGGCATTTTAAACGAGATTGTCAAAGGAGGAAGAGAGATATTAAAGTTTTTGAGGAAGATCAGCAATAGGGGTGTCAGGGGCTCTTTTACCTGGGGCAAAAGTACCAACAGGAGCCCTTGATAAAATTGAAAATAGGACCCCAGGAAGAAATTTTAGAATTTTTAGTAGATACAGGAGCTGAACGTACTTGTGTTACCAAGGTTCCTGAAGGGTGTATGGAGAGTAAAAATACTGTAAAGGTTTTAGGGGCAAAGGGGGAAGGGTTTAAAGTCCCAGTAGTTAAGGATGTTAAATTAGAAACTGAGGCTAGAATTGGGGTAGGAGATATTTTGGTAGTGCCAAGTGCAGGATGTAATTTACTAGGGAGAGATTTATAAGTTCAATTGGGCACAGGGGTGGTTCAGGAGGATGGGCAGATGAGGGTCAGAATATTATAATTAAACACTGAGGATGAGGCAGAGATTAACCCAGAAGTCTGGGCCAGTGAAGAAAATAAAGGGAGTTTAGACATTGAACCTATACAAGTAACTATAGAGCAATCAGAACATCCTATCAGAGTAAAACAGTATCCCATACTGTCTCGATCCGGAGAGGGAAAGAGATTCAGGTTTTTAATGAATATTCCCGTGTTGTGAAATGAGAGGCACAAACGAGGCCAAAATATCAACAGCTAGACTATTTATTACATAAATACAGTGGATGGACATAAATAAAGTGGATGGATCAGAAGGGGAGAGAGAGAAAATAGAGAAGAGAGAAAAGGAAAGGAATTATATTACCACACCCCTCACCATCCCCCAAGACAGTTTGAGTCTGTGGAGGAAAGGTAAACGGTGCTGCAGGAGATGTTGGGTCTGTAGAGGAAGGGTGCTGAGGCTTCGGCTGTAGAAGGGATGTGGTCCTCTGGGCAGCTTCTTGAGCTCCATAAGTTGCAGCAGGCGGAACTTAGGGTTGGAGAGAGGGTTTTCAGAGTCCAGGATCCGTTGTGTTGGCCCCGTGATCTTTCCAGCCTGTGGTGCTGCATTTTGCTTCTCCAGTTTTCTTCACCTGTTTTCTTCTCCAATTTTCTTCTCTAAAAGCCAGTAGTTGCTCCAGTCTTTTATACAGTTTTTTAGTCCTCAGGCAAGTGTCCAGGCGTTGTTCCCCAGGATATCGTTCTGGGAAATCATCCTTAGGTAAGTGTCCAGGTATCGTTCCCCAGGAAATCTTTTTGTGTACTCAGGTGAGTTTGGGCAGCCGTCTGGATGGAGGGGGGGAGGAGGCCTCCACCTCCTCCTGCTCCATCTACCTACCCACACACTCATTACACATCAGGAAACAGGTGGTGAATCCATTGTCCTTTCCTGGGGTATCTGATGGCTGGAAATGATCTTGTCCTGAAGGCATGGTAGCTGGGCCCTTGGGCCATTGTTGTAGGCCAGCTGCAGTCCCATGAGCAAGGTTATCTTTGCACCTTCCAAGAGTCCTTCCAGTGGCTCTGCCCAAGGCACATCAGCTATTGTCTGGGCAAGCAGCAAGTGATTTTATCTTTGTTGAGTCACACCAGGAGAGACAAGCTTTAGTCTCTCACACATACCTAAAGAAGGAAGAGAGGGATTGAAGCCAGTCATAGACCGCCTCCTTAAAGATGGAACCTTGGAACCTTGTATGTCCCCCCATAACACACCCATACTACCAGTAAAGAAAGAGGATGGAACTTACAGGTTGGTGCAGGACCTGCGGGAGGTGAATAAGAGAACCATGACTCGGTTTCCTGTAGTTTCTAATCCTTACACATTGTTGAGTCACATACCTCCAAATCATAAATGGTATAGTGTAATAGATCTTAAAGATGCCTTCTGGGCCTGCCCATTAGCTGAAGACAGTAGAGATATCTTTGCCTTTGACTAGGAAGATCCAGTCACCAGGAGAAAGCAACAATTGAGGTGGACCAGATTGCCCCAAGGTTTTACAGAATCTCCCAATCTATTTGGTCAAAACCTGGAAAAATTGTTATTGTCATTTCCACAGGAAAAGGATGTTTTAATCACACAATATGTAGATGATTTATTAATCTCAGGAGAAGGGGCAGTTGAAGTTAGAAGGACCACCATAAACCTCTTGAATTTCCTGGGAAATTTGGGATTAAGGGTATCAAAAAGTAAATTACAATTTGTGGAACCTGAAGTTAAATATTTAGGGATATGGTTAAGTGATGGAGCCAGGAAGATAGATCCTGAAAGAGTAGAAGGGATTGTATCTCTCCAAGCCCCTAAACCAAAGAGACAAGTCAGAAGGTGGTTAGGATTACTAGGATATTGTAGATGATGGATTGAGTGATATAGTCAGTTAGTCACGTTTTTATATGAAAAATTAGTAGGAGATGATGACTTCATTTGGACAGGGGAAGATGAGGAGAAATTTGAAACAATTAAAAAGGCTTTGACTACTGCTCCAGTTTTGAGCCTCCCTTCCCTGAATATGCCATTCCAACTCTTTGTTAATATGGAGGGAGGGGTGGCTTATGGAGTTCTGACTCAAGAATGGGGAGGATCATGTAAACCAGTAGCACACTTATCAAAGTTACTAGATCCTGTAAGCCGAGGTTGGCCGGCATGCATTCAAGCAGTGGCAGCCACAGCACCCATGGTGGAAGAAAGTAAAAAATTAACACTAGGAGGAAAATTGGAAGTCTATAGTCCCCATTCAGTGAGAAATATACTGAACCAAAAAGCAGAAAAATGGCTAACTGATTCTAGGATTTTAAAATATGAAGCAATTTTGATTGATGGTCCAGATCTAACAATCTCCACTAGCCAGAGCCTAAATCCAGCTCAATTTTTATACGGGGAGCCTACGGAATCTTTAGTACACGACTGTCTGGAGGTTATTCAATACCAGACTAAAATAAGGGAAGATTTATTTGAACAGGAATTACAAGAAGGGGAGAAATATTTTGTGGATGGGTCCTCACGGTGTGTAAATGGGAAACGCTTGTCAGGATATGCAGTGGTTGATGGGCTAAGACTGGAAACTATTGAAAAAGGGAAATTACCCTCTCATTGGTCAGCTCAAACCTGTGAGTTATATACACTGAATCGGGCTTTGCACCTTTTAATGAATAAAGTGGGAACCATTTATACAGACTCTAAGTATGCTTTTGGAATAGTTCATCCATTTGGAAAAATTTGGGAAGAAAGGAGGATGTTAAATTCAAAAGGGAAAATTTTGATTCATGAAGTCCTAATTAGAGAAGTCTTAGAGGCATTGAAATTATCAGAAGAAATAGTGGTGGTTCATGTAAAAGGACATCAGAAGGGAACTTCGTTAAACAGCATCAGATGAACAGGAGGAATCACCAGTATTCACTCCTACAGAGGAACAGGCACTTGAAAAGATAGGGGGAAGGAAAGATGATAAAGGGATTTGGGAATTGGAGGATGGGAGACAACTAATTTCAAAAGCCTTAGCCCGAAAAATCCTTGAGTGATTACACCTTAACACCCATTGGGGAACAAGAGCTCTGTGTGAACATTTCCTACGCGCCTCTAGCAAATTCGCTCTGCACCCAGCGCTGTGTTGCCTTTATTTTATAATAAACTGGTTATACATTTCAGCAGTGAGCTTGTTTCTCACATCTCTCTGATCTGTACAACTCCCCCACAGACCCAAGAGAGCCAACAGCAGTGCCCAAGGGAGCTGCAGCGGTGCCGGAGCGCTGCGGGCGGCAGCAGCGGAGCGGGGAAGGGTCTGTGCGGGCCCCGGGGCATGCTGAGAGCCGGGGAGCGTTGGGCTGCTGGGCCCCGGCGCTGCGCGGGGCGTGCGGAGCTCAGGCTTGAGGTTTTCCTTCCTTCCTCTGTGTTTGAGTCCCCAGGTTCCCACTGCCTGCTGCGGAACATCTTGGGTTTGCCACCAGACCTCGCAGCAGCCTCTCTCGGGTTGCAATCAGATTGGTTTGGTCTCAGGTTGGCTTTGAGCTTTTCCCCTTAGTCTGTGAGCTGAACGCAGGTCAGAAAGTAAGTTCCAACTGCAGGCTGGACAGAGTGGACTTGGGGCCGCAGGAGGAAGTTTGAGGAGGGATTTGGAGGACCCCAGAGCGCTTGTGCAGGGCACATACACAAAGAGGTCCCTGAGCCATAGCCGCCGCCCCCAGCGCTCCCCGGCCCCCCCAGCCCCTCCCGCCCCACTGCAGCTCAGCAGCCGGCAGCTGCCGCTCGCCCGCCAGCACCTCTCAGACAAAGTGAATCTCTGGTTTCAGTTCTGATGCATCAGAGGAAAAGAGGACTGGGAAGAATGACAGCAATGAACTCTGTGGTGTTGGGTGTGTCGTTTAGAGACAGTCTCAGTTCTCAGAACTGAAGGGTGGTGTCCCACAATTGCAGATTCAGGACATTAAATTGCCGGTTGCTTCTCAGACTGTGCATCACAGACAATACAGAACCAACCCTGACTCTTTGTTGCCCATTCAGAATCTGATTTGTCAGTTGGAGAGTCAGAAAGTCATCAGCAAAACTCATTCCCCTTTCAACAGTCCAGTGTGGCCTGTGCGAAAGCAGAATGGAGACTGGCGTCTGACAGTCGACTACCAAGCTCTGAATGAAATAACTCCACCTATGAGTGCAGCAGTACCAGACATGATGGAACTCCAATATGAGCTGGAATCCAAAGAGGCCAAATGGTATGCTACCATAGACATTGCTAATGCCTTCTTCTCTATTCCCATAGCAGAGGAATGCAGGCCTCAGTTTGCCTTCACCTGGAGAGGAATCCAGTACACTTTCAACAGATTGCCAATGGGCTGGATCCACAGCTCCAGCATCTGTCATGCAGTGATCCACGATGCTCTGGAGAAAGGTGGTGCTCCAGAACACATCCAGTTCATCGACGATATCATCGTCTGGGGTAAAACTGCTGAGGAAGTCTTCGAGAAAGGTAACAAAATCATTGACATTCTCCTGAATGCAGGTTTTGCCATCAAGCGAGACAAGGTGAAAGGACCTACCAGAGAGATCCAGGTTCTGGGAGTGCGGTGGCAGGATGGATGCCCACACATTCCAGTGGATGTGGTGAATAGAGTCTCTACCATGGCAAATCCCATGAACAAGCAAGAAACTCTATGTTTCTTGGGGACAGTGGGATTGTGGAGACTGCACATTCCTGGATAAAGTCAGATTGTGAAACCTCTGTATGAAGTGACTCGAAAGAGAAACAGTTTCCACTGGGGACCTGAACAACAAGCAGCCTTTGACCAGATAAAGCAAGAGGTGGTTCAAGCAATGGGTCTGGGACCTGTCCGAGATGGTCCAGACATTAAGAACATTTTGTACACGGCTGCAAGTGACAATGGTCCAACCTGGTGCTTGTGGCAAAGAGCTCCAGGTGAGACACGTGGACGACCTCTTGGTTTTTGGAGTTGAGGTTACAGAGGTTCAGAGGCTAATTATACTCCAACAGAGAAAGAGATTCTAGCTGCCTATGAAGGAGTAAAAGCAGCTTCTGAAGTAATTGGAACTGAATCACAACTTCTTTTAGCTCCCAGATTGCCAGTTTTGAATTGGATGTTCAAAGGCAAAGGTTCCACACCACATCATGCCACAGACTCCACCTGGTCTAAGTGGATGGCTCTGATAACACAGAGAGCTTGAATGGGAAATCTTGAAAGACCTGGTCTGGTGGAGGTGATCTCAAGTTGGCCTGAAGGTACCAGCTGTACTAAACCTCCAGAGGAGAGAGTGACTCGTGCTGAGGAAGCTCCTCCTTACAATGACCTTTCTGATGATGAAAAGCAATATGCTTTGTTCACAGACGGTTCCTGTCGTCTTGTCGGGAACAAGCGAAGGTGGAAGTCTGCAGTGTGGAGTCCAACACGCCGAGTTGCAGAGGCAAAGGATGGAGAAGGAGAATCCAGTCAGTTCGCAGAGGTAAAAGCTGTCCAGCTGGCTCTCGACATAGCTGAACATGAGAGGTGGCCAAAGCTTTATCTCTACACCGACTCATGGATGGTAGCCAATGCTCTGTGGGGTTGGCTAAAGGACTGGAAGAGGAATGGTTGGCAGAGAAAAGGAAAGCCCATTTGGGCAGCTGAGCTGTGGCAGGACATTGCTGATCGAATCAAGAGAATTCCAGTGAAGGTGAGACACATTGATGCTCACATCCCTAAGAGCAAAGCTACTGAGGAACAGCAACACAACCTTCAGGCAGATCTAGCTGCAAGAGTTTCTCAAGTAGACATGGACTCTGATCTTGATCTCGACTGGAAACACCAAGGGGAGATGTTCTTAGCTCGGTGGGCTCACGATTCGTCAGGACATCAAGGCAGAGATGCAACCTACCAGTGGGCACGTGACAGATCCATAGACATTTCCATGGATGCTATCACCCAAGTCATCCATGACTGTGACATTTGTGCTGCTATTAAGCAGACAAAGAGAATTAAGCCCTTATGGTATGGTGACAGATGGTCCAAGTACAAGTATGGTGAAGCTTGGCAGATTGACTACATCACTCTACCACGTTCTCGTTCTGGTAAGCAGTATGTGCTCACTATGGTAGAGGCAAACACTGGATGGTTTGAAACTGATCCAGTTCCACAGGCAACTGCATGCAACACCATTCTTGGTCTGGAGAGACAAATCCTGTGGAGACATGGAACTCCAGAGAGGATTGAGTCAGACAATAGAACTCATTTCAAAAACAACCTTGTGAAGAGCTGGGCCAAAGAGCACAGCATTGAGTGGATATTCCACATCCCCTACTATGCACCAGCTGCAGGGAAGATTGAACGCTACAAGGGTTTGCTGAAGACCACTCTTAAAGCCATGGGGGTTGGATCTTTGAAAAACTGGGAAAAGCATTTAGCACAAGCAACCTGGCTGGTGAATATTAGAGGTTCAGTGAATGGAGCTGGACCGGCACACTCAGATCTGCTACAGAAAGTAGAAGGTGATAGAGTTCCTGTTGTAGAGAAAAGAATCTATTGGGTAAAACTGTTTGGGTGTTTTCTCCCTCAGAAGAGGCTAAACCTGTCCGAGGGGTGGTTTCAGCTGAAGGTCCGGGTCACACTTATTGGGTAATGCAGGAGAATGGTGAAATTCAGTGTATTCCACAAAGAAATCTAACTTTAGCTGAAAGAGTTTAATTTCAGAGTGTTGTACAGCTATATCACGCCCAAAAGAAGAATCCTTGAGGAATCCACGGTGCACGAACCCTGAGAACCCTGAGAGCCCTGAGTCAACTGAGAGTCCCTGTTGCCCTGTTTCCCTGTTTCCCTTTTCTTCGCTTCATCTGCAAAGAGACAAACTGTTTTCCATTTTTCCTAATTTTCTTGGCCTTCTGAATCATCTACACCTGAGGATAGCCAGAATGGACTATGAACTTTGCTTGGAAACTGTAGATATTGTTTTAGATGGGATGGACAGTATGAACAGCCAATGAAATTGTTTAGCAGGGGTGGATTGTGACCAGTTTAGGCTGTGCCTTTAAGAAAGAGACAGTTGCTGAACACTCTGGCTGAATGTATTTGATATTTAAACAAAAACAAGATAGTCTAAACTAATTTCATTGGTAGGTTTAAGTTCTGCCAGTGGAGTCTGGGTTCAGGCTGTGTTCATTCTGTTCTTCTCTGTCCTGTGGGCTGGTCGGCTTCTCTCTCTCTGAAGCAGCAGCTTTGCCAGACAGGAGCGACCTTGAATTACAAAGCTAACCAGATAAGAAAATTAATTCTTGCACACACTTTGAGCTAACAGAATTTTTCCCCTTAATTGCCTTTCTCTCTCTCTCTCTAACCCTTTTTGGGAGAAAGGGGAGTTAGGGAGGGAGAGAGTTCCCCAAACCCCCTGGCCAGCTGGAGGGAAAAGGCTTTTCTGCATTACGTTCATTGCTGTGTATTTCTGTATAGATTGTAAATATTGTGTATTTCTGTGCATATTCATTGCATTCCATTTGTGCCTGTAAATAGAGCTTTCATCTGCTTTTCCGACTGAGCTAGCTGTGGGTTCTTTGTGGGGGGTGGAGAACTTTCTCACCCTCCCCATCACATGGGGGCAGGAGTTGGTCTGCTGGAGGGTAGAGAGGCTTTGCAGAGGGACCTCGACAGGCTGGACAGATGGGCAGAGGCCAAGGGCAGGAGATTGAACACATCCAAGGGCCAGGTGCTGTACACTGGCCACAGCAACCCCATGCAGTGCTACAGGCTGGGGTCAGAGTGGCTGGAGAGCAGCCAGGCAGAGAGGGACCTGGGGGTACTGGTTGATGGGAGGCTGAACATGAGCCTGCAGTGTGCCCAGGCAGCCAAGAGGGCCAATGGCATCCTGGCCTGCCTCAGGAAGAGTGTGGCCAGCAGGAGCAGGGAGGTCATTCTGCCCCTGTCCACTGCACTGGTTAGGCCACACCCTGAGTCCTGTGTCCAGCTCTGGGCCCCTCAGTTTAGGAAGGAAGTTGACTTGCTGGACACAAGACTCACTGCGTGGCCTTGCCAAGTACAGGGGTACAACCACCTCCCTGCTCTTGCTCAGTGTATCCACAAGGCTCACAAGTACCTCTGTGTATCTATACACCCAGGTATTTGGATTGGTTGATGGGTTGGACGCGATGATCTTGAAGGTTGCTTTCAACCTGGTGTATTGTATTGTATTGTATTGTGTTGTATATGTATCCTTGTGGCAAATAAGGCAAATGATGTCCTGAGCTGCATGAGGAGAAATGTTGCCAGCAGCTCAAAGAGGTGATGCTTCCCCTTTATTCAGTGCTTTTGAGGCCCCCCTGGGAGTCCTGTGTCGAGTTCTGGGCTCCCCGGTACAAGGAGACATCCTCAAGACAGTCCAGCGACTGGCCACTGAGATGCTGAAGGAACTGGAACAGTTCCCAGATGAGGAAAAGCTGAAAGAGCTGGGACTGCTCTTTCAGGCTCAGGGAGCATCTCCTCAGTGTACAGAAATATATAAAGGGAAGGTGCAAAGAACCACAGAATGGCAGCAGCTGAAAGACCTCTGACGGTCATCTTGTCTAATCCACTTGTTCAAACAGGGCCACCTAGAATCATTTTCCTAGCATTAAGTCCCTTCCAACCCTGACATGCTGTGATTCTAGGGGTTGGGGGTATTATGCATCCCAAAAACAGAGGCTCCACAACATGCCTGGGCAACCTATTTCAGTGCCTGGCCACCCACAGAATGAAAAAAAACACCTCCTGATGTTCAGATGGAACCTCCTGTGTTTCATTTTGCCCCTGATCCTGTCACTGGACACCACTGAGAAGAGCCTCTGCCTGTCAGCTTTGCAGCCTCTCCTCAGACGGAAGAAGTTACAGCTGATGTGCACCAGCTAAGAACAGGGTGATGAACTCAGCTGTGCTTTGGATCCCGCAGTCTTTTCCTGACTGGAGGCAGAAAGGCATCTCGTGGCCAGTAAGGATAACGGACTTGCAATTTTTGGGGTACCCAAATCGCCACCAAATGCCTGTCTTTGGGCATCTGAAATAGAATAGAATAGAATAGAATAGAATAGAATAGAATAGAATAGAATAGAATAGAATAGAATAGAATAGAATAGACCAGGTTGGAAGAGACCTACAAGAACATCATGTCCAACCCATCAACCAATCCAACCCACCTAAACAACTAACCCATGGCACCAAGCACCCCATCAAATCTCCTCCTGAACACCTCCAATGAAGGTGACTCCACCACCTCCACGGGCAGACCATTCCAATGGGCAATCACTCTCTCTGTATAGAACTTCTTCCTAACATCCAGCCTAAACCTACCCTGGCGCAGCCTGAGACTGTGTCCTCTTCTTCTGGTACTGGCTGCCTGGGAGAAGAGACCAAACTCTGCCTGGCTACAACCTCCCTTCAGGGAGCTGTAGAGAGCAATAAGGTCACCCCTGAGTCTCCTCCTCTCCAGGCTAAGCAACCCCAGCTCCCTCAGCCTCTCGTCACAGGGCTGTGTTCCAAACCCCTCACCAACTTCATTGCCCTTCTCTGGATACCTTCCAGCAAGTCAACCTCCTGCCTAAACTGAGGGGTCCAGAACTAGACACAGGACTCAAGGTGTGGCCTAACCAGTGCAGTGGACAGGGGCAGAATGACCTCCCTGCTCCTGCTGGTCACACTGTTCCTGAGGTAGCCCAGGATGCCATTGGCCCTCTTGGCCACCTGGGCACACTGCAGGCTCATGTTCAGCCTCCCATCAACCAGTACCCCCAGGTCCCTCTCTGCCTGGCTGCTCTCCAGCCACTCTGACCCCAGCCTGTAGCACTGCCTGGGGTTGCTGTGGCCAATGTGCAGAACCCGGCCCTTGGATGTGTTCAATCTCCTGCCCTTGGCCTCTGCCCATCTGTCCAGCCTGTCCAGGTCCCTCTGCAAAGCCTCTCTGCCCTCCAGCAGATCAACTCCTGCCCCCAGCTTGGTGTCATCTGCAAATTTACTGATGATGGACTCAATGCCCTCATCCAGATCATCAATAAAGATGTTGAAGAGCATGGGGCCCAGCACCAATCCCTGGGGCACACCACTAGTGCCTGGCTGCCAGCTGGCTGTGGCACCATTCACCACTACTCTCTGGGCTCAGCCTCCAGCCAGTTCCTAACCCAATGCAGTGTGATCCTGTCCAAGCCAGGGGCTGATAGCTTGGCCAGGAGTTTGCTGTGGGGGACGGTGTCAAAGGCCTTGCTGAGGTCCAGGTAGACCACATCCACAGGCCTCCCCACATCCACCAGGCAGTCACCTGATCATAGAAGGAGATCAGGTTGGTCAGGCAGGACCTGCCCTTCCTAAAGCCATGCTGGCTGGGCCTGATCCCCTGGCCATCCTGTAAGTGCTGTGTGATTGCACTCAGGATGACCTGTTCCATAATCTTGCCTGGCACTGAGCTCAGGCTGACAGGCCTATCATTCCCTGGCTCTTCCAACCGGCCCTGCTTGTGGATGGGCACCACGTTGGCAGCTTCCAATCTTGTGGGACCTCTCCAGTGAGCCAGGAATGCTTAAATATGATGGAGAGCGGCTTGGACAGCTCATCTGCCAGCTCTCTCAGCACCCTAGGATGGATCCCGTCCGTCCCCATGGACTTGTGGGTGTCCAAGGGGCTGAGGAGATCTCTAACTGCCCCATCCTGGAACACAGAGGAACTGTGTAGCTCCCTGGCTCCTTCTGCCAGCTCTGCAAGCCAAGATGTCTGGACGACGTTCTGCCCTGCTAGTAAAAATCGAGGCAAAGAAGGCGTTAAGTCCCTCTGCCTTTTCCTCAACCTTTGTTACAACGTTCCCCTCCGTGCCCACCAAGGAGTGGAGGTTGTCCTTGCCCTCCTCTTGCTATTAATGTATTTATAGAAGGACTTCTTGTTGTCCTTCACAGCAGAGGCCAGTCTGAGCTCCAAATGTGCTTTTGCCTCCCTAATTTTCTTCCTACATATCCTAGCAACATCCCTAAACATTCCATGGGTTGCCTCCCCTTGCTTCCAAAGATGATACACCCTCTTTTTTCCCTTAGTTCTATTAAGAGTTCATTACCCATCCAGGCCATCTGCCCTGGGGCTCATCTTCCAGTACACTGGCACAGCCTGTTCCTGCACCTTCAAGAGCTCTTCCTTGAAGCAGGTCCAGCTCTCCTGGACCCCTTTATTTTTAAGGGCTGTATCCCAAAGAACCTTCTGAGTTAGTTCCTTGAGTAACCTGAAGTCTGCTCTCCTGAAGTCCAGAGTGGAGGTCTTCTTGCTGCCCCTCTTAGCTTGGCTGAGTACTGACAACTCAATTATCTCCTGGTCACTGGCACCTAAACACCCTCCGACCACCACATCCCCCACCAGCCCTTCCCTCTTGGTGAAGAGGAGGTCAAGCAGAGCCTTACCCCTGGTAGGCTGGCGCAGCACCTGGGATAAGAAGCTGTCCTCCATGCACTCCAGGAACCTCCTAGACTGCCTTCTCTCTGCTGTGTTGAGATCCCAGCAGATATCAGGCAGGTGGAAGTCGCCCATGAGAACGAGGTCAGGTGATCTTGAGACAGCCTTAAGCTGCCTATAGAATGCTTCATCGACATCTTCCTCCTGGTTGGGTGGTCTATAACAGACTCCAACCAGAATGTCTGCCCTGCCGATCTTCCCTCTAATTCTCACCCACAAGCACTCAACCCAATCGTCCCTGATCTCCAGCTCAATGGCATCTAGTGCCTCCCTGATGTACAGGGCCACCCCTCCACCCCTTCTTCCTTGCCTGTCTCTCCTGAACAGCCTGTAGCCATCAATTGCAGCGCTCCAGTCATGTGAGTCGTCCCACCACGTCTCTGTGATGGCAACTACATCATAACTTTCCTGCTGCAACAAGGCTTCCAGCTCCTCTTGTTTGTTACCCATGCTTCGTGCATTAGTGCACCTGCACTGCAGCTGGGCTGCTGGTTTCACCTCTGGCTCTAGCTTATCACCCCCAGACTCCTGCCTGAGGGGACTGGTTTCAGCCCCTTCCCCCTTCGAAGCTAGTTTAAAGCCCTGTCAATGAGACCTGCCAATTCCCTGCCCAGAATCTTTTTCCCTTTGGGGGACAGGCCATTCTCGTACACTGTGACCCTTCCCCTCCTCTGGGACAGATGTACTGCATCTGTTGCCAGCTGACCTGCTGCAGTAGAAAGTTCTGCAAGATCGAAAAACCCAAAATTCTTTCGACTACACCAGCCTCTGAGCCACTTGTTGACTGCAGCTGCTGACCTGTTCCTTCTGGCATTCCCTCCTGCAACTGAGGGTATTGATGAAGAAATTATTTGTGCACCTGACCCCTCAACCAGATCTCCCAGGGCCCTGAGGTCATTTTTGATAGCCCTGGGAGTTCTGGTAGCAACATCATCATTCCCTAACTGCATAACCAATAAGGGATAGTAGTCAGAGGGCTGCGCCAGACTGGGCAGCCTTCTGGTAACATCCTTAACTTGTGCTCCTGAGAGGCAACAAACTTCCCTATGAGAAGGGTCTGGTCGACATATGGGGCCCTCTGATCTCCTCAGGAGGGAATCACCAGTAACAATTACCCTCCTCTTTTTTTTGAGGGAGCAAGTCCTGATGCCAGGGGAAGGCTGTTTAACCTTAGACTGCTCTGCCTCAGGCTGTTTAACCTTAGGCTGCTTTGCCTCAGGCTGTTTAACCTTAGGCTGCTTTGCCTCAGGCTGTTTAACCTTAGGCTGTTTAACCTTAGGCTGCTTTGCCTCAGGCTGTTTAACCTTAGGCTGTTTACCCTCAGGGAAAACCCCAGTTGGTGTGTCCTCCGGCATCAGTATCACCTCACCCTCGATCTCCAGTGCCCCATACCTGTTTTCCAAGGGCAGCGAGGAAGGTGAGGGAAGGCAAGGAGGTTTTGATTTGTGTCTTTTGAGAGGAATCTGCATCCATTCCCCTCTGCTTTTTGGATAACCAGCCTCTGCTGGGGGAGCCTGCAGAGGCTGCTTACTCGGGTTCATCTCTTTCTTCCTCTGGTTCATCTCTTTTCTACATTCCCTTACAGCAACCTCGTCCTTCAGTCTGGCCACCAGGTTGACCAGATAGTCGATCTGCTCACACCTAATGCAAGAGATACTTCCACTACCCTGCATCTCAAGAGCAGGCTCAAGAGCCAGGCTCCAGCACTCTCTGCAGCCAGATACCTGGACAACCACCTCTGTCTGGGTCGCCACTGATTTTTTGGAGGAGTTTTTGCTGCCCCTGGCCACAGCACCTCCTGGACAAGAAAATTAGAAAAGGTGCGCCGGGGCGTGCGGCTGGCTGCCGCCGGTGAGCACACAGCAGCTGCCCCTGAAATGGAAGGGCCGCGAGCCACCGCTCTCCCAGCTGTCCTGGGTCCCTCTTCCCTCCAGGGCTTCGTCCCACGACACTTTGGCTAGCAGATCCCTGAAGTGATCAAAGTCTGCACACCTGAAGTCTAGGGTCATAAGCTTAGAATAGGTCCTCCTGATTGCCCTGAGGAGATTAAATTCAACTGCTTCATGGTCACTGCAGCCAAGGCTGTCTCTGAGCCTCACATTGGTTACCAGCCCTCCCCTGTTGGTGAGGACAAGGTCCAGCAGAGCACCTTTTCTTGTTGGTTCCTCTACCATTTGGAGGAGGAAGTTGTCTTCTATGCAATCCAGGAACAGCCTTCCACCAGATCCTGTGACCTGGAAGCTGTTTCTATTTGCCTGTGGAGGGCCTCATCTGGTCCTACAGGTGGCCTGTAGGAGACCCCCACAGTAATATCTCCTTCCCCTGTCTTGCCTTTAATTCTAACCCATACACTCTCAACCAGCTCCTCATCTCTCCCCAGGTGGAGCTCCACTGATTCCAGCTGGTTATGGACATAGAGGACAACACCTCCTCCTCTCCTTCCCTGCCTATCCTTCCTAAAGAGCTTATACCCATCTATCCCTACATTCCAGCCATGGGAATCATCCCACCAATCTTCAGTAATAGCCACTGTGTCATGGCCTCCCAGCAGCACAGTGCCCTTAATTCATCCTGTTTGTTGCCCAAGCTGCGTGCATTTGCATAGAGGCACTTCAGCTGGGCTGGCCCTGCTGTCCCCTTGTGCCAATTTCCACAGAGTGTCCTGGTGCATCATTCATGCCTTGCCTCAGGGCAGCAAGTTGAGAGCCCTTACCAGCTCTCCATCCCTCTGCCTCTGGTGAGCTGCCCCTCTGTTTGTCACTGGCCAGCAGGAGATTATTAACCCCTTCCTCATTCAAATCTAGTTTAAAGCCCTATCAATGAGCCCTGCCTCTCATTGTTGCATCACCACTACCCATCTGAAAGACCAGCAGTGGGTAGTAGTCTGAAGGACTCACAAGGTTGGGAATTTTGCCTACAATGTCTCTTACTTGGGCACAGGGTGGCAGCAGACCTCTCTATGAAATGGGTTTGGTCTGCATATTCAGCCCTCTGCTCCCTTCAGTAGGGACTCTCCCATAACGATGACTCTATGAGGTTTCTTTTCCAGATTAGTTTTGATGGCTGGCCTGAGGCAACCTGCCATTGGTGCAGCTTCTGACCTTCTGGAGTCCTCATCCTTACCAATGACCTCTTCCTCCTGCAGAACCTCATACCTATTCTGTAATTGCACTGTGGGCAGCGTGCTGCTCAAAGTATCACAGTCTCACAGTGTCACTAAGGTTGGAAGAGACCTCGAAGATCATTGAGTCCAACCTGTCACCACAGACCTCATGACTAGACCATGGCACCAAGTGCCACGTCCAGTCCCCTCTTGAACCCCTCCAGGGACGGTGACTCCACCACCTCCCTGGGCAGCACATTCCAATGACGAATGACTCTCTCAGTGAAGAACTTTCTCCTCACCTCCAGCCTAAACTTCCCCTGGTGCAGCTTGAGACTGTGTCCTCTTGTTCTGGTGCTGGTTGCTAGAGAGAAGAGACCAACCCCTTCCTGGCTAGAGCCACCTTTCAGGTAGTTGTAGAGAACAATGAGGTCTCCCCTGAGCCTCCTCTTCTCCAGGCTAAACAATCCCAGCTCCCTCAGCCTCTCCTCACAGGGCTGTGGTCAAGGCCTCTCCCCAGCCTTGTTGCCCTGCTCTGGACACGTTCAAGTGTCTCGATGTCCTTCCTAAACTGAGGGGCCCAGAACTGGACACAGGACTCAAGGTGTGGCCTAACCAGTGCTGAGCACAGGGGCACAATAACCTCCCTGCTCCTGCTGGCCACACTATTCCTAATGCAGGCCAGGATGCCGTTGGCCCTCTTGGCCACCTGGGCACACTGCTGGCTCATGTTCAGGTGGCTGTCGATCAGCACCCCCAGGTCCCTCTCTGTTTGGCAGCTCTCAGCCACTCCAACCCCAGCCTGTAGCTCTGCCTGAGGTTGTTGTGGCCAAAGTGCAGCACCTGGCACTTGGACTTGTTGAATGCCATCCTGTTGGACTCTGCCCATCTGTACAGTCGGTCGAGGTCCCTCTGCAGGGCCCTCCTGCCCTCTAACTGACCAACCTCTGCTCCCAACTTGGTGTCATCTGCAAATTTGCTGATGACTGTCTCAATCCCCTCATCCAGATTGTCAGTGAAGACATTGAAGAGGATGGGGCCCAACACTGATCCCTTTGGGGACGCTACTGGTGACTGGCCTCCAGCTGGAGGTGGCACCATTCACCACCACTCTCTGGGCTCAGCCTCCAGCCAGTTCCTAACCCAGCTCAGAGTGTTGCTGTCCAAGCCACGAGCTGACAGCTTGGCCAGGAGTTTGCTGTGGGGGACAGTGTCAAAGGCCTTGCTGAAGTCCAGGTAGGCCACATCCACAGCCTGCCCCACATCCACCAGGCAGTCACCTGATCATAGAAGGAGATCAGGTTGGAGAGGCAGGACCTGCCCTTCCTAAATCCATGTTGGCTGGACCTGAGCCCTTGGCCATCCTGCAGGTGCGCAGTTATTGCCGCCAGGATGATCTGCTCCATCATTTTCCCTGGCACTGAGGTCAGGCTGACAGGCCTATAGTTTCCAGACTCCTCCATCCGATCCTTCTTGTGGCTGGGGACCACATTGGCCAGTTTCCAGTCATCTGGGACCTCACTGGTGAGCCAGGACCGGAGGAAAATGATGGAGAGCGGCTTGGCAGCTCATCTGCAGCTCTCTCAGCACCCTAGGGTGGATCCCATCTGGCCCCATGGACTTGTGAGTGTCCAAGTGGCTCAGCAGGTCCCAAACTCATTCCTCATGGATATCCAGGGCATTACACTGCTCCCTGACCCCATCCCCCAGCTCAGGAGGCCACTTGTCCTGAACTCCTCCTGCCTTGCTGTTGAAACTTGAGGCAAAGAAGGTGTTCAGGACCTCAGCCTTTTCCTCATCTTCAGTCACAGTGTTCCCCTCTAGGTCCAATAAGGAGTGCAGGTTCTTCTTGCCCTATTTTTAGTGTTAACATATTTGTAAAAATGCTTTTTGTTGTCCTTCCCAGAGTTGTTCAGCCTCAGTTCCAGCTTTTTTTTTCCTCCATAATCTAACAACTTCCTTAAACACACCTCGAGAAGCCTTCCCCTCCTTCCAAAGGTTATACAGCCTCTTTTTTACCCTTAGTTCCTCCAGGAGCTGCTTGCTCACCCAGGCCCAGAGCCTTCCCCTCGGCTCATCTTTCTGCAGATGGGGAACTGCCAGTTCCTGTGCCTTCAAGAGCTCCTGTTTGAAGTAGCTCCAACCAGCCTGGACCCCTCGGTTCTTGAGGACTGCTACCCAGGGAACTTTGCAAATAAGTGTCTTAAACAGGCTGCAGTTCGCCCTCCGGCAGTCCAAGGTGAAGGTTCTGTCGGTGCTCCTCCCTAGCTCCCTGCGTATTGAACACTTCACCATCTCATGGTCGCTGCACCCACAGTACAAGTAGCCCACTGGCTCCCTTTGCATTTCTTCCGTTGGGCAGAGATCTGTTCCCATTGGCCCTGCTCATGTGGGTTACTGCAGGGAGGCTGAGAGCCTTGCTGATGGGAGGGTGTCAAACTCCCTGCTCCACCAAGAGTCACCCCCTGTTCTGGTTTTATAGAGGTTAGATGATGAAAATAGTCAATTTTCCTTTTGCAGTCTCTTATGGTTCTTAGCCTTTCCACCTCTTCTTTCAGTTCGGCCACCATGCTCATCAGATCCCTGATCTGCTCACACCTGACACAGGAGTTGTTCCTTCCATCCTCCATATCAAGTGCCAGGCTCCAGCACTCACTGCAGCCACCTACCTGAACATCTGCATGCTTGAGTGTGGTCTCTGTTTGGGTGCCCACTGTTCTTCTACTAGCCTTTGTTCAAGTAGTAACCATCTTCCAGTAACCACCCTCTCCACCCCACTCGTTTGGTTTTTTTCCTGTGGGTGAGCAGGCCTGGCTGAGCTGCTCACCGCTGCCTCCTCTCTCCGCAGCCACAGGCTGGGTTCTGTTTGGTTGTCACGTGGTTTCCACGGCGACACCTCCCCCTGCTATGCTCAGGCACGTAGGCAACCCGAGCCTGTGTGGCTGTGGAAGTGGAAACAAGAAATGAGAAGGAAATGTCCCTGCAGGGGCAGTGAGGTGGTACAAGAGGGCATTCAGAGGGAGGCTGCACCAGCCCATGGCTTTCTCTCTCAAGAAATAGGCAGGAAGGACAGAGAGATATCAGTGAAAGTTATGAGATCTTGAGCTAGACTTGAAGAGAGGATTTTGTGTCTTCAAAGAAAGAGGCACAGGCATTGGACAACATGGGCAGCCTGTGGTGGAAACAAGTGAGGGCTGTGGCAAAGCTGAAAGCCCTCAGCAGAGGTGACCTCTTCATCACCATGGCTGTGGCCATTGTCCCTGCAACCAGAGGGTAGCTGAACTTTATTCACAAAGAATTCATTGCCTCCTTGCCCCACCCAGCGGTGTCACACCATAGACCTGCTCCAGCCATTGTACATCCTCAACATCCCACTCAGGATGGAAGCCATGCCCGGAGCCATGTGTGAGGGACAGGATTTCCTTTCCTATGGGCTGGATGGCCAAGGATTGGCCTCTTGGCTTAGACAAAACCCATCCAGGTTTCCTCAGCATCGGCACGATCTTGACATTGTCTTGAGCTCCCTGTTGTTGTTCTTGCTTCTGGTTTCTGCTCTAACAAGCCCCTGGGGAGGCTTTGTCAGTGATGGTTCTTAGTGGGACCTATTAACACTCCAGCTTAATTTGCTGTTTGCATCTGACCTCCTGAGAGATTCCTGCAGCTTCCTCTCAGTCTTGGAGGCTCTGGACTCCACACCAAAGCCACCAGTCCTTAAAATACCTTGATTTGTTCTTCTGCTGCTGAGCTGGGTCAGGCTCCTGGGCTGGAGGGAGCTGCTGGTAAATGGGCAGCTCTGCCCAGGGGTAGCTCCTTTGCACAGCACAGCAGGGCTGAGGGCACTACCGGGGGATCTCAGGGAGATGAGAAAGGCAGAGAGAGCTTCAAGGTGGCCAGGACTGGGAGGGTGTTGAGAGCTCAAACAGGAGAAACCTTCACAGCCCTGGACATGGTGAGTCTCCGCTGCAGGACAAGGGGTTTGCAGCTCCTGGATCTTGTAAAGCTGCCACATCCCACGGCCTCTGGGATCTCTCTTCTACAGAGGAGCAGGAGGAGGAGATGCTCCAGAGCAGAGCTTCCCATCTGCACCATCAGAGTCACGGGACATGACAGCTGCCTTCTGCTGGGATGACTGCAAGGCTGTGAAGCTGGGAGTGCGCAAAGTTCCTCCAAGGAAAGAGAAGTAATTTTGAGAGGATTTTCTGGGAAATAGCCATGGAATTGTCTGAAGGAAGGATGTCCTAACCTGTGGGATGCCTTCTCCTCTTTCAACAGCCCTCCATGCCCAGAGACAGACAATGTCCAACAGCAGCTCCATCACCCACTTCCTCCTCCTGGCATTCACAGACACATGGCAGCTGCAGCTCCTGCACTTCTGGCCCTTCCTGGCCATCTACCTGGCTGCCCTGCTGGGTAACAGCCTCATCATCACCACCATAGCCTGTGACCAGCATCTGCACACCCCCATGTATTTCTTTCTCCTGAACCTCTCCCTCATTGACCTGGGTGCCATCTCCACTACTGTCCCCAAATCCATGGTCAATTTCCTCTGGGACACCAGGGACATCTCCTATGCAGGATGTGCTTCTCAAGTATTTTTCTTTACCATTTTTCTTTCAGGAGAGTTTTATCTCCTCACCATCATGTCCTACGATCGCTACGCTGCCATCTGCAGACCCCTGCACTATGAGACCCTCCTGGGCAGCAGAGTCTGTGTCCACCTGGCAGCAGCTGCCTGGGCCTGTGGCGTTCTCAATGCTGTGCTGCACACAGCCGGTACATTTTCCCTGCCCCTCTGCCAGGGCAATGCTCTGGACCAGTTCTTCTGTGAAATCCCCCAGATCCTCAAGCTCTCCTGCTCCACATCCTACCTCAGGGAAGTCTGGCTCCTTGCTTTTAGTACTTTTCCGTTTATGGGAGGTTTTGTGTTCATTGTGGTGTCCTATGTGCAGATCTTCAGAGCTGTGCTGAGGATCCCCTCTGAGCAGGGATGCCACAAAGCCTTTGCCACCTGCCTGCCTCACCTGGCTGTGGTCTCCCTGTTTATAAGCACTGGCATCTTTGCCTACATGAAGCCCCACTCCATCTCCTCCCCGTCCCTGGATCTGGTGGTGGCAGTTCTGTACTCCGTGGTGCCTCCAGCAGTCAACCCTCTCATCTACAGCCTGAGGAACCAGGAGCTGAAGGCTGCCCTGAGCAAACTGATCACTGGATGCCTTCAGAAGCAATAAACTCTTTGTCTTCTCCTGTAGAGCAGTTCTGGTGTCACTCACTGCAGGCCCAGCCTGGCTTCTCAAGTGTTTAGTGGTGGAGGTGGATTTTTACTGTTTTTAACATCATCATCCCCTTCCTAATTCACTCTGCTTTTCTAACTAAGAATTTGTGTAACAGGACCTCTGTTCCTTGTTTGTTTAAACAGAATAAAGAGCCTTTGAGTAGCATTTTTTTTAAAGAGATTGTTCCTCCAGGGCAGTGCTGATGATGCCCTCTGCCCCAATGAGATTCATCTCAGGTGCTTTGCACAGGCTGATCGCAAATGTCCTTGTCTGTCCATGTTACCCTTTCTGGACTGTGCCTTGAAATATGCAGAGAGCCATCAGAGAAGTCCTGGGTCCTTGGAAAAGGCATCTTCAAGAAGGCCAAGAAGGAGCATGTGGCAAATTCCCGTCCCTGGGAAGGTGAGAGGTCAAACATCCTTGCAACAGGGCCTTGCAGGAGGAGAGAGGGATCACTGAGCCCCTATGGGTAGGGGCAGGAAGGGGATGTTTCGTGTCTGGACTTTAGCCAGGGCTTTGCCATGGGCTCCCATAGTCTCTTTAGAGCCAGACTGATGACAGCTGGACTGAAGGAATGCATGAGGTGGTTGGTGGGAAGCCAGCTGCTGGATCCAGCCTAGAATCCCAGAATCCATCTGTGTGTGGCAGGTGCAAACTGCCCCACCCACCCTCAGCAGAGCCCTGACAGACCTTGAGCCGAGCTTGCTGGTGCCCCTCAATCTGGGCCTCACTCTTCCAGTTCATTCAAAACCTGAGCCCAGCTCGGACTGGCAGGGGCATAAATGGAGTTCTGCTATGGAGAGAGGCTTGCTGGCCTGCTGGCTGCCTGTTTGCCTGCTGTCTTTGTTTGCTTCTCTCCCTCTCCACACCTTGGCAGCCTGGAAAGTCTCCAATGGGGAATACATATCCTGGGTGTCCATGGGAGATTTTTGACTTTGTTCCACTGACAGTTTGCACATTTTGGGTCATTCCTCCCGTTTGTCCCAGTCCATGTTAAAACCTGAGATGTTGTGGTATTGCAATAAATTCACCATTTTTGCCTTCATAACAAACTGGTTGGAAGAGATCTCAAAGCTCATCCAGTCCAACCCACGACCCAGCACTGAAGGGTCAGCACTAAACCATGTCCCTGAGCAGCAGATCCACAAACTTCTTGAAGACCCCCAAGGATAATGAATTTGTCTGTGCAGGGCAGACCACTCCAATATTTGAGGACACACTGAGTGAAGAAATACTTCCTGTGCCTGGTTCTCCCCTTGAAACCATTTCCTCTAGGCCTGGCCCTTGTTACCAATGAGAAGAGGCTGCCCCCTCCTTGCTCCAACCTCCCTTCAGGGAGCTGTAGGCAGCAATGAGGTCTCCCCTCAACCTCTTCTCCTGACTGAACAACCCCAGCTCCCTCAGATGGCCTTCATAGGCCATGTGCTCCATGCCCTTCTCAAGCCTCATTACTCTTCTCTGGACACATTTCAGGATCTCAATGTCTCTCCTTTAGTGAGAGGCCCAGAACTGCACACAGCACTTAAGGTGTGGCCCCTCCAGTGTGAGTACAGGGGGATGATCACCTCCCTGAACCTCTGATCTGCTCAGGGTCTGGCCACAAGAGGGTGATGATTGGTTATGGGATCTTATGGTCAGTTGTGTCTCAGGAACTCACAATTTAGTAGGAACCTAAAGGCTGTGAAGAGGCTGTGAGGTCACTTCTGCATCAGGAGGGGATTGGCCAACAGCAGCACCGTGGCTGGGAAAGGGACTCTGAGGTCAGTTCTGACAGCAGGAGCTGACAGGGCAGCCCTTGGCTGATGGATGGCAGATGTGCTTTTGAGTTCCCATCTGAAATTGTCTCTGCCAGGCCAGCAGAAGGCACCTGGCTGGCAAAGTGACTGTGAGATGCCCTCTGCCAAAGGGCCTGGGCTCACTCCAAGAAGGGGCTCATGGTTTGGTTGCCAGGTCTCTGCTGCCTGAGTCCATGACGTGAGAGGGCAGGCACAGGGCTTGGTGGTGTCTGTCTGAGAAGCTGCAAGGCCAACAGCCTTGGCAGCTCATGGTGAAGCCACTTCTGTCTGCTCAGCTGAAAGGCCACAGGAAAGCTGATGGGTTGGGTAGCTGCTTGAAGGGTTCTTTCCCTGATGGATAAGCTTTCCTTGGAGGTAGGAAACAGCTGGGAAGAGAAACACTGCCAAATGATGCAGCTGGGCAGGTGAAGATTTGATGTAAGGAGCAAGAGACCTCACTCAAAGGGTTGTTCTGTGGTATGAGAAGTTCTCCAGAAGTCTGGGATTAGCTCATCCCTTGGTGTTCAAATGGGCAGGGTTTGAGTGCAGACAGAGGTCACTGAAGGTATGGAAATGCCAGGGTGGGGAAGTGAGATGAGTGTCTACACCCTGCAAGGAAACAGAGGCAGCTGTCAGGACAGCACAAACTGTGGTGTACAGCCTGGACCCACACATGAGACAGGATCTGCCTACCATGAGGCTGTGGTCAGTCCTTGGACTTTCAGCTCCTTAAAGGAAACCCAAGGTTTTCTCACTTGAACTTTACCTTTCTCCACCTGCAATTATCACCTCCAGTGAGCTGCTCTAACAAGTCCCTTGGAGACTTTGGCAGTGACAACCCTCAGTGGGACCCATTAATACTTCAAGGTACTTTGTGCTTTGCTTCTGACTTCTTGAGCAGTTTCTTCACTCTTCTCTCAGTATCTGAGGTTCATGTAATGAGCTCCAAGTGCCCTAAGGAGCTGTTTGGCTCTCTGGAATTTCCTTCAAGATGTCAAACTGCACATAATGAAGATCTTTTTTTTATGTCAAAGGTAAAATATTTGAGTAGTTTTCAGTTTAGATCAGAGGAGAGAATTCACCAAATGACACTGCCCCAGGCTGTCTCCCCAGCACAGCTGCACTTGCCTGAAAATCTGTCCCTGCACTTCTGACACTGTATGGACAGCTCTGTTCCTCACCCTCCCCATGCCTCTCATTACCCCTGTGGGATTACATCATTGCTCCTTGCATCAGACTTCTCCACTGCTCCGTGCAGCCGGAGTTCACAGCTCCATGGCACCAGCTGCCCCTTGCTCTCCTTAGAGGAATGGCTGCACAGCCACAGAAGAATTGTCGCTGTTTGGAAGCAAAGCAAAGTAAAACCTGAGGAAGTTCCATCAGCAATCCAACCCCTCTGAAACCATCTGCTCAGCTGTCTCTCAGCAGCTTGCCTCTCTACAAGGATGTGGCAAACCAAACAACTTATGACATGGTTATGATTTATCAGCCAGTCAGGATTTCTTGAGAGCGAGAAGCAGATGAAGTAGCAGCTGTTTACCATTAACCAATATGCAGTTCCTAAGGTGGTTCAGCAGAATGTTATAATCAAACAGCCACTTAATTACAGAGTGGATGAGGGCAAGGCTGACAGTGATTGCAAGAGATCCTGAATTCAACTCAATTTCTATGGCTGTGCCTGGAAGGAACCACAAAGCACACAAACATAGGGACAGACAGAGCTGTGTCCAGTGACAGATAGAATCCCCAACCCTGGTGACAGCAGAGGTGTATGTCCAAACACACAGAGAGGTGGAGAGGTGGCTGGCAGGGAGGCTGACCTAGAGTTCAGTTTCCTCTGAGCTCAAAGCAAACACTCACAATGCTTTGACATTCTCAGCAAATAAGAACTGAGCCTGCAGAAGTCTGACTTGGTCCTGGACCTTGGCGCAGGTTGTTCTTGAGGGATGTCTGACTGGGGCAGATGCTGGATACAGCTGTTGCCATCCAGTCAGTCCAGCATGACTTACAGCTCTGATGTGTAGTCTACCTGTGAGGGAGCTATGGGGTGGATGCAAAGAAAGGGATAAAAGTTCTTTGTGTTTATATCCTACAGACTGTTCCAGCATTACCCCAGTCCAGCACCATGTATGGTCCATTAGCCTCTCCCAGCAGCAGCCACACAAGGCATTACAGAGGGGAGTCTCCTCTTCTCCAGGCTAAATAACCCCAGCTCCCTCAGCCTCTCCTCATCAGACTTTCCCTCTAGTCCCTTCACCAGTCTCGTTGCTCTCCTCTGGACCCACTCCAGCACCTCAGTATTTATCTTGATGTGAGTGGCCCAGAACTGCACACAATATTTGAGATGAGGCCTCATCAGTGTCAAGTACAGAGGCAGAATTCCACCCCTAGTCCTGCTGGCCACACTATTTCTGATACAAACCAAGATGCCATTGGCCTTCTGTGCCACCTGGGCACACTGCTGCTTTAGAGGGTTTGCCATCCTGTGAAGCACTCAAGATCCCTTGCCCACAGTGTGGATGGCCAAACCGAGACTGACTGCATGATTGCTGTGTCAACGAAACCAGAAGACAGCTGAATTGGCACCGATTGCAGTGATTGCCATGGAAATGGACCAAGAAAGCAAAGAAGGGAGAGATGTAGGAACCAAGAGCTGACAGATCACAGGAAGGTGACAGACCTTCCTGTTCCATGGGAAAGTGCAGCAATAATGGAACACTGCATGGAGGGAGTGTGAAAAGCAGGCTGGGAAGCCACCTGCAAGAGTGTGATTAATAAACAGAGGAAGCTGAAGGTCAGTAGGATGTGGGAAGGGAAGCAAATCATTCAACCATCTCCTACCAAACTGGAGCTTGCCTACAGCACAATGTCATTTGCTCACCTGGAGCAAGTGGCCTCAGCAGCTGGGTACTTCTAATCAAACTCCAATTAATTCTTCCCTGCTACAGAGGGGGCACAGATGGGCCAGCAGACCCAAACTGACCAGAAAGGTATTCCATACTGTAATGGTTTAGCACAAGGGCTAAGCTGCCTTCTACCCCAACACAAAATTGAGGAGATGAGGAACAGTCTGTGGCAGTTTAGGCTGGGGCCCTCCTGTTACTGCCACATAAGTTACACCTCCTGCGTCCCGAGTGTCCAGCCCAGTAAGGTGGACGTAGGAAACAGCATATTTCATACCCATAAATCCTGCGCCCTGTAAGTCCATCTGCAAAGTCATTCTCTTCCTCTCTCTTCCCTCGCTGCTCCCGTGGGAGATGCTCCCTATTTGGTAACAGTGGGGGAGTAACTCAAGGCCTCTTAGGCCTGGCTAGGCCTAATGCCAGGAGAAGGAGAGGGGGCACAGTTTCAGACCTGGCCAGCCTGAGACTAGCCTAGTAGGGTGGTGGGGGGGAGGTGTGTGTGAAGAAAGAGCCCTGAGGGTTTTGGGTAGACCCTCACGTCAGGAGAAGGGATATTATAGGAGGCCTTTGGGTGTGCTGTAGGGGACTCTGTATGCTCTGGGATTCTTTTGTCACTATGCTTGTAGCTTCTGTAAAATGCTAATTGCTTTTCTGTTTAAACTTTCCATCACTTTAGCAATCCATTTGTGTCAGTGTCATTCCTTTGCCCCTTTCAAGGGCAATAGAGGATCTGTCTGGCCTCAAACCAGGACACAGAGACAACTCAGGGCTGAGATAAAGAGAGAAGAATTTAATGTAACATAAGATATCTTAAGCACAATGCATAATTACCTTAGCTAAGTATCTAATTCATCTAATCATGCAATGCAGGATTACCTTAGCTTAGCCTATTTGTAGAAGCAGTGCAGTGAAATACACAGGGAAAGGAAAGGAGCATAAACCCAAAAATCCAAACGCAGCAGCCAATTGGCTCTTTTCCCACCACCATGTCTGCAGAAAAGCCAACAGCCAAGAACCCAGAGCCCAGAAGCAGCAGCCGGAACAGGAAGCCTCCCATGTTGCCATCTGAACTTCAAGCCCCATAATACTTTGCTCCAGTCAACACTTCAGTTTTGAAGCTGGCATGGCTGCAGCTTGGTGTCAGTAACAGCAGCAGCTTCAACTCAGCCCATGACACATGCCAGATTGTCGGTGACGGAGACTGAGGTCAATACAGACGGCCAATATGATCCAGTATTGTTCCTTTATTGTTCCAGTATTGTACGAGTACAGTGCGAGCATAGTGAGTGTAGTACAGCAAAGTGAAGTGAAGTGAAGTGCGTATTAAGGGAACTTCTACAACTCATACAGACTCAGGGAGCATCGTTGGTGTAGCCTCATTGGTTCCCCACGGGTGACCACACATCACACTACTATAGATTATTGGTCACACTACTAATACCACGCCAGGTTGTTGATGCAGGTGTGTGTCCTGTTATTCCCAGATAACTTTCTGTGTTTATAGCTACCAGTGTCCTGCTTCAGTTACATGCTGCAGGCACAGCACTGCTTTGCTACACTGCTAGCCACTTCTGCACTTACACTGAGCATGGCCTACCACCATGTCAGGCTCTGAGGCTACACTGCCAGAGTGCTCACACTGCTCATCGCTGGCATTGCCACACCAGATGACTGATGTCAGCTCAGACACAAAAGCCAAGTGAAGTAATGATGTTGGCAAGCATGGTCTCCACAGGCTGTGCGAGGTCAAGATGTTTCCAGGTGAAAACAATTGATTTCCTTGCACAGTTAGCTATTTTTCTAAAGCAGAGGTTTCTAAAGCAGAGTTTTTGGCTATTTTCTACTGGCGTGCATCTAAGCACAGCATACAATAGGTTAAAATGAGCAAAAGAAGCTCTTCAGCACATCCAACCCAATTCTGCCTGGTCTTTCTTTTCAGTTACAGAATGTTTACATTCTTTTCTAAGTCACAGACTAAACATTTCTCTAACTCCAGCAAAGGCAAATCTCCCTCAGCAAAGAAGCAGGTGTGGGACATTTGTTGGTGGCATCTGTGCTCCAGAGCAGCTGCTACATGTGTTGGCGCCTTGCTTCCCAGGAGTGACCAAACATCACCTGGCTGGATGGGCAGTGGAGAAGAACATCTTTCTTTGCTTTTGCTTTCATGCACAGCCTTGGCTTTTGCTTTGTACTATTAAAATAGCTTCTATCTCATTGCAACCTTCTGGGATCTCTTTCCCTCTCCCCTGTCCATCTAAGCAGGGCAGTGACAGAGAGCCTTTGGTGGACATTTGGCCCCCAGCCAGGACCAGACCACAACAGGGTCTTTCAACTGGCACAAAATTTGCCCTGCACAATTCCATTAGACCCAGGGCTTCTGATGGGCTTTGCACAAGCTCACCACTGGATCTGATTCTCTCCAGCAGGCCTGAAGCTCATTCCAGCTTTTCCATTGGTTCACCAGTAGCTGTGATGCCTTCCAGCAGGCCTCAGGTTAGGGTTAGGCATTCTGGGTAGGTTTCTTCTGACCCTCTTGGTGCCTTCCCATAGGTCCAGGGATTCATGAGGGCCTCCCACTGCCCCAGCAGTGGCCTTGCTGGTTTACTGTGCACCCTGTGCTTCCAAAAGGAATTCTGATGCCCCATTCAGCAAGCCTGAGGGTTCTCAGCCATGTTTTCTGAGGGCAAAACAGAGGCCCTGCTGCTTTCCTGTGAGCCTGGGGCTTTGCTCAGTGTTTCCCCTGGCCCAGCACTGCCCTTGGTGTATTTCAGTGAACCTGGAAGGCAGCAGGGACACTTGGGGCCACAGGACTGACAAGGGAAGCCTGGACTAACTGTCAGTCAGCAGGGGCACTGCAAGGCTAGTGGAACACCAGAGGCAAAGCCCAGCTTCTCTGCAATGATGCAGCACCACAGGTAGGCAGTGGAATCCCATCAGAAACATTAGACTGGTTGGAACACATCAATCTCACAATTTAAAAACTTCTAGAACTCCTAAAAACTTCTAAACCGGTGTAGGCTGTGCCTTTAAGAAAGGCACAGTTGCCTGGACACTCTGGCTGAATGTTTTTGATATTTAACTGACAACAAGATAGTCTAAACTAATTTCATTGGTAGATGGTAGAATGCAACTTTAAGTTCTGTCAGTTCAGTCTGGGTGCAGTCTGTTCTCTCTGTTCCTGTGGGCCTGCTTTCTCTCTCTGAAGCAACAGCTTGCCGGACAGGAGCGACCTTGAATTAACAAAGCTAACAGATAAGGAAACTAATTCTTGCACACGCTTTGAGCTAACAGAATTTTCTCCTTAATTGCCTTTCTCTCTCTCTCTAAGCCTTTTTGGGAAAAAAGGGAGGTAGGGAGGGAGAGAGGGGGGATACAGGGGCCAGGGGGGCACACGCTCCTCCAGCTGTGGGTCTTCTGTATTATGTTCATTGCTGTATATTTCTGTATATATTGTAAATACTGTATAGTTGTGTACAGAATCATCTGCACTCCATCCCTGCTTGTAAATACAGCTGATTTCATTTGCCTCTGTGAGTAAGTTAGCTGTGGTTTCTTTGTGTGTGGGGGGAGAACTTTCTCACCCTACCACACCAACTGGCAGCCAGGGCTGTGCAGCTCCTCAGTCTGCTGCTTCAGGCTGTAGCAGATGTTTGGACTGCTGAACCCAGCTAAGGCCCTTCCCCGTCGACTGGGCAGTTTCCCCCTCGGGGGTCCACTTCTCCTGAAGCCACGGTGGGCTCTTTTGACGGGTGGGCATGGCCATAGAATGCTGTAGCTTCTCAGGCTCTCAGCGAAGGTCCCTCCTCTGGAGAGACTCTCAGGGCTGCGGCTCAACGGGCCTGCCCGCACGCTGGCTTCTCCTCCTCTTGCAGAGGCCACGAGTTTGCTTGCTTATAGGAGAGAGAAGCAATGAGCTGAAGAGCAAAGGCTTTGGCACACAGGCAATGAGCTTGTTGGCTGGAGCAAGGAGAGAGGCCAAAGAAGAAGAGGGCAATACTTGTAAGTCTCTCGAGGCTGGGTGTTGGCCAGTGGGCACTCTCCTAAGCAAGCAGCTTCAGCCGACAGGAAGCGTGAAGCTAGAATGATGCCAGGCTTGCTATGAGCACGAGCAGCCCATGTGATGGCTGCGGGCAGCTGTTTGTGCCGCCTGGGCCTTGGTGCCCCTCCGGAAAGGAGAGGGATGTGTCCACACATGCTGGGACAAGTTTCAGTACCTGGGGCACAATTCTGGGCATCATGTGCCTTCCCCAGAACTGGACATGAGGAAGAATCAATCCTGGAGAGAGGGGGCAGGCATTGGGAAGGGCTGCGCAGGGAGGTGGTGGAGTCCCCAACCCTGGATGTGTTTAAAGGTGGTTTGGGTGTGGGGCTTGGGGATAGGGTTTAGGGGCGAGCCTTGTAGAATAGAGCTCTCGGTTGCCCTTGGGGAGCCTGAGGGTCTTTTGCATCCTGAGTGTTTGTGTGTGCTTTGTGAAATGGGTGATCTGCAGCAGTCCTGTCAAACCTCAAGTATGCCACAGCACAGGCACTGCAGGTGTGCTGAGCAGCAGCTTTTTCTCCTCCCCGTGGCAGTGGCTGTGGCCCTGGCAGAGTCATTTCCGGCAGCTCTGCTCTCGTGGGGCTCTGGCTGGGCCCTGTGGCCTTTGGAGTCTCTCTCAGACACGCAGCAGCAGCGCTCTCAGCATGCGCCTCGCCTGTCTCCTCCTGGCTGCCTTCCTCAGGCAACCACAGGGTAAGCACTGCCTTGCCCTGGCTGAGGGAAAACTTTCTCTCCAGGTCTGCCCCTGTGAGGTACCCTAATAAGGGGCATTTCCTTGCTCTCTTCCAGGCACCATGGGGCAAGTCTCTGTCACCCAGCAAGAAGGACAAGTCACACTGAAGCAGAGAGACACCTTCCACACCAAATGCTCATACCAGTCACCTAGCTTCAATGCCTTGCTCTGGTACCAGCAGAGGAAAGGCCAAGCTCCCCAGCTGCTCTCGTCCCAGGCAGCAGCTGGCCCCAAGCCCAGCGGCCGTCTGACCACGCTGCTGAACACCACGGGGAAATACAGCCTGCTGCAGCTGGAGGCAGTGGAGGTCTCTGACAGTGCCTTGTACCTCTGTGCTGTGGGTGACACCCTGGTGCAGGAGCTTGCTTGGCTGTGCAAGAAGCCAGGGGAGGCAGGGGAAGTGTCTGGGCAAGGCTGAGCTTGGGGCAAGAGGCTCTCAGCTCTCCCCTGGCAGTGCTGCTTCCCCTGAGCACCCAGGGATCTGCAGGACAGGATCCATGATTGAATCCATTCTGTACTGTCCAGGCAGCAGTTTATTCAGTCATGCTATTTATTCAGACAGGTTCTTCTGTACTGCAACAGCATCTCAGCAATGGCTCAGTCTTCTGATCACCAGTGTGTGGAATGCTGCACTGGCTGGGGAAGAGCCAGGAGCACATCCAGGATCCATTGCATTCAGACATTGGTTTGCCTTGACCACCATTAATGTCCACAGTCCCATCCCTCTGGCCCTACAGCAGCTGGGTTTGTCTTGCCCTGAGACAGAGACAGCTTCAAAGTACTTCCCCTCTGCCATTTCCCTCTTGAATCCCTGCCATGGTGGCTGATGTAAAGGTGCTGCACCTTCTCCTTCTCCTGTCAGCCCCTGCAGCAGTGATACACACTGACCGTAGCCATCAACATCCTGGTTGAGTGCACAGAGTCTACTGAGGACAGCAACTGGCAGGAGTGGCTGACACAGGAGGCTGTGCTGCCATTCAGCCAGGCTGAGAGCTGGGCAGGGAGAAACTGAGTGAAATTCTACAAGGGCAAGGGTAGAGTCTTGCACCTGGGAAAGGACAACTCCAGGGACCAGTGTGAGTTGGGGACTGAGCTGCTGGAGAGCAGTGAAGGGCAAAAGGACCTGGGGGTCCTAGTGGACAGCAGGTTGACCATGAGGCAGCAATGTGCTCTGGTGGCCAAGAAGGCCAAGGGCATCCTGGGGTGGAGTAGAAGGCTCTGGTTGGTAGGGTGAGAGAGGCTCTTCTCCCACTCTTCTCTGCCCTGGTGAGGCCACATCCAGACTATTTTGTGCAGTTCTGGGCCCTCAGGTCAAGAAGGACCTGAGGGAACTGCTTGGAGGAGTCCAGTGCAGAGCCACAAAGATACTGTAGGGAGTGGAACATCTGCCTGGAGAGGAAAGGCTGAGGGAGCTGGGGCTCTGTAGCCTGGAGCAGAGGAGACAGAATGTTGCTCTCATTCATGCTGATAAAGATGTGCAGGGCAGTGTCAGGAGGACAGAGCTCTGCTCAGGGATGTCCAATGACAGGACAAGGGGCAATGGATGCAGGCTGGAGCAGAGGAGGTTCCACAGGAAGGTCAGGAAAAGCTTTTTCCCTGTGAGGGTGAGAGAGCCCTGGAGCAGGCTGCCCAGGGCGGGTGTGGAGGCTCCTGCTCTGGACATATTCCACATCCACCTCGATGCATTCCTGTGTGATCTGCTCTAGGTGACCCTGCTCAGGCAGGGGAGTTGGACTGGATGACCTCTTGAGGCCCCTTCCAACCCCTAACATCCTGTGATTCTGTGGTTCTGTGGTTTGATGAAAAGCTGAAGGCAGCAGCTCCAGCACAGGGCATGCCTGGGCTCTCCCCGCCTCTGCTCTCTAGAGTGACAGCCCCAGCTTCAGCCTGATCTCAGCAGGTGTCTCATTTCCCCCAGTGGTGCAAAGAAAGAATGGATGACAGCCTCCTTCCTGGTGCTGGTCATCTCCTCCAGGAAGAGCTGGGGCTCTGGAACCAGCCACAAAGAAGAGTGTCCCAGGGGGAGAGGAGATTGCTTGTCCCTTGGCTGTTGCAGAGTTCCCACAGAACTCTCTTGGCTTGCCCTGAGAATGGAAGGGTTCCGAAGGTGCCTCCTGGGCTGCTCTGAGTAGTACCAAGGAGAAGAAGCATCCCAGAAGAGGAGAGGGAAAGGAGGAGAAGAGAAGAGGGAAGAGGAGAGGGAAAGGAGAGAGCAGGAGGAGAGAAAGGCAGAGCTGGGCCATGCTTGCGGGCTGAGCCCTTCCAGCCTGGCACTGCAAGGAGGGCCAGGGGTGCTCAGACTCTGAGCCCTACTCTGAGCAGGCCTTGCAATGTCTGATCTGCAGAGGTCCTGTCCAGCAGCAGTTATGCCATGGAAAGAGTGGAAAGGCTTTGGCTGATTTGTACCTCCAAGGTTCGACTTGGGGAGAGGACAAGTGCAGATCCAAGTGGTTTGGAGGAAACTGCTCAGGGGGGTTGGGTCAACACAGAAGGTTCTTTGGTTTGGGGGAGCATTTAGGAACTTGATTGATGAGAGCAGATGGAGAGTGTGGCAGGCAACATCATTTCTCTGTTGAAGAGAGAGCTGGTTTAGAGAGTGGAGGTGCTGAGAGGGGTGCTGAGAGGGGTGTGCAGAGTTCTGTTTGTGAGTCCTGCAGCTTGGAGAGTGCTGACAGGAGCTTGGGTTTAGACACGGCAGGAGCAAGGGCAGGACACACAAGACATGGGCTTGAGCCTGGAGAGAGAGGAGGCAAAAGGCATCAGGGAGAGGGATCCCCAAGACATGCAGAGGGCAATGTGTCAGAGAGGTTGGTCACCAGCTGCAGGCCTCTCCCCTTCTGTCCCTCCCCTGGGAGCAGCAGCAGCTGTTGGCTGCAGGAGCAACCTGTGTCTCTGCTGGAGGAGACCACAGCACAGGCACTGCAGGTGTGCTGAGCAGCAGCTTTTTCTCCTCCCCGTGGCAGTGGCTGTGGCCCTGGCAGAGTCATTTCCGGCAGCTCTGCTCTCGTGGGGCTCTGGCTGGGCCCTGTGGCCTTTGGAGTCTCTCTCAGACACGCAGCAGCAGCGCTCTCAGCATGCGCCTCGCCTGTCTCCTCCTGGCTGCCTTCCTCAGGCAACCACAGGGTAAGCACTGCCTTGCACGGCAAGCATGGTTCCTCTTCTGCCCAGGGCCCCCTCAGCCCCTCAGCAGAGCTCTGCAGGAGCTGCTCTGCACTTAGGGGCCAGGCTTGGGAAGCCTCAGCTCACACAGCTGGCTTTGCAGCTGCTTTCTCGAGGGGCTGCTGCTGCTGGAACAGCAGAGCTCAGATGCAGAAGCAGCAGCTCCTCTCCTGACCATCTCAGCCCTCTTGCCTTCCTCTCCTCTTGCCAAGTGTCCACCTCTCTCAGCCCCTCTCTGCTGCTCTCTCTGGGCCTATTGTTTCAATCTGGGCAGCAGAAGTGACAGGAGGGAAGAGCTGGGTGAAAGCTGAGCTCTCTCTGGGGTATCTCTGTGGGAGGGAATTGGCATTCCTGTGCTGTGGGATCCACGCTGAGCTGAGGTCTCAGTCCTCCTGCCCAAAGACACCACCTTGCTGTGCCCATCCATGGGGCTCTGCTGCAGCACCAGTCACCAGGAGCCTTCTCCTCTGACATTTTCCATCTCCACTTGTTCTGCACATCAGACTCTTTCCCTCCACAGTCTCTCTCCTTTGCTCTCTTCCAGGCACCATGGGGCAGGTCACTGTCACCCAGCAAGAAGGACAAGTCACACTGAAGCAGAGAGACACCTTCCACACCAAATGCTCATACCAGTCACCTAGCTTCAATGCCTTGCTCTGGTACCAGCAGAGGAAAGGCCAAGCTCCCCAGCTGCTCTCATCCCCAGGCAGCAGCTGGCCCCAAGCTCAGCGGCCGTCTGACCACGCTGCTGAACACCACGGGGAAATACAGCCTGCTGCAGCTGGAGGCAGTGGAGGTCTCTGACAGTGCCTTGTACCTCTGTGCTGTGAGAGACACCCTGGTGCAGGAGCTTGCTTGGCTGTGCAAGAAGCTGTGTGAGGGGCAGGAGAGCCCTGGTTGTGGCCTGGCTGACTCCTCTCCACATCAACCTGTGAGAGACCTCAGTGATTCAGAGAAGGACAAGAAACTCAGTCAGTTTCTCATACTATGCTTTGATTACAGCCCTGGACCATGGGGGATCCTTCCCAAAGCCTGTGTGTCTCCAGAGGGTTCAGTGCAGGCTTCTATGCAAACAGTTCTCTCTCTCAAATGCCAGAGGAGTGCTGATGCTGCACAGGGAGTCCAGGTGCTTCCTAGCAATACCAAGGTGATCTATCTGAGAACCACAGAACTATCTCACAGAAAGTCCTGGTGCCTCCTCTCTATGCAAAGCTTATCTATCTAATCCTGCCCTCCTTCAGGTCCATCCACCCCCCTCCTGCATTCCAGCTAACAAAGACAGGGGAGGTTCCTTATCAGCTGTTTGGACATAGAGGGCATGTGGGAGTCCTGCCCTTGCTGTTCTTGTCCTTGGCTGATGGCCATGGCCTCCATTGCAAGTGCAGGGGGAGAGATGCTGAGCAGAAGCTCTTGGGCTGCCTCTTTCTTCCAGCACAGAGCTACTGAAACCAGGAGAACATCTCTTCCAGGTTTGATCCCCACTGCCTGTGCAGGAGCCAGGGATGTCTCCCTCAGCTGCAAGGGGCAGTGCCTGGAAGGGCCTCACTGCTGTGCTCCCTACTCTCTCCTTCCTCTGGGAATGATGAATTGGCCACTTGTGTCCCCTCCTCATCCCCCAGGCCCAGGCCAATGCCTTGCTTACACAGCAAGCTGAGGCAATGACACCAAAGCAGGATGCAGGTGGAGGCAGAGGCTGGGCTGTGGGAAACTTGAATGGCTCTGGAGTGGCCATTTGTGAAGGTGCTGCCGCTGCTGCTGAAGAGGAAAGATCCCAGCTCAGGGCATGGGCTGGGTGCTTGTTTTCCCAGGGCTGCCTTTTCCTTGCCTGCCTCATGCCCTGGAGGAGGCAGCTTCTGAGTGCTGGGCCTCAGAGACCCCAGCATGGCCATGGCAGGAATGTGGCAGTGCCAGCAGAGGCCTCAGCTCAAGTGCTGGATGGGTGCAGTGCAGGAAGTGATCTTCACCTGGGCCACACAGTGAGCTTTGCTGGGGCTGTGCTGCCAGGAAGGGGCCCTGCAGTCCTTCTCAGCTCCCCCAAGGCTTCCCTGGCTCAGGATCTGCCAGGTCTTTCTTCTTCCCTCTCTCCTTCCCTTTCTTCTGTTCCTCACTCCCAACCTGCTCGTGTGCTCACTCGTGGTCAGCTTGCCAGCAGCTGGCCTCTGCTGCTGCCATTCCTTCTGTTCCTCCTAGCACTGGCCAGATGCCTTCTGAGTGTCTCCAAGGAGGGACAATTCCCAAGCTCTCTGGGCACCATGTGCCAGTGCTTGCTCTCCCACATCCGTTAAAGCCTTTCCTGATGATTCAGACAGAGCTTCCTGGGCTCCAGCTCTCTGCCCACTGCCTGTGGTTCTGTCCTGGGCACCTCTGAAAAGAGCCTGCCTCCATTTCCTTTGCACCCTCTCTGCTGGGTTTGTGTGGGAAGGTTTTGGCAGTGGGTGGGCTACAGGGGTGGCTCCTGTGAGAAGATTTTAGAACCTTCTGCCAGGTTGAACAGAGCCTGTGGAGCATCCCAGGGTTGTTGTCCAAGGCTGAGCCCAGCAGTGATGGTGGTAGGGCCTGTGTGACAACCTGTTGCAGGGAGGGGAAAGTCAGTGGAGGAGATGGGGAGGAGGTGCTCCAGGCACTGAAGCAGCCCATGCAGAGCCCCAGGGGAGGCAGGTTGTCTCCCTGCAGCCCATGGAGGTTAATGCTGGAGCCAATAGCCTGTGGAGGATCCCAGGCTGGAGCAGGTGTGACCCCATGGAAAGTTGTCCTTGGAGCAGGCTCCTGTCAGGCTCCCTGTCAAGAGGACCCTCTAAAGAGGAGCCCACGCCGGAGCAGGCTCCTGGCAGGACTTGTGACCCTGTGGGGGACACACATTGGAGCAATTTGCTCTTGAAGGACTGGGCCCCAGGGAAGCAACTCCCCCTGGGGCAATTGGTCAGGCAGCCCAAGGGAAATACTCCCACTGGAGAAGTTCATGGAGGACCAACTGCCCACACAGGAACAGGGGAAGAGAGTGAGAAGTCATCTCCTTGAGGAAGAGGAAGCAGCAGTGACAGCCTGAGAGGAGCTGACCCAAATTGCCTGCCCTCTGTGTCTCTTGGGGAGGGTGGTGGGAGGAGGACATAAGAGCAAAGCAGCAGGGGAGCTGATCCCAGACAGAAGGGAGGGATGGGGGAAGGTGTTTTGAGATTTGGGGGTGTTTCTCATTATCCTCATTGGATTGCTGATCCATTCGATTAATTTCCCCAATTCAAGTCTGATCTGCCTGTGACAGGACTGACTGAAGGATCTCCCTGTCCTCATCTCCCCCCACCAGCCTCTCATTGTCTTTCCTCTCTCTAGTGAGGAGGGTTCTGATCTCTGGCTTGCTGGGCACCTGACATCTCCTCTCCCTTTAGGTGTCTCTGCTCTTCATAAGATCCCACCCCAGTATCTCTTCTCTGTGCTGAGCAGTCCCAGCTCTCCCAGCTTTTCCTCTCAGAAGAGATTCTCCAGCTGATTCTTTCTGCCCCTTCAGTGGATTCTCTCCAGGACTTCCATAGCTCCCACATCCCTGGGGGTCCACAGCTGGGATCAGTATCCTCCAGAGCTGAGTAGTGGGGAGGAAGCATTTTTCATCAGCTGCTGGCAGCATTCCTCTGGAGAGCTGTACAATCTTGTCAAGAGATCTGGGTTGTCATGGCAGGAGATGGGATATGAGGTTGCTGCTGCACCACACAGCTTGGTGTTGTCACCAAACTTGCTGAGGCTGCCTCAGTGCCTCTGTCCATGATGGCAGCAAAGATGGAAAGAAGCCTGGTCCCAGGACTGATCCCTGAGGGACTCTGCTGGTCACTGGCTTCCACCTGGACATGGACCATTGACTGCCACCCTTTGGGTGTGGCCATCAAGCCAGCTCTGTGTCTCCGCCGTGGTCCACCCATCAATCCCATATCTTGCCAGCTTGGAGCCCAGGATGTGGTGCAGGGCAGTGTCGAAGCCTTTGCTCAGGACTAGGTCAATGACCTCAGTTGCTCTTCCCTTCTTCATTGATGTTGTGACTCTGGCACAGAAGGCCACCAGGTTTCTCAGGCAGGATCTGCCCTTGGTGCAGCTGTGTTGGTTGCATCCAATCACCTCTTTGTTATTCTTCTGCTTGAGCAGTGCCCCCAGGAGGATCTGCTCCATGATCTTACCAGGCACAGAGGTGAGGCTGCCTGGCTTAAAGTTCCCTGGGTCATCCTTCTTTCCCTTGTTGGACATGGAGCTTATGTTTCCCCTTTTCCACTCAGTGGGGACATCCCCAACCTGCCACAGCTTTTGCAATACAATAGAGAGGTTCAGTGACCTCCTCCCCAGTTCCCTCAGCACCTGTGGGTGTATCCCATTGGCTCCCATGGCCCTGTACACTCTCAAGTCCTTTAGGAGATCTTCCCTCACCAAGGGCAGTTCCTTCTTCCAGCCCCTGCCATTATCTTCTGTGAGTCTGGGAGTGTGGCTGGAGCCCTTGCCAGTGGAGACTGAGGTAAAGAAGTTGCTGAGGACCTCAGCCTTCTCCATGGCACTTGCCACCAGTTCTGCCCTTTCCTTTCTGAGGGGGCCCACACCTGCCTTAATCTTCCCTTTGCCATTCATGTACCTGAAGAGACTGTTGCTGTTCCCCTTGCTCTCCCTGGCTAGATTGAATTCCACCTGAGCTTTAGCTCTTCTAACCAGGTCTCTTGCTGCTCAGGCAGCTTCCTTATGTGCCCCCATCCCAGCTGTCTTTCCTTCCATTCCGTGGACAGTGTCCAGACAGGAGAGGACCACACAGAGGCCAGGCTTGACTGCAGCAGAACTTTAATCAGTCAAAAGGAAAAACCAAAGTCACTGCCAGTGGAGGACAGCAGTGCAGGAATGCCCCAAAACACACCAGAGTCTGTGGCCCTTGGCCACGCTCCAGTTCCTGCACAGGATCTGCATCCCTCCTAGAGGAAGAGCAGAGAGATGGCTGCCAGCAGGATGGATTTGTTGGGCAGCTTTTTGCCAAGGGGCAGCAAAGCAAAGAAGGAAAGGCAAAGGCAAAGGCCAGCAGCTGTGCTGCAAAGACCTCCAGGGTGTGCATCCTTGGGCCAGCAGCATCTGCTGAGCTCCTGGAGGTGTGTCCCTGGGGCTTCCCCAGCAGCTCTGTCAGCGCAGGCACCTTCTGCCATAGGAGCGGCTGGCAATGCCATAGAGGTCCCAGCAGCCAGAGCTGATGGGCACTCCCTCACAGCTGAGGATGCTGCCAACAGCAGCGGGGCTGGAGGAGCCCACAAGGGTGTTGTGCGGGAAGGAGCTGAGGCTGGGGCCGGGCAGGGTCAGCAGCGCAGCAGGAGGCTCAATGGCCACAGTGGAGCTCTGGCACTGCCTGACACAGGCCTCAGTGCAGCTGCTGGCCAGCGGGCTTGGGCCGCAGGGCCGGCAGGGCAGGCACTGGCTGTGGCAGGACATGGCTGGAGGCTGGAGGTGCAGCTGGCAGAGAGGGCAGGGAGGAAGCAGAGAAGGCAGCTGGGGGAGGAGCAGCCTGGTGACACTGTGCCAAAGGAGCCAAGGCCAAGACTCAGTGGGGAGCTGGAAGCTGTGCAGCAGCCACAGGGCCTTGGGCACCCTGTGAATTGCAGCCTGGCCCAGGGAGGCTCTCTCCCAGTTCACACACCACAAGCTGCCTCAGCCACCTCCCAGCCTCTCCCTAAGCACACCTCCTCCTGCTTCCCTCTCTCCTCACAAGAAGACTCAAGCATCAGGAGAGAAGAGAGGCAGCAGCAGCTGAGAGCTGCTCCCAGGGGAGATCTCCTTTGGAAGAGGAGCAGAAGGGGCTCCAGACTCACCTGCTTGCCAAGGAGAAGGAGGCAGGAGAAGTGGAGGAGAGAGCAGGACCTGGGCTGCCTTTTCTCCCTGCCCCTCATTGCTGCAGGAGCAGAGGCACCTTGGCAGAGGTAACAATCTTTGCACAAGCTCATCTTGAATGCCAAGCATCACAGCTAAGGACATGGCTGTGCTTTCATCTCCTGCACTGCTGCCTTTTCATCTCCAGCTCTGTGCCAGGCCCATGCCCCAGCAAAGGCTTCTTCTGAGAACGGGGTGGAAAGGATCCAGGATTTCCAGGGCAGGAATGCAGGAGTGCAGGCAGAAGACTCATCTCAGGTGCTGGAGGGCTCTGGATCAGAGCAGTGATGTCAGCCTGGGTCACTCAATCCTGAGCTGGACCCCCTGGGCTTTTGTGTCTTTGCTTCCCTCCTCATCTGACTCTGATGGTCAATAGTTTTGGCCTCCCCACCTGTGTGTCTTGTGATACTCCCATCTGACCCCATCCAGTGTTGCTCCTACCTGTGCTGTACTTCTCTTGGTGTCTGCAGTTTTGTCTGCAAGAAGCAGAAAGCAATTTCCTAGGGTCAGAGTGAGACCAAGTGCAGATGCATGGTGATGGCAACACCCTGCTGGAGGTGGGGAGATTCAGGCTGGAGGTGAGGAGGAAGTTCTTCACCGTGAGAGTGGTGAAGGCCTGGAGTGGGTTGTCCAGGGAGGTGGTTGGGGCCCCATCCCTGGAGGTGTTTAAGCCCAGGCTGGATGAGGCTCTGGCCAGCCTGATCTAGTGTGGGGTGTCCCTGCCCATGGCAGGGGGTTGGAACTAGATGATCCTTGTGGTCCCTTCCAACCCTGACTGATCCTATGATACTATCTCTCCAGGATAGAGACGCAGAAATGCAGCTCCTCTCTCCTCACCTCTCCTCTTTTGGTCCCTGCAGAGCTCATGCTCCACTGCTACCAGTCCCTGGCATCACCAGCAATGGTTCCACTCCATTGTCTATCCCTTCTTGGGGCATATCAGCCCAAGGAGGGGAAATCCTTTCTTGCCTTGCAGCTGGGAACTGCCTGAGCCTTCAGCCTGTAATAGCAGCCTGGTCAGACCGATGGAGCAGCCTTTGGCAGCTGGTGACAAGTGAGGAGGAGAATGAGCCCAGGGAAATCTGCTGAGGTGGACATGGAGCCAGGCACAGCTGCAAGTCCTTTCTGGCTTCATAGACTATGTGCATGAGGGATTTGTGCTGCAGTTCCCACTGGAAGGGACCATCCAAGCTGCCAGCAGCAGACACCCAAGGGTGCTGAGAGAGCTGGCAGACTGCTGGCCAAGCCACTTTCCACTATTTCCCTGAAGTCCTGGCTACCTGGGCAGATCCCAATGGACTGGAGAGCAGCAAATGTAGCTCCCACCTACAGGAAAGGAAGGAAGGAGCACCCAGGAAACTATAAAGCTGTCAGACTGACCTCAGTACCAGGGAAGGTCATGGAGCAGATCAGCTCAAGCACCATTTCACAACATGCAGAGAACAGCTAGGGGCTCTGCCCACTCAGCAGGGGCTTATGAAGGGCAGATCCTGCCTGGTGAACCTCATCTTCTTCTCTGAGAAGATGACAAATTACTGGATGAGGGAAAGGTTGTGGCTATTGTCTGCCTGGACTTCTGAAAAGCCTTTGCCACTGTTTCCCACAGAAGTCTCATGGAGAAGCTGCTTGCTCATGGCTTGGCTGAGCACTGCTCTGCTGGATAAAGCACTGGCTGGGGGAAAGGGCCCAAAGAGTGGTGCTCAGTGGAGTTAACTCCAGCTGGCAGCTGGTCACAAGTGATGTTCCTCAGGGCTCCATGCTGGGACCACTTCTGTTGCCCATCTTGATTGATGACCTTGATGAAGACAGAGAGTGTGGCAGTGGTAAGTTCAGAGATGCCAGCAAGTTAGGTGCAGTGTTGGTCTGCAGGAGGCTAGGGAGGCTCTGCACAGGGACTTGGAGAGATTGGAGCCACGGCCAACATTCCCAGGCTGAGCTTCAACCAGGCCAAGGGCCAGGTCCTGAGCTTGGGTCACACCAGCCCCAAGCAATGCTGCAGGCTTGGGGCAGTGTGGCTGGAAAGCTGCTGGCAGAAAGGGACCTGGGGGTGCTGCTGGACAAGCAGCTGAACAGGAACCAGCAGTGTTGCCAGGGGGCCAAGAAAGCCAATGGTATCCTGTCTGGGATCAGCAATGCTGTGTCCAGCAGGAGCAGGGAGGGGATTGTAACCTAGGACTCAGCTCTAGTGAGTCTTGTGTTCAGTTTGGGCATCTCAATACAAGAGAGATGTGGAGGTGCTGGAGGGAGTGCAGAGGAGGGGAAAGGAAACTGTCAAGGGCCTTGAGAATAAATGTTATGAGGAGTGACTGAGGGAGCTGGGGATGGTTCGTCTGGAAAAGAGGAGGCTGAGGGGAGACCTCATGGCTGTCTACAGGGACCTTGAGAGGACATTGTAGAGAGGCTGGTGCTGGTCTCTTCTGACAGGTAATGAGTGCTAGAAGAGGGAATGGCCTGAAGCTGTGACTGGGTAGGTTTAGAGTGGTGTGATGAAGAGGTTCTCAATTTCTGGATAGGAAATATGAATTATAGAAATATCGATTTTATTGGTTACTAAATTTATCAATAACTGATGAATCACTATTTTATATCCCTATTCCCGTGCCCGACTGTGAAAGACATTCCATAAGTGGTTCAGTATTTATCATTTGGACTCAATTAGAATATTTACAGAATTAATTGCTATTACTGGAACAAAGGGTGCAAGTCTGCTGCGTGTCCAGCAGGTGGCGACTCGACAGGACGCCGACAGCTGCTTACCTCCCTACAGAGTATTGCACTGTGTCAGAGGCTTGAACTCGAAATGTTACTCTGCTGGAGGTGGGGGCTTGGGACTGAGCGTCAGTGAGTGGAAAGCACCTGGAACATACACTGTGTCCTTGTTTGTAGCAAGGTTAGGTGCTAGGCTGCAGCAGGCTGCTGTCGCCGGGGCTGGCTGCTGGGCTGGTCCAGAGGGCGACGGTGTGGGCAGCCTTCTGCCTCCCGCCGCAGCAGAGAGGGGTCGGACAGTAGGCTAGCTGGTAAGCAGGTTCCCTTTGCAGGACTCAGGCGGCTCCCTCGGGACGGCAGGGAGCGTTCCTGCGTGGTGGGCCTGGCAGGGCTGGTAGGCTGGTCCCTGGCTGGGGTCGGCCCTTGCGGCAACCACCTTTGGGGCCGGTGAGGACAGCCCCGGGGCAGAGGCGCGGCTGCGCGGAGAGGCAACGTCTCCTTTGCTTGTCTCGAAGGAGCGTGCTGGACCCTCTGGGAGCCGTGCCGGCTCTGGAGCACAGGGCACAGATGGTGCTCTGGATTTGCCTGGGGGGCAGAGGGCACGGAGCGGCAGAAGTGAGGGCTCCTCTTCTCTCCCGCACGGGCAGGGTCACGCAGGCATGCGGCGAGGCGCTGTTCCTGCTTTCCCAACTGGCAGCCAGGGCTCTGCAGCTCCTCAGTCTGCTGCTTCAGGCTGTAGCAGACGTTTGGAGTGCTGAACCCAGCTGAGGCCCTTCCCCATCTACTGGGCTGTGTCACCCTCGGGGGTCCACTTCTCCTGAAGCCACAGTGGGCTCTTTTGACTGGTGGGCATGGCCATAGAATGCTGTAGCTTCTCAGGCTCTCAGCTAAGGTCCCTCCTTTCGAGAGACTCTCAGGGCTGCGGCATTGGGAAGGGCTGCGCAGGGAGGTGGTGGAGTCCCCAACCCTGGATATGTTTAAAGGTGGTTTGGGTGTTGGGCTTGGGGATAGGGTTTAGGGGCGAGCCTTGTAGAATAGAGCTCTCGGTTGCCCTTGGGGAGCCTGAGGGTCTTTTGCATCCTGAGTGTTTCTGTGTGCTTTGTGAAATGGGTGATCTGCAGCAGTCCTGTCAAACCTCAAGTATGCCACAGCACAGGCACTGCAGGTGTGCTGAGCAGCAGCTTTTTCTCCTCCCCGTGGCAGTGGCTGTGGCCCTGGCAGAGTCATTTCCGGCAGCTCTGCTCTCGTGGGGCTCTGGCTGGGCCCTGTGGCCTTTGGAGTCTCTCTCAGACACGCAGCAGCAGCGCTCTCAGCATGCGCCTCGCCTGTCTCCTCCTGGCTGCCTTCCTCAGGCAACCACAGGGTAAGCACTGCCTTGCCCTGGCTGAGGGAAAACTTTCTCTCCAGGTCTGCCCCTGTGAGGTACCCTAATAAGGGGCATTTCCTTGCTCTCTTCCAGGCACCATGGGGCAAGTCTCTGTCACCCAGCAAGAAGGACAAGTCACACTGAAGCAGAGAGACACCTTCCACACCAAATGCTCATACCAGTCACCTAGCTTCAATGCCTTGCTCTGGTACCAGCAGAGGAAAGGCCAAGCTCCCCAGCTGCTCTCGTCCCAGGCAGCAGCTGGCCCCAAGCCCAGCGGCCGTCTGACCACGCTGCTGAACACCACGGGGAAATACAGCCTGCTGCAGCTGGAGGCAGTGGAGGTCTCTGACAGTGCCTTGTACCTCTGTGCTGTGAGAGACACTCTGGTGCAGGAGCTTGCTTGGCTGTGCAAGAAGCCAGGGGAGGGAGGGGAAGTGTCTGGGCAAGGCTGAGCTTGGGGCAAGAGGCTCTCAGCTCCCCCCTGGCAGTGCTGCTTCCCCTGAACATATGCAGGACAAGATCCTTTTCCAGGGGAAATGAATGGAATGGAATGGAATGGAATGGAATGGAATGGAATGGAATGGAATGGAATAGACCAGGTTGGAAGAGACCTTCAAGATCATCAAGTCCAACCTATCATCTGACACCATCTAATCAACGAAACAACTAACCCATGGCACCAAGCACCCTGCCAAGTCTCCTCCTGAACACCTCCAATGATGGTGACTCCACCACCTCTATGGGCAGCCCATTCCAATGGGCAATCTCTGTCTCTGTATAGAACTTCTTTCTCACGTCCAGCCTAAACCTCTCCTGGCACAGGTTGAGACTCTGTCCGTGTTCTGGTGCTGGCTGCCTGGGAGAAGAGACCATCCTCTGCCTGGGCACAACCTCCCTTCAGGTAATTGTAGAGAGCAAGAAGGTCACCCCTCAGTCTCCTCTTCTCCAGGCTAAGCAACGCCAGCTCCCTCAGCCTCTCCTCATAGGGCTTGTGTTCCAAACCCCTCCCCAGCTTCATTGCCCTTCTCTGGACACCTTCCAGCAAGTCAACATCCTTCTGTGACCGGTTTAGGCTGTGCCTTTAAGGAAGGCACAGTTGCTGAACACTCTGGCTGAATGTTTTTGATATTTAAACAAAACCAAGATAGTCCAAAATAATTTCATTGGTGGATTGGTAGAATGCAGCTTTGGGTTTGAGTTCTGTCGATTCAGTCTGTGTTCAGCCTGGGTTCAGGCTGTACTGTTCTCTCTCTCTGTTCGTGTGGGCCTGTTTCTCTCTCTCTGAAGCAACAGCTTTGCCGGACACGAGCGACCTGGAATTAACAAAGCTAACCAGAAAAGAAAACTAATTCTTGCATACGCTTTGAGCTAACAGAATTTTTCTCCTTAATTGACTTTCTCTCTCTCTCTAACCCTTTTTGGGAAAAAGAGGAGGTAGGGAGGGAGAGAGGAAGGTTCAGGGAACCCCCCCGGCCGGCTGGAGGGAAAAGGCTTTTCTGCATTACGTTCATTGCTGTGTATTTCTCTATATATTGTAAATATTGTATATTTGTGTACATATTCATTGCATTCCATTTCTGCCTGTAAATATAGCTTTCATCTGCTTTTCACAGTATCACAGTATTGCTAAGGTTGGAAGAGACCTCAAAGATCATCGCGTCCAACCTGTCTCCACAAACCCCATGACTAGACCATGGCACCAAGTGAAAGGACACTCCTGCCCACTGCAGGCTTGAACTCACGACCTTCCCAGTAAGAGTCTTAGGTGCTACCAACTGAACCACAGTGCCAACTTTTTCCAACTGAGCTAGCTGTGGTTTCTTTGTGTGTGTGGGGGGGGAACTTTCTCACCCTACTACACCTTCCTAAACTGAGGGGCCCAGAACTGGACACAGGACTCAAGGTGTGGCCTAGCCAGTGCACTGTACAGGGGCAGAATGACCTCCCTGCTCCTGCTGGCCACACTGTTCCTGAGGCCGGCCAGGATGCCATTGGCCCTCTGGGATGCCTGGGCACGCTGCAGGCTCATGTTCTGCCTACCATCAACCAGTACCCCCAGGTCCCTCTCTGCCTGGCTGCTCTCAGCCACTCTGACCCTAGCCTGTAGCACTGCCTGGGGTTGTTGTGGCCAATGTGCAGATCCTGGCACTTGGATGTATTCAATCTCATGCCCTTGGACTACGTGCCTGAGGGCAGTGATGGAGCAGGGCGAGGGGTTGCCGTGGAAACCGCACGCAAACCTAACCAACCCCAGCGCGTGGCTGAGAGAGCAGGCAGCGGCGAGGGGCTCGGCTCCGAGAGAGCGGGCGGCGGCGAGGGGCTCGGCTCCGAGAGCGGGCGGCGGCCAGGGGCTCGGCTCCGAGAGCGGGCGGCGGCCAGGGGCTCGGCTCAGCCTCCGCACTGACGGGAGGAAAAAAAAAAAAAAAGCCGGGTGCAGAGGGTGGTTAAGAGGGTGGTTACAGCAACATTACAGCAACATGGTTGCTACTAGAAGTAAGGCTAGTAGAAGAACAGTGGGCACCCAAACAGAGGCCACTCACAAGCATGCAGGTGTTCAGGTGGGTGGCTGCAGTGAGTGCTGGGATCTGGCACTCGATATGGAGGATGGAAGGAACAACTCCTGTGTCAGGTGTGAGCAGATCAGGAATCTGATGAGCATGGTGGCTGAACTAAAAGAAGAGGTAGAAAGGCTAAAAGCTGTAAGAGACAGCAAAAGGAACATTGACTATTTCCAAAATCTAACCTCTACTAAACCAGAACAGGAGGTGACTCTTAGTGGAACAGGGAGTTTGGTACCTTCTCATCAGCAAGCCTCTCAGCCTCCCTGCAGTAACCCACAAGGGCAGGGCCAATGGGAGCAGGTCTCTGCCCGACGGAAGAAATGCAGACGGAGCAAGCCTGCTACTTTGAGCAGCACACTACCTACAGTGCAGGTACAGAATAGGTATGAGGCTCTGCAGGAGGAACAGGTCATAGGTGAGGATGAGGACTCAAGGAAGGCAGAAGCTGCACCAATGACAGGTTGCCTCAGGCCAGCTATCAAAACTAGACCGGAAAAGAAACCTCGCAGGGTCATCGTTACAGGAGACTCCTTACTGAAGGGAGCAGAGGGCCCAATATGCAGACCAGACCCATTTCACAGGGAGATCTGCTACCTCCCTGGAGCCCAAGGAAAGGACATTATAGGCAAAATTCCCAACCTCGTGAGTCCATCAGACTGCTCCCCACTGCTGGTCTTTCAGGTGGGTAGTGACGATGCAACAACGAGAGGCTCACAATCAATTCAAAGAGATTTCAGAACCTTGGGGCACCTGCTAAAGGGATCAGGAGCTCAGGTTGTGTTCTCTGCTATCCCTCTAATGTCAGCAATGGATGAGGGAACACTGAGGAAGAGCCAACAGGTCAATTCATGGCTCCAGGGCTGGTGTCATCGAAAGGGATTTGGGTTCTACAATCATGGCTTGGTTTACAAGGCACCAGAGCTGCAAACAACTAAGGGGACACACTTGTCCCAGAGGGGGAAAAGGATCCTGGGGCAGGAATTGGCAGGACTCATTGACAAGGCTTTAAACTAGATTTGAAGGGGGAAGGGGTTAATGACACACCAGGACACCCTGTGGAAACCAAGGGGAATTGGCACAAGAGGACGACAGGGCCAGCCCAGCTGAAGTGCTTCTATGCAAATGCATGCAGCTTGGGCAACAAACAGGATGAATTCATGGCCACCGTGCTGCTGGGAGGCCATGGCATAGTGGGCATTGCTGAAACTTGGTGGGATGATTCCCATGACTGGAATGTAGGGATAGACGGGTACAAGCTCTTTAGGAAGGATAGGCAGGGAAGGAGAGGAGGAGGTGTTGCCCTCTATGTCAAGAACCAGCTGGAATCAGCAGAACTCCACCTGGGGAGGGATGATGAGATGGTTGAGAGTGTATGGGTTAGAATTCAAGGCAAGACAGGGGAAGGAGATATTACTGTGGGGGTCTCCTACAGGCCACCTGACCAGCAGAACCAAGCACATGAGGCCCTCCACAGGCAAATAGAAGCGGCTTCCAGGTCACAAGCCCTGGTCCTCATGGGTGATTTCAACCACCCTGACATCTGCTGGAGGGACAACACAGCAAGGCACCAGCAATCCAGGATGTTCCTGGACTGCATAGAAGACAACTTCCTCCTCCAAATGGTAGAGGAACCAACAAGAAAAGGTGCTCTGCTGGACCTTGTTCTCAGCAACAGGGAAGGGCTGGTAACCAATGTGAGGCTCAGAGACAGCCTTGGCTGCAGTGACCATGAAGCAGTTGAATTTAATATCCTCAGGGCTATCAGGAGGACCTATTCTAAGCTTATGACCCTAGACTTTAGGTGTGCAGACTTCGATCGCTGCAGGGATCTGCTAGCCACAGTGTCATGGGATGAAGCCCTGGAGGGAAGAGGGACCCAGGACAGCTGGTCAGTGTTCAAGGACCACCTCCTCTGTGTCCAGGAGCTATGTATACCAACAAAGAGAAAAGCAGGGAAGAACGCTAGGAGGCCTGCCTGGATGAACAAGGAGCTCCTGGACACAGTATTACTTAAAAAGAAACTCTACAGGAAGTGGAAGGAAGGACAGATAGAACAGGGGGAGATAAGGAAGCTGCCTGAGCAGCAAGAGGCCTGGTTAGGAAATCCAAAGCAGAGTTGGAATTGAATCTAGCCAGGGAGGTTAAAGGGAGCACTAAGAACTTCTACAGGTATATGAATGGCAAGAAGCCTAGGGAAGGTGTGGGCCCCCTCAGAAAGGAAACTGGTGAATTGGTCACAAGTGATGTGGAAAAGGCTGAGGTACTCAATAACTTATTTACCTCAGTCTTCACTGCAAGGGCCCTCCAGCCACACTCCTGGAGTCATGGCAGACGATGCCAGGGATGGGGAGGAAGAACTGCCCATGGTAAGTGAAGCTCAGGTTGGTGATCACCTGAAGAACCTGAAAGTGTTCAAGTCCATGGGACCTGACGGGATACACCCAACACCTGACACTGTCCCACACCACATCCTGGTCTCCAAGCTGGTGACACACGGGTTTGATGGATGGACCACTAGATGGATACAGAACTGGCTTGATGGCTGCACCCAAAGAGTAGCTGTCAATGGGTCCATGTCCCAGTGGAGGCCAGGGACAAGCGGAGTCCCTCAGGGATCAGTCCTAGGACCAGGCTTGTTCAACATCTTTGTGGGTGCCATGGGCAGTGGCATTGAGTGCACCCTCAGCAAGTTTGCTGATGACACCAAGCTGTGTGGTGCAGCAGACACGCTGGAGGGAAGGGATGCCATCCAGAGGGACCTTGCCAGGCTGGAGAGGTGGGCACAAGCCAGCCTCATGAGCTTCAACAAGACCAAGTGCAGGGTCCTGCAGCTGGGTCGAGGCAATCCCAGGCACAAATCCAGGCTGGGCAGTGACTGGCTGGAGAGCAGCCCAGAGGAGAGAGACTTGGGGGTGCTGGTGGACGAGAAGCTCAACATGAGCTCTCAATGTGCATAGGTAGTGATAGGACATGGGGGAATGGAATGAAGCTGGAGGTGGGGAGATTCAGGCTAGATGTGAGGAGGAAGTTCTTCACCATGAGAGTGGTGAAGCCCTGGAATGGGTTGTCCAGGGAGGTGGTTGAGGCCCCGTCCCTGGAAGTGTTTAAGCCCAGGCTGGATGAGGTTCTGGCCAGCCTGATCTAGTGTGGGGTGTCCCTGCCCATGGCAGGGGGGCTGGAACTAGATGATCCTTGTGGTCCCTTCCAACCCTGACTGAAACTATGAAACTATGAAACTATGACTGCCCATCTGTCGAGGTTCCTCTGCAAAGCCTCTCTACCCTCCAGCAGTTCAACTCCTGCCCCCAGCTTGGTGTCGTCTGCAAATTTACTGCTGATGGACTCAATGCCCTCATCCAGATAATCAATAAAGATGTTGAAGAGCATGGGGCCCCAGCACCAATCCCTGGGGCACACCACTAGTGACTGGCTGCCAGCTGGCTGTGGCACCATTCACCACCACTCTCTGGGCTCAGCCTCCAGCCAGTTCCTAACCCAGCTCAGAGTGCTGCTGTCCAAGCCAGGGGCTGACGGCTTGGCCAGGAGTTTGCTGTGGGGGACAGTGTCAAAGGTCTTGCTGAGGTCCAGGCAGACCACATCCACAGCCTGCCCCACATCTCCCAGGCAGTCATCTGATCATAAAAGGAGACCAGGTTGGTCAGGCAGGACCTGCCCCTTCCTAAATCCATGCTGGCTGGGCCTGATCCCTTGGCCATCCTGTAAGTGCTGTGTGATCACACTCAAGATCACCTGTTCCATCCTCTTGCCTGGCACTGAGGTCAGGCTGACAGGCCTATCATTCCCTGGCTCTTCCAACTGGCCCTGCTTGTGGATGGGCACCACGTTGGCAGCTTCCAGTCTTCTGGGACCTCCCCAGTGAGCCAGGGCTGATGGAAAAGGATGGAGATTGGCTTGGAGCTCATCTGCCAGCTCTCTCAGCACCCTAGGATGGATCCCATCTGGCCCCATGGACTTGTGGGGGTCCAAGCGGCTGAGGAGATCTCTAACTGCCCCCTCCTGGAACACAGGGGAACTATGCAGCTCCCTGGCTCCTTCTGCCAGCTCTGCAGGCCAGCTGTCTGGAAGACATTCTGCCCTGCTAGTAAAAATTGAGGCAAAGAAGGTGTTAAGTACCTCTGCCTTTTCCTCATCCTTTGTTACAAGAAGCCAGGGGAGGGAGGGGAAGTGTCTGGGAAGGCTGAGCTTGGGGCAAGAGGCTCTCAGCTCTCCCCTGGCAGTGCTGCTTCCCCTGAGCACCCAGGGATCTGCAGGACAGGATCCATGATTGAATCCATTCTGTACTGTCCAGGCAGCAATTTATTCAGTCATGCTATTTATTCAGACAGGTTCTTCTGTACTGCAACAGCATCTCAGCAATGGCTCAGTCTTCTGATCACCAGTGTGTGGAATGCTGCACTGGCTGGGGAAGAGCCAGGAGCACATCCAGGATCCATTGCATTCAGACATTTGTTTGCCTTGACCACCATTAATGACCACAGTCCCATCCCTCTGGCCCTACAGCAGCTGGTTTTGTCTTGCCCTGAGACAGAGACAGCTTCAAAGTACTTCCCCTCTGCCATTTCCCTCTTGAATCCCTGCCATGGTGGCTGATGTAAAGGTGCTGCACCTTCTCCTTCTCCTGTCAGCCCCTGCAGCAGTGATACACACTGACCGTAGCCATCAACATCCTGTTTGAGTGCACAGAGTCTACTGAGGACAGCAACTGGCAGGAGTGGCTGACACAGGAGGCTGTGCTGCCATTCAGCCAGGCTGAGAGCTGGGCAGGGAGAAACTGAGTGAAATTCTACAAGGGCAAGGGTAGAGTCTTGCACCTGGGAAAGGACAACTCCAGGGACCAGTGTGAGTTGGGGACTGAGCTGCTGGAGAGCAGTGAAGGGCAAAGGGACCTGGGGGTCCTAGTGGACAGCAGGTTGACCATGAGGCAGCAATGTGCTCTAGTGGCCAAGAAGGCCAAGGGCATCCTGGGGTGGAGTAGAAGTCTGTGGTTGGTAGGGTGAGAGAGGATCTTCTCCCACTCTTCTCTGTCCTGCCGAGGCCACATCCAGAATATTTGGATATCTGCTGGGATCTCAACACAGCAGAAAGAAGGCAGTCTAGGAGGTTTCTGGAGTGTATGGAGGACAGCTTCTTATCCCAGGTGCTGCATGAACCTACCAGGGGTAAGGCCTCCTTGACCTCCTCTTCACCAACAGGGAAGGGCTGGTGGGGGATGTGGTGGTCGGAGGGTGTTTAGGCGCCAGTGACCAGGAGATAATTAAGGTATTCAGCCAAGCCAAGAGGGGAAGCTAGAAGACCTCCACTCTGGACTTCATGAGGGCAGATTTCAGGCTACTCCAAGGAACTAACTCAGAAGGTTCCTTGGGATACAGCCCTTAAAAATAAAGGGGTCCAGGAGAGCTGGAGCTGCTTCAAAGAAGAACTCTTGAAGGTTCAGGAACAGGATCAGGAAGATGAGCCCCGGGGCAGACGGCCAGCCTGGTTGGGTAATGAACTCTTAATAGAACTAAGGGGAAAAAAGAGGGTATACCCTCTCTGGAAGAAAGGGGAGGCAACCTACGGAATGTTTGGGGATGTTGCTAGGACATGCAGGAAGAAAATTAGGGAGGCAAAAGCCCATTTAGAACTTAGCCTGGCCTCTGCTGTGAAGGACAACAAAAAGTCCTTCTATAAATACATCAATAGCAAGAGGAGGGCAAGGACAACCTCCACTCCTTGGTGGGCACGGAGGGGAACGTTGTAACAAAGGATGAGGAAAAGGCTCTGCAGAGGAACCTCGACAGGCTGGGCAGATGGGCAGAGGCCAAGGGCAGGAGATGGAACACATCCAAGGGCCGGGTTCTGCACATTGGCCACAGCAACCCCCTGCAGTGCTACAGGCTGGGGTCAGAGTGGCTGGAGAGCGGCCAGGCAGAGAGGGACCTGGGGGTGCTGGTTGATGGGAGGCTGAACATGAGCCTGCAGTGTGCCCAGGCAGCCAAGAAGGCCAATGGCATCCTGGGCTGCCTCAGGAAGAGTGTGGCCAGCAGGAGCAGGGAGGTCATTCTGCCCCTGTACACTGCACTGCTTAGGCTGCAACTTGAGTACTGTGTCCAGTTCTGGGTCCCTCAGTTTAGGAAGAAGGTTGACTTGCTGGAATGTGTCCAGAGAAGGGCAACGAAATTGGTGAGGGGTTTGGAACACAACCCTATGAGGAGAGGCTGAGGGAGCTGGGGTTGCTTAGCCTGGAGAGGAGGAGACTCAGGGGTGACCTTCTTGCTCTCTACAGCTCCCTGAAGGGAGGTTGTAGCCAGGCAGAGGTTGGTCTCTTCTCCCAGGCAGCCAGTACCAGAACAAGAGGACACAGTCTCAGGCTGCGCCAGGGCAGGTTTAGACTGGATGTTAGGAAGAAGTTCTATACTGAGAGAGTGATTGCCCACTGGAATCAGCTGCCTGTGGAAGTGGTGGAGTCACCTTCATTGGAGGTGTTCAAGAAGAGGCTTGATGGGGTGCTTGGTGCCAGGGTTTAGTTTTTTTAGTTGTTTAGGTGGGTTGTATTGTACTGTACTGTACTCTATTGTACTGTATTGTATTGTGCTGTATTGTATTGAGGTGGGTTGGATTGGTTGATGGGTTGGATACGATCATCTTGAAGGTCTCTTCCAACGTGGTGTATTGTATTACTATTATTGTATTATTATTATTAATATTTTGTGCAGTTCTGGGCCCCTCAGTTCAAGAAGGACCTGAGGGAACTGCCTGGAGGAGTCCAGTGCAGAGCCACAAAGACACTGTAGGGAGTGGAACATCTGCTTGGAGAGGAAAGGCTGAGGGAGCTGGGGCTCTGTAGCCTGGAGCAGAGGAGACAGAATGTTGCTCTCATTCATGCTGATAAAGATGTGCAGGGCAGTGTCAGGAGGACAGAGCTCTGCTCAGGGATGTCCAATGACAGGACAAGGGGCAATGGATGCAAGCTGGAGCAGAGGAGGTTCCACAGGAAGGTCAGGAAAAGCTTTTTCCCTGTGAGGGTGAGAGAGCCCTGGAGCAGGCTGCCCAGGGGGGTGTGGAGGCTCCTGCTCTGGGCATATTCCACATCCACCTCGATGCATTCCTGTGTGATCTGCTCTAGGTGACCCTGCTCAGGCAGGGGAGTTGGACTGGATGACCTCTTGAGGCCCCTTCCAACCCCTAACATCCTGTGATTCTGTGGTTCTGTGGTTTGATGAAAAGCTGAAGGCAGCAGCTCCAGCACAGGGCATCCCTGGGCTCTCCCCGCCTCTGCTCTCTAGAGTGACAGCCCCAGCTTCAGCCTGATCTCAGCAGGTGTCTCATTTCCCCCAGTGGTGCAAAGAAAGAATGGATGACAGCCCCCTTCCTGGTGCTGGTCATCTCCTCCAGGAAGAGCTGGGGCTCTGGAACCAGCCACAAAGAAGAGTGTCCCAGGGGGAGAGGAGATTGCTTGTCCCTTTGGCTGTTGCAGAGTTCCCACAGAACTCTCTTGGCTTGCCCTGAGAATGGAAGGGTTCCGAAGGTGCCTCCTGGGCTGCTCTGAGTAGTACCAAGGAGATCAGAAGAGGAGAGGGAAAGGAGAGAGCAGGAGGAGAGAAAGGCAGAGCTGGGCCATGCTTGCGCGCTGAGCCCTTCCAGCCTGGCACTGCAAGGAGGGCCAGGGGTGCTCAGACTCAGGCCTTGCAATGTCTGATCTGCAGAGGTCCTGTCCAGCAGCAGTTATGCCATGGAAAGAGTGGAAAGGCTTTGGCTGATTTGTACCTCCAAGGTTCGACACTGAAGCAGAGAGACACCTTCCACACCATCTGCACATACCAGACGACTAACTTTTATGCCTTGTTCTGGTACCAGCAGAGGAAAGGCCAAGCTCCCCAGCTGCTCTCGTCCCAGGCAGCAGCTGGCCCCAAGCCCAGCGGCCGTCTGACCACGCTGCTGAACACCACGGGGAAATACAGCCTGCTGCAGCTGGAGGCAGTGGAGGTCTCTGACAGTGCCTTGTACCTCTGTGCTGTGAGAGACACCCTGGTGCAGGAGCTTGCTTGGCTGTGCAAGAAGCCAGGGGAGGGAGGGGAAGTGTCTGGGCAAGGCTGAGCTTGGGGCAAGAGGCTCTCAGCTCTCCCCTGGCAGTGTTGCTTCCCCTGAACATATGCAGGACAAGATCCTTTTCCAGGAGGGGACAGAGGCTGTGGCTGGAGAGGCAGCAGAATGTGGTGAAAGAGTCTCAGGTTCCCATTTTTTAACCTTGGTTATGTAGTTGTTCTGCCCAGTGGCTCTGCGCAGGTGATGGCAATGTAGGAGCTTGGGATCACTTCGACAATGGATCCAAAGAGCTGCAGCTCTTTGCTTTCTGGATTGCTGCATCTGGAAAGATGATGATGATAAACTCTTGGTCTGCCTCCTTTTTCCCAGCACAGGGCTACCCAAAGCATGAGGAAATCCTTTCTTCACAGCCTTGTGAGCTGCTGGCACCTCAGAGCCTCCAGCAGCACTGAGCTCCTCATTGAGGGAGAGCAGTGGTTGGGCTCTTTGTCTGCAGGACCTGCTTGGAGGCCAAGGGGCTGTATCTGAGCTGAGCTGTCAGAAGCAGGGCCTGATCCCCACTGCCTGTGCAGGAGCCAGGGATGTCTCCCTCAGCTGCAAGGGGCAGTGCCTGGAAGGGCCTCACTGCTGTGCTCCCTACTCTCTCCTTCCTCTGGGAATGATGAATTGGCCACTTGTGTCCCCTCCTCATCCCCCAGGCCCAGGCCAATGCCTTGCTTACACAGCAAGCTGAGGCAATGACACCAAAGCAGGATGCAGGTGGAGGCAGAGGCTGGGCTGTGGGAAACTTGAATGGCTCTGGAGTGGCCATTTGTGAAGGTGCTGCTGCTGCTGCTGAAGAGGAAAGATCCCAGCTCAGGGCATGGGCTGGGTGCTTGTTTTCCAGGGCTGCCTTTTCCTTGCCTGCCTCATGCCCTGGAGGAGGCAGCTTCTGAGTGCTGGGCCTCAGAGACCCCAGCATGGCCATGGCAGGAATGTGGCAGTGCCAGCAGAGGCCTCAGCTCAAGTGCTGGATGGGTGCAGTGCAGGAAGTGATCTTCACCTGGGCCACACAGTGAGCTTTGCTGGGGCTGTGCTGCCAAGAAGGGGCCCTGCAGTCCTTCTCAGCTCCCCCAAGGCTTCCCTGGCTCAGGATCTGCCAGGTCTTTCTTCTTCCCTCTCTCCTTCCCTTTCTTCTGTTCCTCACTCCCAACCTGCTCGTGTGCTCACTCGTGGTCAGCTTGCCAGGAGCAGGCCTCTGCTGCTGCCATTCCTTCTGTTCCTCCTAGCACTGGCCAGAGGCATTTTCCACTCAGTGGGGACTTCCCCAGCCTGCCACAGCTTTTGCAATACAATAGAGAGGTTCAGTGACCTCCTCCCCAGTTCCCTCAGCACCTGTGGGTGTATCCCATTGGCTCCCATGGCCCTGTACACTCTCAAGTCCTTTAGGAGATCTTCCCTCACCAAAGGCAGTTCCTTCTTCCAGCCCCTGCCATTATCTTCTGTGACTCTGGGAGTGTGGCTGGAGCCCTTGCCAGTGGAGACTGAGGTAAAGAAGTTGCTGAGGACCTCAGCCTTCTCCATGGCACTTGCCACCAGTTCTGCTCTTTCCTTTCTGAGGGGCCCACACCTGCCTTAATCTTCCCTTTGCCATTCATCTACCTGAAGAGACTGTTGCTGTTCCCCTTGCTCTCCCTGGCTGGATAGAATTCCACCTGAGCTTTAGCTCTTCTAACCAGGTCTCTTGCTGCTCAGGCCGTTTCCTTATGTGCCCCCATCCCAGCTGTCTTTCCTTCCGCTCCGTATACAGTGTCCAGACAGGAGAGGACCACACAGAGGCCAGGCTTGACTGCAGCAGAACTTTAATCAGTCAAAAGGAAAAACCAAAGTCACTGCCAGTGGAGGACAGCAGTGCAGGAATGCCCCAAAACACACCAGAGTCTGTGGCCCTTGGCCACGCTCCAGTTCCTGCACAGGATCTGCATCCCTCCTAGAGGAAGAGCAGAGAGATGACTCCCAGCAGGATGGATTTGTTGGGCAGCTTTTTGCCCAGGGGCAGCAAAGCAAAGAAGGAAAGGCAAAGGCAAAGGCCAGCAGCTGTGCTGCAAAGACCAGTAGGTGAAAGAGTAATTTTAAGTGATGGCTGGGATCCAAAGGTGAGTTATTTGGTGTGTGTGACTCTGCTGCTGGTGATAGTGATTACATACTTGTTATATGCCCTACACCAGGAGAAGAAGGTATCTAAGACTTGCTTTGTCAGTAAGCGTAGACCAAAGAGAAGGAAGCTGAGCTCTAACTCGACCCCAGAGATTTCTAGTGATGAGGAGAATGGAGAATCTGTATGGGTTAAAGATAGAGCTAAACAGGCTCTCAGGAAGGCTGCTCTGAACGGTGCTGTTGGTGACTCTGGCAATCAGCCAGCAGCAGCAGCAGCTCCTATCATGGCGGTTCCCATGTCCTCGGCGGCCCTTAGAGAGGCAAAGCGTTTCCTTCTTCTTCGGCAGGACGGGAAGTGTCCTCCGCGGCAGCTGATCCGTCTCAGAACCTGTCAGCTTCTGTTAAGGCAGCTGTGAATTCACACACAGCTCCAATTAATCAAGTAGGCCACACCTTGAGTCCTGTGTCCGGTTCTGGGCCCCTCAGTTTAGGAAGGAGGTTGACTTGCTGGAAGGTGTCCAGAGAAGAGCAACGAAGTTGGTGAGGGGTTTGGAACACAAGCCCTATGAGGAGAGGCTGAGGGAGCTGGGGTTGCTTAGCCTGGAGAAGAGGAGACTCAGGGGAGACCTTCTTGCTCTCTACAACTACCTGAAGGGAGGTTGTAGCCAGGCAGAGGTTGGTCTCTTCTCCCAGGCAGGCAGCACCAGAACAAGAGGACACAGTCTCAAGCTGCGCCAGGGCAGGTTTAGACTGGATCTTAGGAAGAAGTTCTATACCGAGAGAGTGATTGCCCACTGGAATCAGCTGCCTGGGGAGGTGGTGGAGTCACCATCACTGGAGGTGTTCAGGTGGAGACTGGATGGGGTGCTTGGTGCCATGGGTTAGTTGTTTAGGTGGTGTTGGATTGGTTGATAGGTTGGATGTGATGATCTTGGAGGTCTCTTCCAACCTGGTATATTCTATTCTAAGTAGCAGTTTTAGATAGGAGAGGACAGCGCAAAGCTGATCCAGGAGCTGACGGGGGAGAGCAGCAAGATATTCAGCATTCCTCATCACCGCACGAAGAGCTTAGACATGTGTGGAAGGATTACATCAGAGCAGAGAATGAGCCAGTTCTAGCTTGGCTTGGTAGATGTTTCGATACAGGTGCTCCAGCTCTAATGGCTGGAGGCAAGTCAGCAGCTCAGCTAGGAACTCTCTCAAAGGATAATGGAATAGATAGACATCTAGGCAGGACTCTCGGTAAGGTTACTCTGTGGATTCGCCTTTTAATGGCAACCCTCATGAGATATCCTTCCCGAGATGATCTCCCATGGAATCCTAAGCCCTGGACTACCATAGAGGAGGGAATTAAGTGTCTGAGAGAATTTGCTGTCAGAGAGGTACTCTATGGTGGCCATGAGACTCTGAATCCTGATGAAATCCCTGTAGGAACTGGTCTTGCTAAAAAGCTCATCAAACTTGCTCCTCCTCATTATGCAAATGTTCTGGCCAGCAGAATTGTGGCAAGAAATGATGGCGGAGCTCCTCCTACGGGTGGCCAATTCACTGATCAGATGAGACAATTGGAGGATAGCATGACACGTGTTTCTTTGGTTTCAGCCATTGAAACTCTGTCTGGAGAAATTGAGAATTGCATGAAAGAGCTGAAGGATGAAATTATAAATTCCATCTCCCAATTGACACAGAGAGATAATTCCAATTCTTCCTCCAGGTGGATACAGGTTTCCTCTGTGAGGAATAGACATCCTCCAAGGAGGTCATTCCAAAACAGATCCAACCAAAACAGACCACCAAGGCAATCCCGTGGGAGTATTTGGATACCTCAGCGTGATCAGCTTGGTGAGAACATGAACAGATGGGATGGACAACCAACTGCTAATCTTTTCAGGAGACTGAGGGAACTGCAAAGTGGCAGAACCCGAGGCAGCAATACCAGAAGGGTAGCTGTTACTTCCACATTTCCCCAGGACAACTCTAGTAGCTCCAACAGTGGCTCCAGTTCTAACACTGCACACTGTGCTCATTGCACATGTGGGCATGTTCCCCATAACTAGGGGTGCCCTGCCTGCCGCCAGGGGGAGGAGAGGGGTAACAGAGATAACAGAATCGATTGGGATGTGTACATCCAGTGGCCTGGCACTTCACAAGTTCAGAAGTACAGGGCCTTGGTTGACACAGGGGCTCAGTGTACCCTAATGCCATCAAATTATCAGGGATCAGAGGCTATAACTATTCTGGGAGTCACTGGTGGATCTCAAGAGTTAACTAAGGTGGTTGTTGATATATTTTCATAGTTTCATAGTTTCAGTCAGGGTTGGAAGGGACCACAAGGATCATCTAGTTCCAACCCCCCTGCCATGGGCAGGGACACTCTACACTAGATCAGGCTGGCCAGAGCCTCATCCAGCCTGGTCTTAAACACCTGCAGGGACGGGGCCTCAACCACCTCCCTGGACAACCCATTCCAGGCCTTCACCACCCTCACGGTGAAGAACTTCCTCCTCACATCTAGCCTGAATCTCCCCACCTCCAGCTTCATTCCATTCCCCCTAGTCCTATCACTACCTGATAGCCTGAGAAGTCCTTCCCCAGCCTTCCTGTAGGCCCCCTTCAGATCCTGGAAGGCCACAATGAGGTCACCTCGGAGCCTTCTCTTTTCCAGACTGAACAGCCCCAACTCCTTCAGTCTGTCCTCACAGCAGAGGTGCTCCAGCCCTCTGATCATCCTCGTGGCCCTTCTCTGGACACGCTCCAGCACCTCCAGATCCCTCTTGAAATAGAGGCTCCAGAACTGGAGGCAGTACTCCAGGTGGGGTCTCACCAGAGCTGATTGGAGGGGGACAATCACCTCCCTTGACCTGCTGGCCACACTTCTCCTGATGCAGCCCAGGCTCTGATTGGCTTTCTGGGCTGCAAGTGCACATTGAGAGCTCCTGTTTGAGCTTCTCGTCCACCAGCACCCCCAAGTCTCTCTCCTCTGGGCTGCTCCCCAGCCAGTCACTGCCCAGCCTGGATTTGTGCCTGGGGTTGCCTCGACCCAGCTGCAGGACCCTGCCCTTGGTCTTGTTGAAGCTCCTGAGGTTGGCTTGTGTCCACCTCTCCAGCCTGTCAAGGTCCCTCTGGATGGCATCCCTTCCCTCCAGCGTGTCTGCTGCACCACACAGCTTGGTGTCATCAGCAAACTTGCTGAGGGTGCACTCAATGCCACTGTCCATGGCACCCACAAAGATGTTGAACAAGCCTGGTCCCAGGACTGATCCCTGAGGGACTCCGCTTGTCCCTGGCCTCCACTGGGACATGGACCCGTTGACAGCCACTCTTTGGGTGCAGCTATCAAGCCAGTTCTGTATCCATCTGGTGGTCCACCCATCAAACCCGTGTGTCACCAGCTTGGAGACCAGGCTGTGGTGTGGGACAGTGTCAAAGGCTTTGCTCAGGTCCAGGTAAACGACATCAGTTGCTCACCCCTCATCTATTAATGCTGTCACCTGTTCATAGAAGGCCACCAGGTTTGTCAGGCAGGATTTGCCCTTGGCAAAGCCATGCTGACTGCTCCCAATCACCTCTTCACTATTCTTCTGAGTCAGTAGTGCCTCCAGGAGGATCTGCTCCATGATCATTCCAGGCACAGGGGTGAGACTGACTGGCCTGGAGTTCCCTGGTTCCTCCTTCTCACCCTTTTTGCAGATGGGAGCAATGTTTGCCCTTTTCCAGCCTGTGGGGACTGCCCCAGCCTGCCAGGACTTTGGGAATATAATAGAGAGGGGCTTAGCATATAAGTTTAGCATATATAACGTAGCATATAACTTAGCATATAAGTTTAACTGGTAAAGAGTGGAGGAAGCATACAGTTGTGACCGGACCTGATGCACCTTGTGTTCTGGGAATTGATTTTCTGAGAGAAGGGACAACAGAAGATTGAGGACATTAAACTGCCGGTTGCTTCTCAGCCTGTGCATCACAGACAACACAGAACCAACCCTGACTCTTTGTTGCCCATCCAGAATCTGATTCGTCAGTTGGAGACTCAGAAAGTCATCAGCAAAACTCATTCCCCTTTCACCAGTCCAGTGTGGCCTGTGCGAAAGCAGAATGGAGACTGGCATCTGGCAGTCGACTTTCCAGCCCTGAAGGAAGTAACTCCACCTATGAGTGCAGCAGTACCAGACATGATGGAACTCCAGTATGAGCTGGAATCCAAAGAGGCCAAATGGTGTGCTACCGTATCAGAGTATCACACAGTATCGCTAAGGTTGGAAGAGACCTCGAAGATCATCGAGTCCAACCTGTCACCACAGACCCCCTGACTAGACCATGGCACCAAGTGCCATGTCCAGTCCCCTCTTGAACACCTCCAGGGACGGTGACTCCACCACACCCCCAGGCAGCCCATTCTAGTGGCGAACCACTCTCTCAGTGAAGAACTTTCTCCTCACCTCCAGCCTAATCTTCCCCTGGTGCAGCTTGGGACTGTGTCCTCTTGTTCTGGTGCTGGTTGTTAGAGAGAAGAGGCCAACCCCTTCCTGGCCACAACCACCCTTCAGGTAGTTGAAGAGAGCAATGAGGTCGCCCCTGAGCCTCCTCTTCTCCAGGCTAAACAATCCCAGCTCCCTCAGCCTCTCCTCACAGGGCTGTGCTCAAGGCCTCTCCCCAGCCTTGTTGCCCTGCTCTGGACACGTTCAAGTGTCTCGATGTCCTTCCTAAACTGAGGGGCCCAGAACTGGACACAGGACTCAAGGTGTGGCCTAACCAGTGCTCTGCACAGGGGCACAATGACCTCCCCGCTCCTGCTGGCCACACTCTTCCTAATGCAGACCAGGATGCCATTCGCCTTCTTGGCCACCTGGGCACACTGCTGGCTCATGTTCAGGTGGCTGTCAATCAGCACCCCCAGGTCCCTCTCTGTTTGGCAGCTCTCAGCCACTCCGACCCCAGCCTGTAGCTCTGCATGGGGTTGTTGTGGCCAAAGTGCAGCACCTGGCACTTGGACTTGTTGAATGCCATCCCGTTGGACTCTGCCCATCTGTCCAGTTGGTCGAGGTCCCTCTGCAGGGCCCTTCAACCCTCTAACTGACCAACATCTGCTCCCAACTTGGTGTCATCTGCAAATTTGCTGATGACTGTCTCAATCCCCTCATCCAGATCAAAGATGAAGATGTTAAAGAGGGTGGGGCAGAGTCCAAGGGCAGGAGACTGAACACATCCAAGGGTCATTCTGCCCCTGTACACTGCAATGGTTAAGCCATACCTTGATTCCTGTGTCCAGTTCAGGGCCCCTCAGTTTAGGAAGGATGTTGACTTGCTGTAACGTGTCCAGAGAAGGGCAACGAAGTTGGTGAGCGGTTTGGAAGACAAACCCTATGAGGAGAGGCTGAGGGAGCTGGGGTTGCTTAGCCTGGAGAAGAGAAGACTGAGGGGTGACCTTCTTGCTCTCTACAACTACCTGAAGGGAGGTTGTAGCCAGGCAGAGTTTGGTCTCTTCTCCCAGGCAGGCAGCACCAGAACAGGAGGGCACAGTCTCAAGATGCATCAGGGGAGGTTTAGGCTGGACGTGAGAAAGAAGTTCTATACAGAGACAGAGATTGCCCATTGGAATGGGCTGCCCATAGAGGTGGTGGAGTCACCTTCATTGGAGGTGTTCAGGAGGAGACTTGATGGGGTGCTTGGCTGCATGGGTTAGTTGTTTAGTTGGCTTGGATTGGTTGATGGGTTGGACGCGATGATCTTGAAGGTCTCTTCCAACCTGGTGTATTGTATTATTGTATTATTATTATTATTATTCTGGCATTCTTCTTTCAACCTGGTGTATTGTACTGTCACAGAATATTTACAGAATTAATTGCTAATACTGGAACAAAGGGTGCAAGTCTGCTGCGTGTCCAGCAGGTGGCGACTCGACAGGACGCCGACAGCTGCTTACCTCCCTACAGAGTATTGCACTGTGTCAGAGGCTTGAACTCGAAATGTTCCTCTGCTGGAGGTGAGGGCTTGGGACTGAGCGTCAGTGAGTGGAAAGCACCTGGAACATACACTGTGTCCTTTGTTTGTAGCAAGGTTAGGTGCTAGGCTGCAGCAGGCTGCTGTCGCCGGGGCTGGCTGCTGGGCTGGTCCAGAGGGCGACGGTGTGGGCAGCCTTGTGCCTTCCACCGCAGGGAGAGGGGTCGGACCGTAGGCTAGCTGGTAAGCAGGTTCCCTTTGCAGGACTCAGGCGGCTCCCTCGGGACGGCAGGGAGCGTTCCTGCGGGGTGGGCCTGGCAGGGCTGGTAGGGTGGTCCCTGGCTGGGGTCGGCCCTCGCGGCAACCACCTTCGGGGCTGGTGAGGACAGCCCCGGGGCAGCGGCGCGGCTGTGTGGAGTGGAAACTTTGACCAGAACGGAGACAGGGACGACAGGACTCAACATGAGTGACAGAAATCGTCCAAGTTTATTGTTCCACACTTCGTTATTTATAGTCTTATCTTCTGCATAGTTAGTTTTACTCTAATTTAAGGCACACTCTTGGTTTATCTCTAAAAGGTTACATCTGTTTATTTCATGACGCTGTGGTCTTTTCCATTCAAGCTAGCTCCTCTTCTTCCCAGACCTTTCTTCCTCCTTATCTTGTTTCCCTCTCCTCACTCTCTTCCCCTGCCATGTCCTTTTTCTTTAAGCCAATCTGCAACACAAGGTCTCCTTTGCTTGTCTCGAAGGCGGGCAGGACCCTCTGGGAGCGGTGCCGGCTCTGGAGCACAGGGCACAGATGGAGAGTATAGTATAGTATAGTATAGTATTGCTAAGGTTGGAAGAGACCTCAAAGATCATCGAGTCCAACCTGTCTCCACAAACCCCATGACTAGACCATGGCACCAAGTGAAAGGACACCCCTGCCCACTGCAGGCTTGAACTCACGACCTTCCCAGTAAGAGTCTTAGGTGCTACCAACTGAGCCACATGATGGTGCTCTGGATCTGCCTGGGGGGCAGAGGGCAAGGGGCGGCAGAAGTGAGGGCTCCTCTTCTCTCCCGCATGGGCAGGGTCACGCAGGCATGCGGCGAGGCGCTGCTCCTGCTTTCCCAACTGGCAGCCAGGGCTCTGCAGCTCCTCACTCTGCTGCTTCAGGCTTTGGCACACAGGCAATGAGCTTGTTAGCTGGAGCAAGGAGAGAGGCCAAAGAAGAAGAGGGCAATACTTGTAAGTCTCTCGAGGCTGGGTTTGGCCAGTGGGCACTCTCCTAAGCAAGCAGCTTCAGCCGACAGGAAGCGTGAAGCTAGAATGATGCCAGGCTTGCTATGAGCACAAGCAGCCCATGCGATGGCTGCAGGCAGCTGTTTGTGCCGCCTCGGCCTTGGTTCCCCTCCGGAAAGGAGGGGGATGTGTCCACACATGCTGGGACAAGTTTCAGTACCTGGGGCACAATTCTGGGCATCATGTGCCTTCCCCACAACTGGACATGAGGAGGAATCAATCCTGGAGAGAGGGGGCAGGCATTGGGAAGGGCTGCGCAGGGAGGTGGTGGAGTCCCCAACCCTGGACGTGTTTAAAGGTGGTTTGGGTGTGGGGCTTGGGGATAGGGTTTAGGGGCGAGCCTTGTAGAGTAGGGCTCTCGGTTGCCCTTGGGGAGCCTGAGGGTCTTTTGCATCCTGAGTGTTTGTGTGTGCTTTGTGAAATGGGTGATCTGCAGCAGTCAATACAATACAATACAATACAATACAACAGGTTGGAAGAGACCTTCAAGATCATCACGTCCAACCCATCAACCAATCCAACCCACCTAAAATACAATACAGTACAATACAGTACAAAACAGTACAATACAGTACAATACAACCCACCTAAACAACTAAAAAAACTAAACCCTGGCACCAAGCACCCCATCAAGCCTCTTCTTGAACACCTCCAATGAAGGTGACTCCACCACTTCCACAGGCAGCTGATTCCAGTGGGCAATCACTCTCTCAGTATAGAACTTCTTCCTAACTTCCAGTCTAAACCTGCCCTGGCGCAGCCTGAGACTGTGTCCTCTTGTTCTGGTACTGGCTGCCTGGGAGAAGAGACCAACCTCCGCCTGGCTACAACCTCCCTTCAGGCAGTTGTAGAGAGCAATAAGGTCACCCCTCAGTCTCCTCTACTCCAGGCTAAGCAACCCCAGCTCCCTCAGCCTCTCCTCATAGGGCTTGTCTTCCAAACCCCTCACCAACTTTGTTGCCCTTCTCTGGACACGCTCCAGTAAGACAACATCTTTCCTAAACTGAGGGGCCCAGAACTGGACACAGTAATCAAGGTGCGGCCTAACCAGTGCAGTGTACAGGGGGCAGAATGACCTCCCTGCTCCTGCTGGCCACACTCTTCCTGAGGCAGCCCAGGATGCCATTGGCCTTCTTGGCTGCCTGGGCACACTGCAGGCTCATGTTCAACCTACAATCAACCAGCACCCCCAGGTCCCTCTCTGCCTGGCCGCTCTCCAACCACTCTGACCCCAGCCTGTAGCACTGCATGGGGTTGTTGTGGCCAATGTGCAGAACCCGGCACTTGGATGTGTTAAATCTCCTGCCCTTGGATTCTGCCCATCTGTCCAGCCTGTCGAGGTCCCTCTGCAAAGCCTCTCTGCCCTCCAGCAGATCAACTCCTGCCCCCAGCTTGGTGTCGTCCGCAAATTTACTGATGATGGACTCGATGCCCTCATCCAGATCATCAATAAAGATGTTGAAGAGCATGGGGCCCAGCACCGATCCCTGGGGCACACCACTAGTGACTGGCTGCCAGCTGGATGTGGCACCATTCACCACCACTCTCTGGGCTCGGCCCTCCAGTCAGTTCCTAACCCAACGCAGTGTGCTCCCATCCAAGCCATGGGCTGCCAGCTTGGCCAGGAGTTTGCTGTGGGGGACGGTGTCAAAGGCCTTGCTGAGGTCCAGGTAGACCACATCCACAGGCCTCCCCACATCAACCAGGCGGGTCACCTGATCATAGAAGGAGTCCTGTCAAACCTCAACTATGCCACAGCACAGGCACTGCAGGTGTGCTGAGCAGCAGCTTTTTCTCCTCCCCGTGGCAGTGGCTGTGGCCCTGGCAGAGTCATTTCCGGCAGCTCTGCTCTCGTGGGGCTCTGGCTGGGCCCTGTGGCCTTTGGAGTCTCTCTCAGACACGCAGCAGCAGCGCTCTCAGCATGCGCCTCGCCTGTCTCCTCCTGGCTGCCTTCCTCAGGCAACCACAGGGTAAGCACTGCCTTGCACGGCAAGCATGGTTCCTCTTCTGCCCAGGGCCCCCTCAGCAGAGCTCTGCAGGAGCTGCTCTGCACTTAGGGGCCAGGCTTGGGAAGCCTCAGCTCACACAGCTGGCTTTGCAGCTGCTTTCTCAAGGGGCTGCTGCTGCTGGAACAGCAGAGCTCAGATGCAGAAGCAGCAGCTCCTCTCCTGACCATCTCAGCCCTCTTGCCTTCCTCTCCCTTGCCAAGAGTCCACCTCTCTCAGGCCCCTCTCTGCTGCTCTCTCTGGGCCTAGTGTTTCAATCTGGTCAGCAGAAGAGACAGGAGGGAAGAGCTGGGTGAAAGCTGAGCTCTCTCTGGGGTATCTCTGTGGGAGGGAATTGGCATTCCTGTCTGTGGGATCCATGCTGAGCTGAGGTCTCAGACCTCCTGCCCAAAGACACCACCTTGCTGTGCCCATCCATGGGGCTCTGCTGCAGCACCAGGCACCAGGAGCCTTCTCCTCTGACACTTTCCATCTCCACTTGCTCTGCATATCAAATCTTTCCCTCCACAGTCTCTATCCTTTGCTCTCTTCCAGGCACTATAGGGCAGGTCACTGTCACCCAGCAAGAAGGACAAGTCACAGTGAAGGAAAGAGAAACCTTCCACACCATATGCACATACCAGTCTTCTAACTTCAATGGCTTGCTGTGGTACCAGCAGAGGAAAGGCCAAGCTCCCCAGCTGCTCTCGTCCCAGGCAGCAGCTGGCCCCAAGCCCAGCGGCCGTCTGACCACGCTGCTGAACACCACGGGGAAATACAGCCTGCTGCAGCTGGAGGCAGTGGAGGTCTCTGACAGTGCCTTGTACCTCTGTGCTGTGAGAGACACCCTGGTGCAGGAGCTTGCTGGGCTGTGCAAGAAGCTGTGTTAGGGGCAGGAGAGCCCTGGTGTGTGGCCTGGCTAAGTCCACTCCACATCAACCTGTGAGAGACCTCAGTGATTCAGAGAAGGACAAGAAACTCAGTCAGTTTCTCATATTATGCTTCGATTACAGCCCTGGACCATGGGGGATCCTTCCCAAAGCCTGTGTGTCTCCAGAGGGTTCAGTGCAGGCTTCTATGCAAACAGTTCTCTCTCTCAAATGCCAGAGGAGTGCTGATGCTGCACAGGGAGTCCAGGTGCTTCCTAGCAATACCAAGGTGATCTATCTGAGAACCACAGAACTATCTCACAGAAAGTCCTGGTGCCTCCTCTCTAGGCAAAGCTTATCTATCTAATCCTGCCCTCCTTCAGGTCCATCCACCCCCCTCCTGCATTCCAGCTAACAATGACAGGGGAGGTTCCTTATCAGCTGTTTGGACATAGAGGGCATGTGGGAGTCCTGCCCTTGCTGTCCTTGTCCTTGGCTGATGGCCATGGCCTCCATTGCAAGTGCAGGGGGAGAGATGCTGAGCAGAAGCTCTTGGGCTGCCTCTTTCTTCCAGCACAGAGCTACTGAAACCAGGAGAACATCTCTTCCAGGTTTGATCCCCACTGCCTGTGCAGGAGCCAGGGATGTCTCCCTCAGCTGCAAGGGGCAGTGCCTGGAAGGGCCTCACTGCTGTGCCTCCTACTCTCTCCTTCCTCTGGGAAGGATGAATTGACCACTTGTGTCCCCCCCTCATCCCCCAGCCCCCAAGCCAATGCCTTGCTTACACAGCAAGCTGAGGCAATGACACCAAAGCAGGATGCAGGTGGAGGCAGAGGCTGGCTGTGGGAAACTTGAATGGCTCTGGAGTGGCCATTTGTGAAGGTGCTGCTGCTGCTGAAGAGGAAAGTTCCCGGCTCAAGGCGTGGGCTGGGTGCTTGTTTTCCCAGGGCTGCCTTTTCCTTGCCTGCCTCATGCCCTGGAGGAGGCAGCTTCTGAGTGCTGGGCCTCAGAGACCCCAGCATGGCCATGGCAGGAATGTGGCAGTGCCAGCAGAGGCCTCAGCTCAAGTGCTGGATGGGTGCAGTGCAGGAAGTGATCTTCACCTGGGCCACACAGTGAGCTTTGCTGGGGCTGTGCTGCCAGGAAGGGGCCCTGCAGTCCTTCTCAGCTCCCCCAAGGCTTCCCTGGCTCAGGATCTGCCAGGTCTTTCTTCTTCCCTCTCTCCTTCCCTTTCTTCTGTTCCTCACTCCCAACCTGCTCGTGTGCTCACTCGTGGTCAGCTTGCCAGCAGCAGGCCTCTGCTGCTGCCATTCCTTCTGTTCCTCCTAGCACTGGCCAGATGCCTTCTGAGTATCTCCAAGGAGGGACAATCCCCAAGCTCTCTGGGCACCATGTGCCAGTGCTTGCTCTCCCACATCCGTTAAAACCTTTCCTGATGATTCAGACAGAGCCTCCTGGGCTCCAGCTCTCTGCCCACTGCCTGTGGTTCTGTCCCTGGGCACCTCTGAAAAGAGCCTGCCTCCATTTCCTTTGCACCCTCTCTGCTGGGTTTGTGTGGGAAGGTTTTGGCAGTGGGTGGGCTACAGGGGTGGCTCCTGTGAGAAGATTTTAGAACCTTCTGCCAGGTTGAACAGAGCCTGTGGAGCATCCCAGGGTTGTTGTCCAAGGCTGAGCCCAGCAGTGATGGTGGTAGGGCCTGTGTGACAACCTGTTGCAGGGAGGGGAAAGTCAGTGGAGGAGATGGGGAGGAGGTGCTCCAGGCACTGAAGCAGCCCATGCAGAGCCCCAGGGGGAGGCAGGTTGTCTCCCTGCAGCCCATGGAGGTTAATGCTGGAGCCAATAGCCTGTGGAGGATCCCAGGCTGGAGCAGGTGTGACCCCATGGAAAGTTGTCCTTGGAGCAGGCTCCTGTCAGGCTCCCTGTCAAGAGGACCCTCTAAAGAGGAGCCCACGCCGGAGCAGGCTCCTGGCAGGACTTGTGACCCTGTGGGGGGACACACATTGGAGCAATTTGCTCCTGAAGGACTGGGCCCCAGGGAAGCAACTCCCCCTGGGGCAATTGGTCAGGCAGCTCATGCAGTCCAAGGGAAATACTCCCACTGAAGAAGTTCATGGAGGACCAACTGCCCACACAGGAGCAGGGGAAGAGAGTGAGAAGTCATCTCCTTGAGGAAGAGGAAGCAGCAGTGACAGCCTGAGAGGAGCTGACCCAAATTGCCTGCCCTCTGTGTCTCTTGGGGAGGGTGGTGGGAGGAGGACATAAGAGCAAAGCAGCAGGGGAGCTGATCCCAGACAGAAGGGAGGGATGGGGGAAGGTGTTTTGAGATTTGGGGTGTTTCTCATTATCCTCATTGGATTGCTGATCCATTCGATTAATTTCCCCAATTCACGTCTGATCTGCCTGTGACAGGACTGACTGAAGGATCTCCCTGTCCTCATCTCCCCCCACCAGCCTCTCATTGTCTTTCCTCTCTCTAGTGAGGAGGGTTCTGATCTCTGGCTTGCTGGGCACCTGACATCTCCCCTCCCTTTAGGTGTCTCTGCTCTTCATAAGATCCCACCCCAGTATCTCTTCTCTGTGCTGAGCAGTCCCAGCTCTCCCAGCTTTTCCTCTCAGAAGAGATTCTCCAGCTGATTCTTTCTGCCCCTTCAGTGGATTCTCTCCAGGACTTCCATAGCTCCCACATCCCTGGGGGTCCACAGCTGGGATCAGTATCCTCCAGAGCTGAGTAGTGGGGAGGTAGCATTTTTCATCAGCTGCTGGCAGCATTCCTCTGGAGAGCTGTACAATCTTGTCAAGAGATCTGGGTTGTCATGGCAGGAGGTGGGATATGAGGTTGCTGCTGCACCACACAGCTTGGTGTTGTCAACAAACTTGCTGAGGCTGCCTCAGTGCCTCTGTCCATGATGGCAGCAAAGATGGAAAGAAGCCTGGTCCCAGGACTGATCCCTGAGGGACTCTGCTGGTCACTGGCTTCCACCTGGACATGGACCATTTACTGCCACCCTTTGGGTGTGGCCATCAAGCCAGCTCCGTGTCCCCCCCCGTGGTCCACCCATCAATCCCATATCTTGCCAGCTTGGAGCCCAGGATGTGGTGCAGGGCAGTGTCGAAGCCTTTGCTCAGGACCAGGTCAATGACCTCAGCTGCTCTTCCTTTCTTCATTGATGTTGTGACTCTGGCACAGAAGGCCACCAGGTTTCTCAGGCAGGATCTGCCCTTGGTGCAGCTGTGTTGGTTGTATCCAATCACCTCTTTGTTATTCTTCTGCTTCAGCAGTGCCCCCAGGAGGATCTGCTCCATGATCTTACCAGGCACAGAGGTGAGGCTGCCTGGCTTAAAGTTCCCTGGGTCATCCTTCTTTCCCTTGTTGGACATGGAGCTTATGTTTCCCCTTTTCCACTCAGTGGGGACTTCCCCTGCCTGCCACAGCTTTTGCAATACAATAGAGAGGTTCAGTGACCTCCTCCCCAGTTCCCTCAGCACCTGTGGGTGTATCCCATTGGCTCCCATGGCCCTGTACACTCTCAAGTCCTTTAGGAGATCTTCCCTCACCAAGGGCAGTTCCTTCTTCCAGCCCCTGCCATTATCTTCTGTGACTCTGGGGGTGTGGCTGGAGCCCTTGCCAGTGCAGACTGAGGTAAAGAAGTTGCTGAGGACCTCAGCCTTCTCCATGGCACTTGCCACCAGTTCTGCCCTTTCCTTTCTGAGGGGCCCACACGTGCCTTAATCTTCCCTTTGCCATTCATGTACCTGAAGAGACTGTTGCTGTTCCCCTTGCCCTCCCTGGCTAGATTGAATTCCAACTGAGCTTTAGCTCTTCTAACCAGGTCTCTTGATGCTCAGGCAGCTTCCTTATGTGCCCCCATCCCAGCTGTCTCTCCTTCCACTCCATGTTCAGTGTCCAGACAGGAGAGGACCACACAGAGTTCTGTCCTGGACAAGGCATTAATAAGACAGCTGAATCTCTTTTGAGCTACTGCCCCTTTCTCCTCCCTCTGTGTTGCAGGGTCCAGGTTGAGGTCGAGGAGCCTAATAGGCAGCGCCACTAAGGCTGCCTGGAGGGGAGTGGAAGTTGATCCCCAAGCCTGACGTTGCAGAGAGGCGACTGCACGTGTCAGACCCCATGAGAGAAGGTGTGTGCAGTTTACTCACCACCTGAGCATTTTGAATTGCTTGGCAGGATGTGAATGGCTGCTGTGCCATTGGGCCCTTGCAGAAAGGGAATTGATAGGGGAAGACCTCCTTTACCCTTTGCTCCTAGCTCCTCACACTCATAGCTTGCATGCTCCTTACTCTCTCCCCTCTCTCCCCCGTTCGTTACTGGGATTCAAGGCGGCGACAAGCACCCTACTGGCTCCTATCTTCAGAGCAATTAGCTTCTTTTCTTTTAGCAGCCTAGTGCTGGAGTTGGGCCTTCACTACAGCAGCCTGCATGAGTAAAACACGAGGTTTCACCTGGTTACCTCCGAGGTTTATAGCTTGGTCCCTCTTAGTTAGCTCCCTTGTGAACTCCATGGTGGTTCCTCTGCACCACCCGAGGCAGGATTGCTGTTTGGTTTCGTGTGCACAGGGAGATTCCAGTTTGTTCCTCTGTATTCCAAGTTCTGATTGTTCTAGACTGTTACTCTACTGTTTGTTAGCCTTCTGCCGTGTGTAAGCAACCTGTCATTGACCAGGCACACGACCCTGAATAAATTGACTTGGGAAAGCAATTTTGATATTCAATAAATACTATTCATATTTTATCATATTTCCAGCCAATAAACTGATAAACTACAACAAGGCCAGGCTCGAATGCAGCAGAACTTTAATCAGTCAAAAGGAAAAACCAAAGTCACTGCCAGTGGAGGACAGCAGTGCAGGAATGCCCCAAAACACACCAGAGTCTGTGGCCCTTGGCCACGCTCCAGTTCCTGCACAGGATCTGCATCCCTCCTAGAGGAAGAGCAGAGAGATGGCTGCCAGCAGGATGGATTTGTTGGGCAGCTTTTTGCCAAGGGGCAGCAAAGCAAAGAAGGAAAGGCAAAGGCAAAGTCCAGCAGCTGTGCTGCAAAGACATCCAGGGTGTACCCTTTCTTGCCTTGCAGCTGGGAACTGCCTGAGCCTTCAGCCTGTAGTAGCAGCCTGGTCAGACAGGTGGAGCAGTCTTTGGCAGCTGGTGACAAGTGAGGAGGAGAATGAGCCCAGGGAGAAAGCTGCTGAGGTGCTGGAGAGATGGACATGGAGCCAGGCACAGCTGCAAGTCCTTTCTGGCTTCATAGACTATGTGCATGAGGGATTTGTGCTGCAGTTCCCACTGGAAGGGACCATCCAAGCTGCTAGCAGCAGACACCCAAGGGTGCTGAGAGAGCTGGCAGACTGCTGGCTGTGGTGGTTTGAGCCTTAAGTGGGGCTTAAAAGCTCAGATGGGGAAAGGCTGAGAATCCCCTTCCCCAACAGAGAGAGAGAAGAAAGGGAGGGGAGCAAATCCACCAAGAAATAATTTGGCTTCGGCTTGGAAGTCGAGAGGCAAAGAATTCTTTTTCTGTAAACAATATATACAGATATATGTATTTATGTAACAATGACAGGCAGGGTTCACAAGGGGAAGGAAACCCCCCAGAATGGGTATATCCCACCACAACCCACCCCCTCTGTTCAACTTCCTCTCTCCTGTTACAGCCCCCTTTATCCAATCTTGACACGTGGCATTCAAATCCTCGATGCAAGTCTCTCATTATCCCAGCTCTCTCTCTCTCAGGGCAGTCTCTGCCACTCTGGGGCTGGTCAGTGTAGGTGTTGCTTGAACTGGGCAGGAGTGTGTAGAAGAAGCAGAAATCAGTCTGTCTTTAAAAAAAAGGAAGTGAAAGAAAACGTTGGGAACAGTCCATCGCTGTGGGGACATCATCAGGAACCGTCTGTCGCTGTGGGGACATCAGGAACCAGCCATCGCTGTGGGGACATCATCAGGAACCGTCTGTCGCTGTGGGGACATCATCAGGAACCGTCTGTCGCTGTGGGGACATTAGGAACCGTCCGTGGCTGTGGGGACATCATCAGGAACCGTCCGTCGCTGTGGGGACATCAGGAACCGTCTGTCGCTGTGGGGACATCATCAGGAACTGTCCGTTGCTGTGGGGACATCAGGAACCATTCATCGCTGTGGGGACATCAGGAACCATCCATCGCTGTGGGGACATCATCAGGAACTGTCCGTTGCTGTGGGGACATCAGGAACCGTCCGTCGCTGTGGGGACATCAGGAACCGTCCGTCGCTGTGGGGATATCATCAGGAACCGTCCGTCGCTGTGGGGACATCAGGAACCGTCCGTCGCTGTGGGGACATCATCAGGAACCGTCCGTCGCTGTGGCGACATCAGGAACCGTCCGTCGCTGTGGGGACATCATCAGGAACCGTCTGTCGCTGTGGGGACATCATCAGGAACCGTCTGTCGCTGTACGACATCATCAGGAACCGTCCGTCGCTGTGGGGACATCAGGAACCGTCTGTCGCTGTGGGGACATCAGGAACCATCTGTCGCTGTGGGGACATCATCAGGAACCGTCCGTCGCTGTGGCGACATCAGGAACAGGTGCAGGTGCGATGATGCAGGAGCTCTCTGGGTAGGTGTGCGGTGTGTTCATGTTGCGTGCTGGATGTTAGGCTGGTATTAAGCTGGGAGAGAGAAAAACCTAGAGCAACTTACATTATACAGTGACTATAATACATTGATCTGCTCTGCCCCCTCTGAGTTCATCCCCTCTCAGCCAGAGTCACGTTCTGTTGTGGGATACACTGAATGTCCCCAGTTTCTAACATGACCCAGTAGGTGTGACCAGGACCCTCAGCCGAGACCACCCCTCGGGTTGGTTTGCCCCCACCAGCAGCACCCCGCCACACTGACTTCCCCAGCAGGTTCTTCTCAGCAATCACAGGAACTCCATCTCCATCCACTGTTTGCAGCAGGTGGGACTGGGCAGGACCAGCTCTGTTCACAGCTCCTCTGCTGTTCACTAACCAAGTGGCTTGAGCTAGGTGTTTTTCCCAGTTCCTAAAGGTTCCACCCCCCATGGCTTTTAGGGTGGTCTTTAGCAAGCCATTGTAGCGCTCGATCTTCCCGGCAGCTGGTGCATGGTATGGGATGTGGTAAATCCACTCAATGCCATGTTCCTTTGCCCAGTCTCTTATGAGGTGGTTCTTGAAGTGGGTTCCATTGTCTGACTCAATCCTCCCAGGGGTGTCATGTCTCCACAGGATATGTCTCTCCAGGCCCAGGATGGTGTTGCAAGCAGTGGCATGAGGTACTGGGTAGGTCTCCAGCCAGCCTGTACTTGCCTCCACCACGGTCAGTACGTACTGCTTGCCGCTGTGAGACCGAGGCAGGGTGATGGAGTCAATCTGCCAGGCCTCTCCGTACTTATATTTCGACCATCTCCCCCATACCACAGAGGCCTCATGCGCTTGGCCTGCTTGATGGCAGCACAGATGTCACACTCATGGATGACCTGTGAGATGGCCTCCAGAGAGATGTCCACAGATCTGTCCCCAGCCCACCGGTATGTGGCATCTCTCCCTTGGTGGCCAGAAGTGTCATGGGCCCAGCGAGCTAAGAACAGCTCACCCTTGTGTTCCCAATCCAAGTCTATTTGGGAGCTTTTAGCAGCCAGATCTGCTTGGTGGTTGTGCTGGTGTTCTTCATTGGCTCTGCTCTTGGGGACGTGCGCATCGATGTGCCGTACCTTTGTTGGCAGCCTGTCCAGGCGGGCAGCAATGTCTTGCCACAGCTCAGCGGCCCAAACAGGCTTCCCTTTTCTCTGCCACCCGTTCCTCTTCCATTCCTTCAGCCACCCCCACAAGGCATTGGCTACCATCCAGGAGTCAGTGTAGAGGTACAGCATTGGCCAGTTCTCCTGTTCCGCTATATCCAGGGCCAGCTGGACAGCTTTTACCTCTGCGTACTGACTGGATTCGCCTTCTCCATCCCTTGCTTCTGCCACTTGCCTTGTTGGGCTCCAAACAGCTGCCTTCCATCTCCGCTTGCTCCCCACAAGCCGGCAGGACCCATCTGTAACTAAAGCATAGCCCTTCTCATTGTCAGGGAGATCGTTGTCTGGGGGAGCCTCCTCAGCACGGGTCACTGTCTGCTCTGGTGGCATTCCAAAGTCAGCACCCTCTGGCCAGTTGGTGATCACTTCCACTATGCCAGGGCGTTCGAAGCTCCCCATTCGAGCTCGCTGCGTTATCAGGGCCATCCACAGGGCCAGGTGGCATCTGTGGCATGATGTGGGGCTGAGCCTCTCCCTTTGAACATCCAGGTCAGGACTGGAAGCCTTGGAGCCAGAAATAGAGGTGACTCAGTCCCGGTTACCTCAGAGGCAGCCCGGACGCCCTCATAGGCAGCTAGGATTTCCTTTTCTGTCGCGGTGTAGTTGGCCTCGGAGCCTTTGTACCCCTTACTCCAGAAACCTAGGGGCCTGCCCCTGGTTTCACCAGGAGCCTTCTGCCACAAGCTCCACGTAGGACCATTCTCACTGGCCGCAGTGTACAGCACATTCTTGATCTCTGGTCCGGTTCGAACAGGTCCCAGAGCCATAGCCTGGAACACCTCTCAATTGATCTGGTCAAATGCCACCTGCTGCTCAGGTCCCCACACAAAATCATTTTTCTTCCTTGTTCCATGGAAGAGAGGCTTCACAATCTGACTGTACCCGGGAAGGTGCATTTTCCAGAAGCCCACAAGCCCCAAAAAGGACTGTGTCTCTTTCTTGTTCGTGGGCTGCACCATAGTGGCTACCCTGTTCACCACCTCCTGAGGGATGTGGCGACGGCCATCCTGCCATTGAACGCCCAGGAACTGGATCTCCCTGGCAGGCCCTTTGACCTTACTTCTCTTGATGGCAAAGCCAGCCTCCAGCAGGATATCGATTATCTTCTCCCCCTTCTGGTAGACTTCCTCTGCTGTCTCACCCCATATGATGATGTCATCGATGAACTGCAGATGTTCAGGGGCTCCACCTTTCTCTAAGGCAGTCTGGATCACCTCATGGCAGATGGTCGAGCTATGGACCCAGCCCTGAGGCAACCCATTCCACTGATACTGTACTCCCCTCCAAGTGAAAGCAAACTGTGGCCTGCATTCTTCTGCAATGGGAATGGAGAAAAAGGCATTAGCAATGTTACTTGTGGCATACCACTTGGCCGCCTTCGACTCCAGCTGGTACTGGAACTCCAGCATGTCCGGCACGGCAGCGCTGATCAGAGGAGTCACCTCATTCAGGCCACGGTAGTCCACAGTGAGTCTCCATTTCCCATTTGCCTTCCACACTGGCCATATTGGGCTGTTGAAGGGGGAGTGAGCCTTGCTGATCACCTTCTGGCTCTCCAGTCGTCAAATCAGTTGGTGTATGGGGTGCAGAGAGTCTCTGTTGGTCCTGGATTGCCTGTGATGCACTATGCGAGAGGCAATAGGTAGCTTCAAATCCTGCACCTTATGGCTGCCCACCACGGAGGGATCATCCGACAGCTCGGGCTTGGTGGACAGCTGTTCTTTGCCTGCAGTCTCCACAGCTGCCACCCCAAACGCCCACTTGTGCCCCTTAGGGTCCTTGAAGCATCCCTCCCGCAGAAAGTCAATGCCAAGAATGCAAGGTGCATCTGGACCAGTCACTATGTCGTGCTTTCCCCATTCATTCCCGGTCAGGCTTATCTCAGCCTGCAGTACAGCCAGGTCTTGTGAGCCCCCTGTGACTCCCTGAACGCTTATGGGCTCAGTCCCTTTGTACCTCGATGGTATCAGGGTGCATTGGGCCCCTGTGTCCACCAGAGCTGGGTACTTCTGGGCTTCTGAAGTGCCAGGCCATTTCACATACACATCCCAGTATACTCTGTTATCCCTGGCCTCCACCTGGCTGGAGGTAGGGCACCTCTAATGCTGGTGGCGATGTCCACACTTGTCGCAGGGTCCTGTGTTCCTAGGGGAAGGGTCTCTTGAGCGAGAGGGACCACTCCGGGAAACTGGGGCAGCCCTTCTTCTGGATGAGTTGTCCCCAGTGTGGCCACCTTGCAGTTCCCGCACTCTGTTCCAGAGGGCAGAGGGGGGTTGGCCATGCCAGGTGTCCATGTCCTCTCCGTGGTCACAGAGGAACCTCCACAGAGACCCTCTTGACATCCCCCGATTGGCTTGGGGTGCTCTCCTAGGGGAAGGTCGCCTGTTCCTGATTGCTGAAACCGGGACCCATTCTGAAGGAGAAGGGGCAAAGGAGGCATGGCTCCCCCTTTTCAGTTCAGACATGGAGGTCTTGATCTCTTTGACAATGTCTTTAGCCATAGTTTCTATGGCTGAGATCAGGAGTTTCTGATTTACACTGTCCTCATATTGCCTTAAATCATTGGCAAACTCACAGACAGTTTTAGGACTTCCATCCTGTCCAGTCAGGAGTATCCCTCCTCATGTGGGAGCATATTTCTGAGGAGCACCCTGGGTGAGTTTCTTTACGAAGGGCCGTCTCATGGGCACCTCATCTGGGTCCCAAGGGAGCTGGCCATCCCCATAAATTATTTCCAGCACAGCCATCTGTCTCAGGTAGCGAATGCCCTGTTCCATAGTTGTCCATCTGACTGGGGCCCAGGGCAGGTCATCCCTTGAGCGGTACCGGCTCTTGATGGCATTGAGGATCCGGGCCCAGAGTGTGAGTTCCATCGAGTCTGAGTAACTCTTTGTCCAGACCAGCGTCACGAGTCAGGGAGCCTAAAAGCTTTGCCTTGGGCACCCTGTGAAGAGCAGCCTGGCCCAGGGAGGCTCTCTCCCAGTTCACACACCACAAGCTGCCTCAGCCACCTCCCAGCCTCTCCCTAAGCACACCTCCTCCTGCTTCCCTCTCTCCTCACAAGAAGACTCAAGCATCAGGAGAGAAGAGAGGCAGCAGCAGCTGAGAGCTGCTCCCAGGGGAGATCTCCTTTTGGAAGAGGAGCAGAAGGGGCTCCAGACTCACCTGCTTGCCAAGGAGAAGGAGGCAGGAGAAGTGGAGGAGAGAGCAGGACCTGGGCTGCCTTTTCTCCCTGCCCCTCATTGCTGCAGGAGCAGAGGCACCTTGGCAGAGGTAACAATCTTTGCACAAGCTCATCTTGAATGCCAAGCATCACAGCTAAGGACATGGCTGTGCTTTCATCTCCTGCACTTCTGCCTTTTCATCTCCAGCTCTGTGCCAGGCCCATGCCCCAGCAAAGGCTTCTTCTGAGCACTGGGTGGAAAGGATCCAGGATTTCCAGGGCAGGAATGCAGGAGTGCAGGCAGAAGACTCATCTCAGGTGCTGGAGGGCTCTGGATCAGAGCAGTGATGTCAGCCTGGGTCACTCAATCCTGAGCTGGACCCCCTGGGCTTCTGTGTCTTTGCTTCCCTCCTCATCTGACTCTGATGGTCAATAGTTTTGGCCTCCCCACCTGTGTGTCTTGTGATACTCCCATCTGACCCCATCCAGTGTTGCTCCTACCAGTGCTGTTGTGGTGGGGTGAGAAAGTTCCCTCCCCACACACACAGAAAGAAACCACAGCTAGCTCAGTCGGAAAAGCAGATGAAAGCTATATTTACAGGCATAAATGGAATGAACCCCCCTCTCTCCCTCCCCACCTCCCCTTTTTCCCAAAAAGGGTTAGAGAGAGAGAGAAAGGCAATTAAGGAAGAAAAATTCTGTTAGCTCAAAAAGCACATGCAAGAATTAGTTCTCTTATCTGGTTAGCTGTTAACTCAAAGCCGTTCCTGCTTCAGAAAGAGAGAAGCCGTCCAGCCCACAGGACAGAGAAGCACAGACTGCACCCAGCCTGAACCCAGACCAGACCAGACTGAACTAACAGAACCCAAACTTAAAATTGCATTCTACAATCTACCAATGAAATTAGTTTAGACTATCTTGGTTTTGTTTAAATATCAAAAACATTCAGCCAGAGTGTTCAGCAACTGTCTCTTTCTTAAAGGCACAGCCTAAACCGGTCACAATCCACCTCTTCTAAACAATTTCATTGGATGTTCATACTGCCCATCCAATCTAAAACAATATCTACAGTTTGCAAGTAAAGTTCATAGTCCATTCCAGCTATACTCAGGTGTAGATGATTCAGAAGTCCAAGAAGCAAGAAAAATGGAAAACAGTTTGTCTCTTCGCAGACGAAGCGAAGAAAAAGCAAACAGGGAAACAGGGAAACAGGGAAGTACTTCTCTTGGTGTCTGCAGTTTTGTCTGCAAGAAGCAGAAAGCAATTTCCTAGGGTCAGAGTGAGACCAAGTGCAGATGCATGGTGATGGCAACACCCTGCTGGAGGTGCGGAGATTCAGGCTGGAGGTGAGGAGGAAGTTCTTCACCATGAGAGTGGTGAAGGCCTGGAGTGGGTTGTCCAGGAAGGTGGTTGGGGCCGCGTCCCTGGAGGTGTTTAAGCCCAGGCTGGATGAGGCTCTGGCCAGCCTGATCTAGTGTGGGGTGTCCCTGCCCATGGCAGGGGGTTGGAACTAGATGATCCTTGTGGTCCCTTCCAACCCTGACTGATCCTATGATACTATCACTCCAGGACAGAGATGCAGAAATGCAGCTCCTCTCTCCTCACCTCTCCTCTTTTGGTCCCTGCAGAGCTCATGCTCCACTGCTACCAGTCCCTGGCATCACCAGCAACGGTTCCACTCCATTTTCTATCCCTTCTTGGGGCATATCAGCCCAAGGAGGGGAAATCCTTTCTTGCCTTGCAGCTGGGAACTGCCTGAGCCTTCAGCCTGTAGTAGCAGCCTGGTCAGACAGGTGGAGCAGCCTTTGGCAGCTGGTGACAAGTGAGGAGGAGAATGAGCCCAGGGAGAAAGCTGCTGAGGTGCTGGAGAGATGGACATGGAGCCAGGCACAGCTGCAAGTCCTTTCTGGCTTCATAGACTATGTGCATGAGGGATTTGTGCTGCAGTTCCCACTGGAAGGGACCATCCAAGCTGCCAGCAGCAGACACCCAAGGGTGCTGAGAGAGCTGGCAGACTGCTGGCCAAGCCACTTTCCACTATTTCCCTGAAGTCCTGGCTACCTGGGCAGGTCCCAATGGACTGGAGAGCAGCAAATGTAGCTCCCACCTCCAGGAAAGAAAGAAAGGAGCACCCAGGAAACTATAAAGCTGTCAGACTGACCTCAGTACCAGGGAAGGTCATGGAGCAGATCAGCTCAAGCACCATTTCACAACATGCAGAGAACAGCTAGGGGCTCTGCCCACTCAGCAGGGGCTTATGAAGGGCAGATCCTGCCTGGTGAACCTCATCTTCTTCCCTGAGAAGATGACAAATTACTGGATGAGGGAAAGGTTGTGGCTATTGTCTGCCTGGACTTCTGAAAAGCCTTTGCCACTGTTTCCCACAGAAGTCTCATGGAGAAGCTGCTTGCTCATGGCTTGGCTGAGCACTGCTCTGCTGGATAAAGCACTGGCTGGGGGAAAGGGCCCAAGGAGTGGTGCTCAGTGGAGTTAACTCCAGCTGGCAGCTGGTCACAAGTGATGTTCCTCAGGGCTCCATGCTGGGACCACTTCTGTTGCCCATCTTGATTGATGACCTTGATGAAGACAGAGAGTGTGGCAGTGGTAAGTTCAGAGATGCCAGCAAGTTAGGTGCAGTGTTGATCTGCAGGAGGCTAGGGAGGCTCTGCACAGGGACTTGGAGAGATTGGAGCCATGGCCAACATTCCCAGGCTGAGCTTCAACCAGGCCAAGGGCCAGGTCCTGACCTTGGGTCACACCAACCCCGAGCAATGCTGCAGGCTTGGGGCAGTGTGGCTGGAAAGCTGCTGGCAGAAAGGGACCTGGGGGTGCTGCTGGACAAGCAGCTGAACAGGAGCCAGCAGTGTTGCCAGGGGCCAAGAAAGCCAATGGTATCCTGTCTGGGATCAGCAATGCTGTGTCCAGCAGGAGCAGGGAGGGGATTGTAGCCTAGGACTCAGCTCTGGTGAGTCCTGTGTTCAGTTTGGGCATCTGAATACCAAGAGAGATGTGGAGGTGCTGGAGAGAGTGCAGAGGAGGGCAAGGAAACTGTCAAGGGCCTGAGAATAAATGTTATGAGGAGTGACTGAGGGAGCTGGGGATGGTTCGTCTGGAAAAGAGGAGGCTGAGGGGAGACCTCATGGCTGTCTACAGGGACCTTGAGAGGACATTGTAGAGAGGCTGGTGCTGGTCTCTTCTGACAGGTAATGAGTGCTAGAAGAGGGAATGGCCTGAAGCTGTGACTGGGTAGGTTTAGAGTGGTGTGATGAAGAGGTTCTCAATTTCTGGATAGGAAATATGAATTATAGAAATATCGATTTTATTGGTTACTAAAATTATCAATAACTGATGAATCACTATTTTATATCCCTATTCCAGTGCCCGACTGTGAAAGACATTCCATAAGTGGTTCAGTATTTATCATTTGGACTCAATTAGAATATTTACAGAATTAATTGCTATTACTGGAACAAAGGGTGCAAGTCTGCTGCGTGTCCAGCAGGTGGCGACTCGACAGGACGCCGACAGCTGCTTACCCCCCTACAGAGTATTGCACTGTGTCAGAGGCTTGAACTCGAAATGTTACTCTGTTGGAGGTGGGGGCTTGGGCCTGAGCGTCAGTGAGTGGAAAGCACCTGGAACATACACTGTGTCCCTTGTTTGTAGCAAGGTTAGGTGCTAGGCTGCAGCAGGCTGCTGTCGCCGGGGCTGGCTGCTGGGCTGGTCCAGAGGGTGACGGTGTGGGCAGCCTTCTGCCTCCCTCCGCAGCAGAGGGGTCGGACCGTAGGCTAGCTGGTAAGCAGGTTCCCTTTGCAGGACTCAGGCGGCTCCCTCGGGACGGCAGGGAGCGTTCCTGCGGGGTGGGCCCGGCAGGGCTGGTAGGGTGGTCCCTGGCTGGGGTCGGCCCTCGCGGCAACCACCTTCGGGGCCGGTGAGAACAGCCCTGGGGGAGAGGCGCGGCTGTGTGGAGTGGAAACTTTGACCAGAATGGAGACAGGGACGACAGGACTCAACATGATTGATAGAAATCGTCTAACTTTATTGTTCCACACTTCGCTATTTATACTCTGATCTTCTGCATAGCTATTTCTCCTCTAATTTAAGGCACACTCTTGGTTTATCTCTAAAAGGTTACATCTGTTTATTTCACGACGCTGTGGTCTTTTCCATTCAAGCTAGCTCCTCTTCTTCCCAGACCTTTCTTCCTCCTTATCTTGTTTCCCTCTCCTCGAGTTTGGCTTGACCTTAGCATACCATACCATCAGCACTTCTCCACAACTCCTCCTTCATTGCTATATTTCCAGCAGAAAATCCTTCAAGGCCTAAACTGCAGAGATGTTCCTGGGACCCATGTCCTTTTTCTTTAAGCCAATCTGCAACACAAGGACTCCTTTGCTTGTCTCGAAGGAGCGGGCAGGACCCTCTGGGAGCGGTGCCAGCTCTGGAGCACAGGGCAGGGATGGTGCTCTGGATTTGCCTGGGGGGCAGAGGGCACGGAGCGGCAGAAGTGAGGGCTCCTCTTCTCTCCCGCACGGGCAGGGTCACGCAGGCATGCGGCGAGGCGCTGCTCCTGCTTTCCCAACTGGCAGCCAGGGCTCTGCAGCTCCTCACTCTGCTGCTTCAGGCTTTGGCACACAGGCAATGAGCTTGTTAGCTGGAGCAAGGAGAGAGGCCAAAGAAGAAGAGGGCAATACTTGTAAGTCTCTCGAGGCTGGGTTTGGCCAGTGGGCACTCTCCTAAGACACCAGCTTCAGCCGACAGGAAGGGTGAAGCTAGAATGATGCCAGGCTTGCTATGAGCACGAGCAGCCCATGCGATGGCTGCGGGCAGCTGTTTGTGCCGCCTCGGCCTTGGTTCCCCTCCGGAAAGGAGGGGGATGTGTCCACACATGCTGGGACAAGTTTCAGTACCTGGGGCACAATTCTGGGCATCATGTGCCTTCCCCTGTAGTGGGTTGAGGCAGCCTCCCTTCCCCCCACGGGCAAAAATAACAACTCAGACAAACGGATTGCAAAAGTGATGGAAAGTTTAAATGAAAAAGCAGTGAATGTTTACAGAGGAACAGAAACAGTGACAAAAGAAATCCCAAAAGAGACCCAGAAGCATCCCATCCCCACCTGGGGGCACATCCTAGACCCCCAGGACTCCTTCTTCCCCCCTCCCCACTGCTAGGCTAGTCTCAGCTGGCCAGATCTGAGACTGCCCATCCCCCCGTGGCCGTGGGCCTAGCCAGGCCCATGGCCGGGAGACAACATCCCCCACAGTTACCGGGTGACGGCGAGGAAGAAAGAGGAGGTGCCAGACCTCGCACTGGATCTTATAGTGGTGGTGCAGAGAATTATGGTAGAAATACCTAGTTTCCTGTGTCCACCCACTGGGCTGGACCTCTGGACACAGGAAGCACCTCATGTAGCAGAGGGCACCCAGCCCAAACTGCAACATGCCACCCCTGCTGTATGCTCGGGCTGCGGCGGCGGCGGGCTCGGGGGTGCGCTCAGAGCAGCGGCGGGGACGGCCCTAGTCTCTTCCCCGATTCTTTTGGACGAGTTCTGAAAATGGCACCGAGCACCTGGCTCCACCTCCCTTCTCCTCAGTAGGTTGTGGTGCAGCCCCTCCCTCTTCTGGGGGGAGGGTTCTGTAGTGGATGCTGTCACGCCTCGGTACGCGAACGCCCAGCGGGAGGGCGGTGTACTGTGACATGCATCTGTAGAGCCTCGGGCCGCGGCTGGAAGCGGTCAGCACGGGGCTTGGGACAGGTCCGTGCAGGGTTGTGGAAGGCTCAGCGTGCTATTTTCCTGGAGGGGTGGAGAAGCAGTTAGAGCCTGATTGTTCTGACTGGCTTGCCCCAGGGGTGGAAATATGCCGCTGAGTAAATAGAGATGGAAATAAAGGTTTGGTTGAGGAGTTGTGAGGCTTTTCCAGGTGACCAGCATGTCCAACGGATCCATGAAGAACTTGCACCGCAGAAGAGTGAACTCTGCATCGCCGGGAGGTTCCATTAGATGAGAGAAGAAGAACTGGAATGGACTGATGCTTGAGCCTGAATGAGAGACTGTTTGGGTGGACGCCCAGATGAAGATATGGACCTCGCCGGACATGTCATCAGAAGATTTCTGATTGGATGATATGTTTGGGGTGCAGAGATTATGGTATGAAATAAGGGGTGGCATGTTGCAGTTTGGGCTGGGTGCCCTCTGCTACATGAGGTGCTTCCTGTGTCCAGAGGTCCAGCCCAGTGGGTGGACACAGGAAACTAGGTATTTCTACCATAATTCTCTGCACCACCACTGTAAGATCCAGTGCGAGGTCTGGCACCTCCTCTTTCTTCCTCGCAGTTGCCCGGTAACTGGGGGAGATGTTGTCTCCTGGCCATGGGCCTGGCTAGGCCCAAGGCCATGGGGGGATAGGCAGTCTCAGATCTGGCCAGCTGAGACTAGCCTAGCAGTGGGGAGGGGGGAAGAAGGAGTCCTGGGGGTCTAGGATGTGCCCCCAGGTGGGAATGGGATCTTCCTGGGTATGTTTTGGGATTTTCTTTTGTCACTGTGCTTCTGGCTCTCTGTAAACATTCACTGCTTTTTCATTTAAACTTTCCATCACTTCTGCAATCCGTTTGTCTGAGTTGTTATTTATGCCCGTGGTGGGGAGGGGGCTGCCTCAACCCACTACATCCCCACAACTGGACATGAGGAGGAATCAATCCTGGAGAGAGGGGGCAGGCATTGGGAAGGGCTGCACAGGGAGGTGGTGGAGTCCCCAACCCTGGATGTGTTTAAAGGTGGTTTGGGTGTGGGGCTTGGGGATAGGGTTTAGGGGCGAGCCTTGTAGAGAAGGGCTCTCGGTTGCCCTTGGGGAGCCTGAGGGTCTTTTGCATCCTGAGTGTTTGTGTGTGCTTTGTGAAATGGGTGATCTGCAGCAGTCCTGTCAAACCTCAACTATGCCACAGCACAGGCACTGCAGGTGTGCTGAGCAGCAGCTTTTTCTCCTCCCCGTGGCAGTGGCTGTGGCCCTGGCAGAGTCATTTCCGGCAGCTCTGCTCTCGTGGGGCTCTGGCTGGGCCCTGTGGCCTTTGGAGTCTCTCTCAGACACGCAGCAGCAGCGCTCTCAGCATGCGCCTCGCCTGTCTCCTCCTGGCTGCCTTCCTCAGGCAACCACAGGGTAAGCACTGCCTTGCTCTGGCTGAGGGAAAACTCTCTCTCCAGGTCTGCCCCTGTGAGGTACCCTAATAAGGGGCATTTCCTTGCTCTCTTCCAGGCAGAGCACAATGTCTGTGGCTGCAGAGGTGGTGAAAGAGTCTCAGGCCTCCCTGTTTTCACCATGGGTGCACTCTAGCTGAGTCCTCTGAGATCAGAGAGGCTCAGTGTGGCTGGTTTTGTCTCTTCATATGACACTGATTAGGGTGGGTTGCTATAGGTCCAACACCAGACACATGAACAACTTGGGGGCCAACTCTATCAGTGCTAAGTGGTGGCCCTGACACCTCCCTAGTGGAGCAGGCCCAGAAGGAATACATCACCTGCTTGGAAGCAGGACTAACCCAAGCCTAAGGGAGATGGGCCACAGGAGATGCAGTGAAGGGTTTGAAGTTTCAAGTTAGTCACCTCTTGAGGGCCAAGCCCATTGGGTCAGGTAATGGGAGCCACTTCAGGGCTGGAGCAGCACAAGAATGGGAACTGCTGAGGGGATTTCTCACACTCAAGCACCCTCGGGCTAAGGACCTGTAGAATGTTCCCAAAGAGGCCATTAGAATGAGCCCAGGGCCCAGGATGGGCCCAGCCATTACCCAGTGTCCCCTGGGCAGGATATGGCTGTCCCCAGCTAACTGCCTTGTGCTGTAAGTCCCCTACAATTGTGCCCAGGGACAGAGAAAACCAAGACCCAGCCAGGTCCTGTCAGTGTCCTGGGCAACTGCTCCTGCTGGTGTTCCCCACTGTGGGACAAGTGCCTTTAACCTTAGAAGCTGCCTTCATCTCTGTGCCTGGGTGGCCACTGCCACCCATGGGAAGGAGCACACAGTGAACAGCTGCTGCATCACCCTTCTGTTGAAACCAGGTCTCAGAGGGCTGAGTCCTCTTTTCTCTTGTCTTGTAGGCAGAGCTCACCACTGAGGAGCCAAGGACCTGCAATCAAGCTGGAAGCAGATGCTCCTTTCAGGCATTTTGGTAACTGCTGCAGCTCTCAGTTTGTTCTCTTGGTAGGGTGTCCATGTTAGTGCCACAGCGATGCTTCAGGTGCCCTTTCTCCTCTCCTTGTGGTCACACAGGACCAAGGAGATGAGAGCCCAGATAAGTAATCTGGGCACCCATAGATCCATGGGTCCTGATGGGGTGCAGCTGCAGGCACTAAGGGAGGCCAGAGCACTCTTCACTCTCTTTGGTAAGTCGTGGTGGACAGGAGAGGTGCCTGGGGACTGGGGGGAGGCAGACCTCACTCCAACCTTCATAAAGGGTAATGAGCAAGACCCAGGTAACTCTAGGCCAGTCAGCATCACCCCCGTGCCAGGCACTGTCCCTTGGCACTGCCCTTGGCCTGTCCCGGACAAGAGGGTCATTAGGAGCACTCCGCATGGTTTTACCCCAGGGAAGTGTGGTAGTTTTGGGAAGCCAAGCTTGACCAACCTGAAAGGCTTTGGTGAGGACATAACCAGGTGGATAGATGATGGCAGAGCAGTGGCTGTGGTTTATCCTGACTTCAGTAAAGCATTTGGCACTGTCTGCCACAGCATCCTTGCAGCTCCACTGAGGCAGTATGGTCTGGAGGATCAGGGAGTGAGGTGGATGGGACCTGGTTGAAGGAAAGGAGTCAGAGAGTTGTGGTCAGTGGGAGGGAGTCTAGCTGGAGGCCTGTGCCTAGTGGAGTCCCTCAGGGGTCAGTCCTGGGACCAGAGCTGTTCAATATAGTCATCAATGAGCTGGATGAGGGCACAGAGGGCACTGTCAGCAAGTTTGCTGATGGCACCAAGCTGGGAGCAGTGGCTGACACAGGAGGTTGTGCTGCCACCCAGCCAGACCTGGCCAGGCTGAGAGCTGGGCAGGGAGAAAGGGAATGAAATTCAACAAGGGCAAGGGGAGAGTCTTGCAGCTGGGAAAGAAAAAGCTGATGGAGCAGGATAGGTTGGGGACTGAGCTGCTGGAGAGCAGGGAAGGGGAAAAGGACCTGGGGGTCCTAGTGGATAGGAGGTTGATCAGGAGCCAGCAATGTGCTGTGGTGGCCAAGAAGGCCAAGGGCAGCCTGGGATGGATCAGAAGGGCTGTGCTTAGTAGGTCAGAGAGGTTCCCTTCCCCCTCTACTCTGCCCTGGTGAGGCCACGTCCCCAATATTTGGCCAGTTCTGGGCCCCTCAGTTTAAGAAGCACCTCAGGGAACTGCTTGAGAGAGTCCAGCACAGAGCCACAACAATTATGGAGGGAGTGGAACACAGAACCATAGAATCAAGCAGGTTGGAAAAGACCTCAGAGGTCTTCAAGTCCAACCCATTACCTAGCACCTAACACCTCCTGACAACTAAACCATGGCTCCAAGTGCCACATCCAAGCCTTGGTTGAACCCCTCCAGTGATGGGGACTCCACCTCCTCCCTGGACAGCACATTCCAGTGGCCAATTACTCTCTCTGGGAAGAGCTTTCTCCTCACCTCCAGCCTAAACCTCCCCTGGCACAGCTTGAGACTGTGTCCTCTTGTTCTGGTGCTGGGTGCCTGGGAGAAGAGACCAACCCCCTCCTGGCCACAACCTCCCTTCAGGGTGTTGTAGAGAGCAAGAAGGTCTCCCCCGAGCCTCCTCTTCTCCAGGCTAAGCAACCCCAGCTCCCTCAGCCTCTCCTCACAGGGCTGTGCTCCAGACCCCTCCCCAGCCTCCTGGCCCTTCTCTGGACACCTTCAAGTGTCTCGATGTCCTTCTTAAACTGAGGAGCCCAGAACTGGACACAGGACTCAAGGTATGGCCTCAGCAGTGCTGAGCCCAGGGGCAAATATCTTCCTTACAGGCATGGAGTGAGGGAGCTGAGGGCTCTGTAGCCTGGAGAGGAGGAGCCTGAGAGGTGACCTCATTGCTGTTGACAAATATGGAGAGGGTGAGTGCCAAGGGGATGGAGCAAGGCTCTGCTCAGTGATGTCCAATGGCAGCACAAAGGGCAATGCTGGGAGCTGAGGTAGAGGAAGTGCCATGGAAACAGGAGGAAATGTTTCTCCCTGTGAGGGTGAGAGAGCCCTGGAGCAGGCTGCCCAGGGGGGTGGTGGAGTCTCCCTCTCTGCAGATATGCAAACCCCACCTGGATGTGTTCCTGTGTGATCTGCTCTAGGTGACCCTGCCCTGGCAGGGGCATTGACCTGGATGCTCTTTCGAGGTCCCTCCCAACACCTAAGCTTCTGTGACTCTCTCACTCTGTCCTTTAGATGTCACCTGGGAAATGGCACAGGATCCAACACTTCCAGCCCTGGGCAATTCATCTCTTGGATGTCTGAACTCACATTTGCCCCACGTTACCCTGCCAAGACCCCAAATTGTTCTGCAAAACATCACTTGGGAGCTGCATTTGTGAAGCAGTTGGACTGGCTGTGCCCTTGGGGAGCTGACTTTACAAGTCCAGCAAGCACCAAAGGTGCCTCTGCAGAGCAGGCTGGCATTAGAGATGCTGCTGCTAAGGGAACAGGGTCTATGGGGTGTCAAAGCTGCATCACCAGCCACACCACTTCCACCTCCACTCAAGAAGCCCTTGCCAGAATGAAGGCATTGCCAGCCAGAGAGCTGAACTGTGCCCAGCCTTGCAAGCAAAAGACTGCTTTGGCAGAGTGGGTGTCTGGCTTGTACCCATGATAAAGGCTTTGGGAGTCCTGGGGTGGGGAAGGTGGTTAAGGAACTTTGGGTTGACCTTGTTGGTTGGATTTCTGGGTTTGGTGAGAGGAACAGCTCCAGTTCAGTGTAGGATCCATTCCTGTCCCATCTGCTGCTGCTCCTCTCCTCTCTCCATGTCTGCTGCATGAGGATCACCAGCCCAGAAGAAGAGGAAGTTGAGGTCCCTGGCACAAAGCTCTGTTGGAGTCACTGAGTGCAGTCCTGGCCTTGACCTGAAGGCTCTTCCTGAACCCCACTGCTTGTGCCAGGCTGGTGAGCAGCAAGAGGGGACAAGGCCTGTGGAGGTGAGGCCCCTCCTGCAGCTCTGCCCTGTTCTGGCTGAGCACTAAGAGTGGCCTTGGCAGCAGGAGCAGCCAGCTGACCCCTGAGACCCCCTGACCCCCAGATGCATTTTGGGAACCTTCCAAAGCAAGACAGTTCACATGCCCAGCAAAATCTGCCCATGGGGAGGACCCCAAGAGACCAGGGACTCTAGAAGAGACAAAGCAAGCCAGGCCAGCGGGGTGCCCCAGCACCCTGGCACTCCAGGTTGGAGGCTGTGCTGCACTGGGGGTGATCTCTCTCTATCCTTCTTGTGAGCTCTGTCTTCTCTCCTCCTCCTCTGCTCTAATCTTCTCTGGTTTCCTTGGGCTAACAGCAGGTTGAAGAACACCTGCTGTAGTGCATTGTCCTTCGTGTTTGTGTTTAAGAAAGAGTTCAGCTGGGTTCAAAAGCCACTTGGTGCTGGATTGACCTTGGTTTGTCTGTTGGGGATCTCAGAAGCTGGCACAGCTCTGTCTCTAAGGCCAGGCTTTGAGGCAAGGCTTGTGACAGCACTGGTGCCTGAGCCTGGCTGCAGCTCTCATTGCCAAGTGCCCAGGACAGCTGGATACAGGAGAATGGCCTCCAGAAGCACCACTGCTTCCAGGAGAGACAAGCCGATGCTCCTCTGGGGCTCAGGCATCTCCCTCCCAGAGCTCTGCACTCAGCTGAAATCAATCCCAGCCTGTTCCTAAAGGTGGAGCTGCCCTGGTGCTGCCTCCTCCTTAGGAAGTGGCCTCATGACCCCTTCCCTGCCCGTGTGCAGGAGGAAGAGCTTTGAGGACGTGATTCATCTGTAGTGCAGTGACAATGGTAGGAAGGGGCAACCGAGGGCCCTTTGGCAGTGCTAATGCCCTCCAGCCAGTGCCAGCAGAGGCCCCTGCCCAGCCAGCCCTTCCCAGCTCTGCACTCTGGGGACCTGGGCAATCACACCCAGGGGCTGCCACAGCAAAGCCCCAGCTGGCTGGGAGCATGGAGAGTTAAATCCTGGTGTGGGGTTTCGGTGTGGGGCTGCCCTGACACAGGGAGCAGGAGGCAGTGGTTTGCATTGCTTCCCTTAGAAATTCCAAGTCCAATCAGGTACTGGAGAGGGGCAAGGCAGGGAGGGGAATGGTGCTGGCAGCCTTAGAGCAGCAAGGGTGGCTGCAGGTAGAGCTCCCAGACACTGGCAGGCTTTCTCTGGAACCACCCAAGACAGCTTGGTTGCATGGAACAGCCACAAGAACGGGGCACAACTGCACCCAGAGAAGATCAGAGTGAGTGCAGCAGCACAGATCAATCTCCTGAAGCAAGGAGCAGCTGCTGGGACTTCTGATGGGGCCTGGGGTGAGCCCTGAGCAGGAGAGGTCACTCCTCCAGCTCTGTCAGAGAGCTGTTTCTGGGTGGGGTTTGTGAGCCTCTCCAATTGCGGGTCCCCACAGCACTTGGAGCCGTTGTGAGTTCCCCCAGGGGGTGGTGGAAGCATTAGAATCAAGACTGAGCCCAGTGAGGTGAGCTGGCAAGGGGAGAGCAGCCGGTTCACCAAGGCTGCCAGATCAAGGCCCTTTTCCGTTCAGGGGGAGGATGAAGTTAAAGGGAAAGTGATGAACTAAGCCCCCAGGGACACTAATCTCTGGGCAGGTGCTCAGGGTGAGCTGGGGGAAGAGCAAAGTTCTCCAGCCTCTGACTGAAAGGCCATTAGGAACCTGCAGGGGCAGCTTTGCAGTGGCTCAGGCTGAGCTCTGAAAGAGAGAAGTGACAAAAGGAACAGGAGGATGCCTTGAATGGGTCCTGCAGGAGGAGGCAACACGTATGGAGGAATACTGAGGTGCATGGGGATAGGTGGGAGGGAAGAGGGAATAGGAGAGGAGGGCTAAGGGGAGGCAATGGACAGGCAGAAGGCTGAGAGGAGGCATCTGCACCTAGGCAAAGGCTGATCAGTGCAGCTGATGAGCTGAGCCCTGAGACTGACCACCAGAGTGCCCCCCCCCTGCCTCCTGGTGAAATTTAGAATAGAATAGACCAGGTTGGAAGAGACCTTCAAGACCGTCAAGTCCAACCTATCATCCAACAGCACCTAAACAGCTAACCCATGGCACCAAGCACCCTGCCAAGTCTCCTCCTGAACACCTCCAGTGATGCTGACTCCACCACCTCCCTGGGCAGCCCATTCTAATGGGCAATCACTCTCTCTGTGTAGAACTTCTTCCTAACCTCCAGCCTAAACCTCTCCTGGCGCAGCCTGAGACTGTGTCTTCTTGTTCTGGTACTGGCTGCCTGGGAGAAGAGACCAACCTCTGCCTGGCTACAACCTCCCTTCAGGGAGTTGTAGAGAGCAAGAAGGTCACCCCTCAGTCTCCTCTTCTCCAGGCTAAGCAACCCCAGCTCCCTCAGCCTCTCCTCATAGGGCTGTGCTCCAGACCCCTCCCCAGCTTTGTTGCCCTTCTCTGGACACCTTCCAGCAAGTCAACCTCCTTCCTAAACTGAGGGACCCAGAACTGGACACAGGACTCAAGGTGCGGCCTATCCAGTGCAGTGTACAGGGGCAGAATGACCTCCCTGCTCCTGCTGGCCACACTCTTCCTGAGGCAGCCCAGGATGCCATTGGCCTTCTTGGCTGCCTGGGCACACTGCAGGCTCATGTTCAGCCTACAATCAACCAGCACCCCCAGGTCCCTCTCTGCCTGGCCGCTCTCCAACCACTCTGACCCCAGCCTGTAGCACTGCCTGGGGTTGTTGTGGCCAATGTGCAGAACCCGGCACTTGGATGTGTTCAATCTCCTGCCCTTGGCCTCTGCCCATCTGTCCAGCCTGTCGAGGTCCCTCTGCACAGCCTCTCTGCCCTCCAGCAGATCAACTCCTGCCCCCAGCTTGGTGTCGTCCACAAATTTACTGCTGATGGACTCGATGCCCTCATCCAGATCATCAATAAAGATGTTGAAGAGCATGGGGCCCAGCACCGATCCCTGGGGCACACCACTAGTGACTGGCTGCCAGCTGGCTATGGCACCATTCACCACCACTCTCTGGGCTCAGCCTCCAGCCAGTTCCTAACCCAGCTCAGAGTGCTGCTGTCCAAGCCAGGGGCTGACAGCTTGGCCAGGAGTTTGCTGTGGGGGACAGTGTCAAAGGCCTTGCTGAGATCCAGGCAGACCACATCCACAGCCTGCCCCACATCCACCAGGCAGTCACCTGGGCATAGAAGGAGATCAGGTTGGTCAGGCAGGACCTGCCCTTCCTAAATCCATGCTGGCTGGGCCTGATCCCTTGGCCATCCTGTAAGTGCTGTGTGATCACACTCAGGATGACCTGTTCCATAACCTTGCCTGGCACTGAGGTCAGGCTGACAGGCCTATCATTCCCTGGCTCATCCAACCGGCCCTGCTTGTGGATGGGCACCATGCTGGCAGCTTCCAGTCTTCTGGGACCTCTCCAGTGAGACATAATTGGTGGAAAATCTTGGAGAGAGGCTTGGCAGCTCATCTGCCACAGAGTCTCAGTGCCAGAGTGTCCAGTGCCACACAGCCAGAGATTCACAGTGCCATAGAGTCTCAGTGCCAGAGTGTCACAGTGCCACAGAGCCAGTTCCAGAGCTTCACAGTGCCAGAGATTCACAGTACCACAGAGTCTCAGTGCCAGAGTGTCACAGTGCCACAGAGCCCGTTCCAGAGCTTCACAGTGCCAGAGAGTCACAGTGCCACAGAGTCTCAGTGCCACAGTGTCACAGTGCCACAGAGCCACAGTGTCACAGTGCCACAGAGCCAGTTCCAGAGCTTCACAGTGTCAGAGAGTCACAGTGCCAGGGAGTCTCAGTGCCAGAGTTTCCCTGGCTCATCCAGCCAGCCCTGCTTGTGGATGGGCACCACGTTGGCAGCTTCCAGTCTTCTGGGACCTCTCCAGTGAGCCAGGACTGCTGAAAAATGATGGAGAGTGGCTTGGAGCTCATCTGCCAGCTCTCTCAGCCCCCTAGGATGGATTCCATCTAGTCCCATGGCCTTGTGGGGATCCAAGCAGCTGAGGAGAGCTCTAACTGCCCCCTCCTGGAACACAGGGAAACTATGCAGATCCCTGGCTCCTTCTAGGTACTAGAAAGTTCACTCACTTTACACTTTAGTTTGAATCTGAAAATTCTCCAGCACTGGAATGCACCTTACAGAGATGTATGAACTGCAGCAGTACAGGATGGGAGGGGATCTGCTGGAGAGCAGCTCTGTGGAGAAGGAGCTGGGAGTCCTGGTGGCCAACAAGCTCTCCATGGGACAGCAATGTGCCCTGGTGTCGAAGACGGCAAATGGGATCCTGGGGGGCATTAAGAGTGTGTCCAGCGACCAAGGGAGGTTCTCCTCCCCCTCTACTCTGCCCTGCTGAGACCTCCCCTGGAATATTGCATCCAGTTTTGGGCTCCTCAGTTCAAGAGGGACAGGGACCTGCTGGAGAGAGTCCAAGGAAGGGCTGCCAGGATGCTGAAGGGACGGCAGCACTGCCTGGTGAGCAGAGGCTACGAGCCCTGAGGCTCTGGAAAGGAGAAGCCTGAGAGGGGATTTAGTAAATGTTTCTAAATATCTGAGGGCTGAGTATCAAGAGGGAGGGGACAGGCTCTGCCCACTGCACCCTGTGGTGGGACAAGGGGTCAGCACAGGAGGTTCCAGCTCAACACGAGGGGGAACTTCACTGTGAGGGTCACAGAGCAGTGGAAGAGGCTGCCCAGAGAGGTTTGAAGGTCCCTTCCAACCCCTAGCATGCTGTGATCCTGTGATTGTGCAGGATCTTGCCCTGATCAGCCTGATGTGATTAGAGCTGCTTTGGGCAGGGACTTGGCATGGGTGATCTGCAGAGGCCCTTCTCAACCTCAGGCATGTTAGAACAAGAGAGAAAAGTATTTGGCTGCATTGCTTGCTAAGGGCTAGAAGTAAGGAGAAGAGGAGGCTCAGGGGAGACACATCCTCTGTCTCATGCTGTCCCACAGCTGCAGATGCGGCTGAGAGGTCAGGTCTAGTGGACAGCTTTCCTTTGCCTCCATCCATTCCTACAGTTACTATTCCAAAAGCCCATTTGTATCCCTCAGGATCTTGGACCTGCCCCTCTCTCAGGAAGCCACTTCCCACAATGCAGGGTGCATCTGGACCAGCGGCAGTGCTTTGTTTCTTCCACCCCTTCCCAGTTAGTCTTACTTCAGCTTGCAACAGGGGCAGCTCTTGAGACCCACCAGTACTTTCTGAAAGGGTTCTGGACTCTGCACCTTTACAATTGCATGGTGTTAGGCTACACTGAGCACCTGTGTCAACCAAGGCCTGTACTTCTGGACACCTCATGAACACTTTCCAATAGACTCTGTTATCTCCACTCCTCCTCCTGGCAGGAGGTAGGGCACCTCTAATTCTGAGCACTGCATCTACAGTTGGCACAGTCTTTAGTGTTATTGTCAGAACCATGGCTGAGCAACCTGAACCATTGTGGGAAAGTGAGGCAGACTCCTTTGTGCTAGTGTTCCTCTGGGTTTGCCACTCTGCAGCTCCTGCACTCTCCTCAAAAGATCAGAGGTGGTTGCCCATCCCAGGTGTGCATGATCTCAGCAGATTGCTCACGCAGGGTTATCCGAGGAGACCCACGTGATTGTTGAGGTCTGCTTTGAACTGGCCTAGTTCCAAGTGGCCTCCCAGGAGGATGTCATTTCCCATTGCCCAGACATGGACCCATTCAGGAGAGGAAGGGCTGGTCTCATCCCCCTTCACGAATTTGGGCATGGAGGTCTTCAATTCTTCCTTCAGTTCATTCATGCCATCCTTTACCTTCAGCTTGAAAGAGCTGTTCCCACATGAATATCATCAGGGTTGCCACAAATCATTTCTCTCACAGCACACTCCTGCAAACACTTGATGCCCTCTTCAGTAGTGGAGCATTGCTGAGGGCTCCATGGTAAATCGTGCCTAGATGGATACTGCAGTAGCACAGCCAGTGATAGGCATGTCCACAGGGCTGCCTTGGCAATGGGACTCCCTGTGTACTGATCAATGCCACTGTCTCTAGCAAGGTATCTCAACTGTTCATGAGATTTATTGCTGACTTGCAAAGCAGCTGCACCTGTGTCACAGCACCTTGCAAACCAGCTCATTACTGTTTCACTTTCTCCTCTGAGATCATCCTGACGGAAGGGAAGGGGAGGGGAGGGGAGGGGAAGAGATATATGAGATGAGTTCTGTGACAGGGAACTTGACTGAGATCAATTCTTCTGGATAGAAGGGGAAACCCTGCAGTGCCTGAGGGGACAGAGTGGCAAAGTGGGTGGGGAGTGCTGACAGGAGCCGAGGGTTAGACACTCTGCAGGAGCAAGGACAGGACAAACCAGACAAAGGCTTCTGACTGCTGAGAGAGGAGGCAACAGGCAGGCTTGCAGAGGAGAGTATGTCAGAGAGGTTGGTCACCTCTCCCCCTTTTTTCCCTCCCCTGGGAGCAGCAGAAGCTTGAGCCTGGAGAGAGAGGAGGCAAAAGGTAACAGGGAGAGGGATCCCCAAGACATGCAGAGGGCAATGTGTCAGAGAGGTTGGCCACCAGCTGCAGGCCTCTCCCCCTTCTGTCCCTCCCCTGGGAGCAGCAGCAGCTGTTGGCTGCAGGAGCAACCTGTGTCTCTGCTGGAGGAGACCACAGCACAGGCACTGCAGGTGTGCTGAGCAGCAGCTTTTTCTCCTCCCCGTGGCAGTGGCTGTGGCCCTGGCAGAGTCATTTCCGGCAGCTCTGCTCTCGTGGGGCTCTGGCTGGGCCCTGTGGCCTTTGGAGTCTCTCTCAGACACGCAGCAGCAGCGCTCTCAGCATGCGCCTCGCCTGTCTCCTCCTGGCTGCCTTCCTCAGGCAACCACAGGGTAAGCACTGCCTTGCACGGCAAGCATGGTTCCTCTTCTGCCCAGGGCCCCCTCAGCCCCTCAGCAGAGCTCTGCAGGAGCTGCTCTGCACTTAGGGGCCAGGCTTGGGAAGCCTCAGCTCACACAGCTGGCTTTGCAGCTGCTTTCTCAAGGGGCTGCTGCTGCTGGAACAGCAGAGCTCAGATGCAGAAGCAGCAGCTCCTCTCCTGACCATCTCAGCCCTCTTGCCTTCCTCTCCTCTTGCCAAGTGTCCACCTCTCTCAGCCCCTCTCTGCTGCTCTCTCTGGGCCCAGTGTTGCACAGCCGTGGCACTGCAGAAGCTCTTTTGCCTCTCAGCACTGCACATTTTCTCACCTTGCAGCCCAGACACAGAGGGCTTTGGAGAGCTGAGGCAGGGACATGAAAGCTCTCTCAAGCCACTGACATTCTGATCTTGTCCCAGTCCCTCTCCTGCCTGGCCCATGTCATTCAGCTGGCCCTGGCTCTCCATTTTTCCTGCATGTCTGCAAGGCAGGGATTCCTTTTCCCTCCCTTCCACAACTCCGTAGCTATCCCAGAGAAGAAGGAATGAGGAAAAGTGGAAAGCATCCTCCAGGAGCTCCAAGAGCTGTTACAGGCTGCTCCCTGGAGACTCTGGGCAGCAGAAGAGACAGGAGGGAAGAGCTGGGTGAAAGCTCAGCTCTCTCTGGGGTATCTCTGTGGGAGGGAATTGGCATTCCTGTGCTGTGGGAGCCTTCTCCTCTGACACTTTCCATCTCCACTTGTTCTGCACATCAAACTCTTTCCCTCCACAGTCTCTATCCTTTGCTCTCTTCCAGGCACCATGGGGCAGGTCACTGTCACCCAGCAAGAAGGACAAGTCACAGTGAAGGAAAGAGACACCTTCCACACCAAATGCACATACCAGTCACCTATCATTGATGCCTTGTTCTGGTACCAGCAGAGGAAAGGCCAAGCTCCCCAGCTGCTCTCCTACCAGGCAGTAGCTGGCCCCAAGCCCAGCGGCCGTCTGACCACGCTGCTGAACACCACGGGGAAATACAGCCTGCTGCAGCTGGAGGCAGTGGAGGTCTCTGACAGTGCCTTGTACCTCTGTGCTGTGAGAGACACCCTGGTGCAGGAGCTTGCTTGGCTGTGCAAGAAGCTGTGTGAGGGGCAGGAGAGCCCTGGTGTGTGGCCTGGCTAAGTCCTCTCCACATCAACCTGTGAGAGACCTCAGTGATTCAGAGAAGGACAAGAAACTCAGTCAGTTTCTCATATTATGCTTTGATCACAGCCCTGGACCATGGGGGATCCTTCCCAAAGCCTGTGTGTCTCCAGAGGGTTCAGTGCAGGCTTCTATGCAAACAGTTCTCTCTCTCAAATGCCAGAGGAGTGCTGATGCTGCACAGGGAGTCCAGGTGCTTCCTAGCAATACCAAGGTGATCTATCTGAGAACCACAGAAGTATCTCACAGAAAGTCCTGGTGCCTCCTCTCTAGGCAAAGCTTATCTATCTAATCCTGCCCTCCTTCAGGTCCATCCACCCCCCTCCTGCATTCCAGCTAACAATGACAGGGAGGTTCCTTATCAGCTGTTTGGACATAGAGGGCGTGTGGGAGTCCTGCCCTTGCTGTCCTTGTCCTTGGCTGATGGCCATGGCCTCCATTGCAAGTGCAGGGGGAGAGATGCTGAGCAGAAGCTCTTGGGCTGCCTCTTTCTTCCAGCACAGAGCTACTGAAACCAGGAGAACATCTCTTCCAGGTTTGATCCCCACTGCCTGTGCAGGAGCCAGGGATGTCTCCCTCAGCTGCAAGGGACAGTGCCTGGAAGGGCCTCACTGCTGTGCTCCCTACTCTCTCCTTCCTCTGGGAAGGATGAATTGGCCACTTGTGTGCCCCCCTCATCCCCCAGCCCCCAAGCCAATGCCTTGCTTACACAGCAAGCTGAGGCAATGACACCAAAGCAGGATGCAGGTGGAGGCAGAGGCTGGGCTGTGGGAAACTTGAATGGCTCTGGAGTGGCCATTTGTGAAGGTGCTGCTGCTGCTGCTGAAGAGGAAAGATCCCAGCTCAGGGCATGGGCTGGGTGCTTGTTTTCCCAGGGCTGCCTTTTCCTTGCCTGCCTCATGCCCGGGAGGAGGCAGCTTCTGAGTGCTGGGCCTCAGAGACCCCAGCATGGCCATGGCAGGAATGTGGCAGTGCCAGCAGAGGCCTCAGCTCAAGTGCTGGATGGGTGCAGTGCAGGAAGTGATCTTCACCTGGGCCACACAGTGAGCTTTGCTGGGGCTGTGCTGCCAGGAAGGGGCCCTGCAGTCCTTCTCAGCTCCCCCAAGGCTTCCCTGGCTCAGGATCTGCCAGGTCTTTCTTCTTCCCTCTCTCCTTCCCTTTCTTCTGTTCCTCACTCCCAACCTGCTCGTGTGCTCACTTGTGGTCAGCTTGCCAGCAGCTGGCCTCTGCTGCTTCCATTCCTTCTGTTCCTCCTAGCACTGGCCAGATGCCTTCTGAGTGTCTCCAAGGAGGGACAATCCCCAAGCTCTCTGGGCACCATGTGCCAGTGCTTGCTCTCCCACATCCGTTAAAACCTTTCCTGATGATTCAGACAGAGCTTCCTGGGCTTCAGCTCTCTGCCCACTGCCTGTGCTTCTGTCCCTGGGCACCTCTGAAAAGAGCCTGCCTCCATTTCCTTTGCACCCTCTCTGCTGGGTTTGTGTGGGAAGGTTTTGGCAGTGGGTGGACTACAGGGGTGGCTCCTGTGAGAAGATTTTAGAACCTTCTGCCAGGTTGAACAGAGCCTGTGGAGCATCCCAGGGTTGTTGTCCAAGGCTGAGCCCAGCAGTGATGGTGGTAGGGCCTGTGTGACAACCTGTTGCAGGGAGGGGAAAGTCAGTGGAGGAGATGGGGAGGAGGTGCTCCAGGCACTGAAGCAGCCCATGCAGAGCCCCAGGGGAGGCAGGTTGTCTCCCTGCAGCCCATGGAGGTTAATGCTGAAGCCAATAGCCTGTGGAGGATCCCAGGCTGGAGCAGGTGTGACCCCATGGAAAGCTGTCCTTGGAGCAGGCTCCTGTCAGGCTCCCTGTCAAGAGGACCCTCTAAAGAGGAGCCCACGCCAGAGCAGGCTCCTGGCAGGACTTGTGACCCTGTGGGGGACACACATTGGAGCAATTTGCTCCTGAAGGACTGGGCCCCAGGGAAGCAACTCCCCCTGGGGCAATTGGTCAAGCAGCTCATGCAGCCCAAGGGAAATACTCCCACTGGAGAAGTTCATGGAGGACCAACTGCCCACACAGGAGCAGGGGAAGAGAGTGAGAAGTCATCTCCTTGAGGAAGAGGAAGCAGCAGTGACAGCCTGAGAGGAACTGACCCAAATTGCCTGCCCTCTGTGTCTCTTGGGGAGGGTGGTGGGAGGAGGACATAAGAGCAAAGCAGCAGGGGAGCTGATCCCAGACAGAAGGGAGGGATGGGGGAAGGTGTTTTGAGATTTGGGGGTGTTTCTCATTATCCTCATTGGATTGCTGATCCATTCGATGAATTTCCCCAATTCAAGTCTGATCTGCCTGTGACAGGACTGACTGAAGGATCTCCCTGTCCTCATCTCCCCCCACCAGCCTCTCATTGTCTTTCCTCTCTCTAGTGAGGAGGGTTCTGATCTCTGGCTTGCTGGGCACCTGACATCTCCTCTCCCTTTAGGTGTCTCTGCTCTTCATAAGATCCCACCCCGTATCTCTTCTCTGTGCTGAGCAGTCCCAGCTCTCCCAGCTTTTCCTCTCAGAAGAGATTCTCCAGCTGATTCTTTCTGCCCCTTCAGTGGATTCTCTCCAGGACTTCCATAGCTCCCACATCCCTGGGGGTCCACAGCTGGGATCAGTATCCTCCAGAGCTGAGTAGTGGGGAGGAAGCATTTTTCATCAGCTGCTGGCAGCATTCCTCTGGAGAGCTGTACAATCTTGTCAAGAGATCTGGGTTGTCATGGCAGAAGATGGGATATGAGGTTGCTGCTGCACCACACAGCTTGGTGTTGTCAACAAACTTGCTGAGGCTGCCTCAGTGCCTCTGTCCATGATGGCAGCAAAGATGGAAAGAAGCCTGGTCCCAGGACTGATCCCTGAGGGACTCTGCTGGTCACTGGCTTCCACCTGGACATGGACCATTTACTGCCACCCTTTGGGTGTGGCCATCAAGCCAGCTCCGTGTCCCCCCCGTGGTCCACCCATCAATCCCATATCTTGCCAGCTTGGAGCCCAGGATGTGGTGCAGGGCAGTGTCGAAGCCTTTGCTCAGGACCAGGTCAATGACCTCAGCTGCTCTTCCTTTCTTCATTGATGTTGTGACCCTGGCACAGAAGGCCACCAGGTTTCTCAGGCAGGATCTGCCCTTGGTGCAGCTGTGTTGGTTGTATCCAATCACCTCTTTGTTATTCTTCTGCTTCAGCAGTGCCCCCAGGAGGATCTGCTCCATGATCTTACCAGGCACAGAGGTGAGGCTGCCTGGCTTAAAGTTCCCTGGGTCATCCTTCTTTCCCTTGTTGGACATGGAGCTTATGTTTCCCCTTTTCCACTCAGTGGGGACTTCCCCTGCCTGCCACAGCTTTTGCAATACAATAGAGAGGTTCAGTGACCTCCTCCCCAGTTCCCTCAGCACCTGTGGGTGTATCCCATTGGCTCCCATGGCCCTGTACACTCTCAAGTCCTTTAGGAGATCTTCCCTCACCAAGGGCAGTTCCTTCTTCCAGCCCCTGCCATTATCTTCTGTGACTCTGGGGGTGTGGCTGGAGCCCTTGCCAGTGCAGACTGAGGTAAAGAAGTTGCTGAGGACCTCAGCCTTCTCCATGGCACTTGCCACCAGTTCTGCCCTTTCCTTTCTGAGGGGGCCCACACCTGCCTTAATCTCGCGGCAACCACCTTCGGGGCCGGTGAGAACAGCCCTGGGGCAGAGGCGCGGCAGCGCGGAGAGGCAACGTCTCCTTTGCTTGTCTCGAAGGAGCGTGCTGGACCCTCTGGGAGTGGTGCCGGCTCTGGAGCACAGGGCACAGATGGTGCTCTGGATTTGCCTGGGGGGCGAGGGCACGGAGCGGCAGAAGTGAGGGCTCCTCTTCTCTCCCGCACGGGCAGGGTCACGCAGGCATGCGGCGAGGCGCTGCTCCTGCTTTCCCAACTGGCAGCCAGGGCTCTGCAGCTCCTCAGTCTGCTGCTTCAGGCTGTAGCAGATGTTTGGACTGCTGAACCCAGCTGAGTCCCTTCCCCGTCGACTGGGCAGTCTCAACCCAGGGAGTCCACTTCTGCTCAACCACGGTGGGCTCTTTTGACTGGTGAGCCATAGAATGCTGTAACTTCTCTGGATCTCAGCGAAGGTCCCTCCTCTGGAAAGACTCTTAGGTCTGCGGCATTGGGAAGGGCTGCGCAGGGAGGTGGTGGAGTCCCCAAAACCTGGATGTGTTTAAAGGTGGTTTGGATGTGTGGCTTGGGGATAGGGTTTACAGTATCACAGTATCACAGTATAACCAAGGTTGGAAGAGACCCCAAGGATCATCAAGTCCAACCTGTCCCAACAGACCATGGCACTAAGTGCCACGTCCAATCTCCCCTTGAACACCTCCAGGGACGGCGACTCCACCACCTCCCTGGGCAGCCCATTCCAATGACGAATGACTCGCTCAGTGAAGAACTTCCTCCTCACCTCGAGTCTAAACCTCCCCTGGCACAGCTTGAGACTGTGTCCCCTTGTTCTGGTGCTGGTTGCCTGGGAGAAGAGATGAACCCCCTCCTGTCTACAACCACCTTTCAGGTAGTTGTAGAGGGCAATGAGGTCACCTCTGATCCTTCTCTTCTCCAGGCTAAACAATCCCAGCTCCCTCAGCCTCTCCTCATAGGGCTTGTGCTCAAGGGGCGAGCCTTGTAGAGTAGGGCTCTCTGTTGCCCTTGGGGAGCCTGAGGGTCTTTTGCATCCTGAGTGTTTGTGTGTGCTTTGTGAAATGGGTGATCTGCAGCAGTCCTGTCAAACCTCAAGTATGCCACAGCACAGGCACTGCAGGTGTGCTGAGCAGCAGCTTTTTCTCCTCCCCGTGGCAGTGGCTGTGGCCCTGGCAGAGTCATTTCCGGCAGCTCTGCTCTCGTGGGGCTCTGGCTGGGACCTGTGGCCTTTGGAGTGTCTCTCAGACACGCAGCAGCAGCGCTCTCAGCATGCGCCTCGCCTGTCTCCTCCTGGCTGCCTTCCTCAGGCAACCACAGGGTAAGCACTGCCTTTCCCTGCAAGCATGGTTCCTCTTCTGCCCAGGGCCCCCTCAGCCCCTCAGCAGAGCTCTGCAGGAGCTGCTCTGCACTTAGGGGCCAGGCTTGGGAAGCCTCAGCTCACACAGCTGGCTTTGCAGCTGCTTTCTCAAGGGGCTGCTGCTGCTGGAACAGCAGAGCTCAGATGCAGAAGCAGCAGCTCCTCTCCTGACCATCTCAGCCCTCTTGCCTTCCTCTCCTCTTGCCAAGTGTCCACCTCTCTCAGCCCCTCTCGGCTGCTCTCTCTGGGCCCAGTGTTGCACAGCCATGGCACTGCAGAAGCTCTTTTGCCTCTCAGCACTGCACATTTTCTCACCTTGCAGCCCAGACACAGAGGGCTTTGGAGAGCTGAGGCAGGGACATGAAAGCTCTCTCATGCCACTGACATTCTGATCTTGTCCCACTCCCTCTCCTGGCTGGCCCATGTCATTCAGCAGGCCCTGGCTCTCCATTTTTCCTGCATGTCTGCAGTGCCAGAGGTTACTCTTCCCTGTCTTCCATGACCTTGGCATTATCTCAGTGAGCACGGAAGGGGAAGCACGGTAAAACATCTTTCAGGACATGGGAGGGTTCCTCACCCTGTTTAAGGTGTCCTTGGAGGCAGCACAGGAGAGTCAGGCACTCCAGGCTGTTCCCTGCAGACTCTGGGCAGCAGAAGAGACAGGAGGGAAGAGCTGGGTGAAAGCTCAGCTCTCTCTCTTGGGTATCTCTGTGGGAGGGAATTGGCATTCCTGTGCTGTGGGAGCCTTCTCCTCTGACACTTTCCATCTCCACTTGTTCTGCATATCAGTCTCTTTCCCTCCACAGTCCCTATCCTTTGCTCTCTTCCAGGCACCATGGGCAGGTCACTGTCACCCAGCAAGAAGGACAAGTCACACTGAAGCAGAGAGACACCTTCCACACCAAATGCTCATACCAGACAACTAACTTTGGTGCCTTGTTCTGGTACCAGCAGAGGAAAGGCCAAGCTCCCCAGCTGCTCTCGTTCCATGTAGCAGCTGGCCCCAAGCCCAGCGGCCGTCTGACCACGCTGCTGAACACCACGGGGAAATACAGCCTGCTGCAGCTGGAGGCAGTGGAGGTCTCTGACAGTGCCTTGTACCTCTGTGCTGTGAGAGACACCCTGGTGCAGGAGCTTGCTTGGCTGTGCAAGAAGCCAGGGGAGGGAGGGGAAGTGTCTGGGCAAGGCTGAGCTTGGGGCAAGAGGCTCTCAGCTCTCCCCTGGCAGTGCTGCTTCCCCTGAACATATGCAGGACAAGATCCTTTTCCAGGAGGGGACAGAGGCTGTGGCTGGAGAGGCAGCAGAATGTGGTGAAAGAGTCTCAGGTTCCCATTTTTTAACCATGGTTATGTAGTTGTTCTGCCCAGTGGCTCTGCTCAGGTGGTGGCAATGTAGGAGCTTGGGATCACTTCGACAATGGATCCAAAGAGCTGCAGCTCTTTGCTTTCTGGATTGCTGCATCTGGAAAGATGATGATGATAAACTCTTGGTCTGCCTCCTTTTTCCCAGCACAGGGCTACCCAAAGCATGAGGAAATCCTTTCTTCACAGCCTTGTGAGCTGCTGGCACCTCACAGCCTCCAGCAGCACTGAGCTCCTCACTGAGGGAGAGCAGTGGTTGGGCTCTTTGTCTGCAGGACCTGCTTGGAGGCCAAGGGGCTGTATCTGAGCTGAGCTGTCAGAAGCAGGGCCTGATCCCCACTGCCTGTGCAGGAGCCAGGGATGTCTCCCTCAGCTGCAAGGGGCAGTGCCTGGAAGGGCCTCACTGCTGTGCCCCCTACTCTCTCCTTCCTCTGGGAATGATGAATTGGCCACTTGTGTCCCCCCCCCATCCCCCAGCCCCCAAGCCAATGCCTTGCTTACACAGCAAGCTGAGGCAATGACACCAAAGCAGGATGCAGGTGGAGGCAGAGGCTGGGCTGTGGGAAACTTGAATGGCTCTGGAGTGGCCATTTGTGAAGGGGCAGCTTTTTGCCAAGGGGCAGCAAAGCAAATAAGGAAAGGCAAAGGCAAAGGCCAGCAGCTGTGCTGCAAAGACCTCCAGGGTGTGCATCCTTGGGCCAGCAGCATCTGCTGAGCTCCTGGAGGTGTGTCCCTGCGGCTTCCCCAGCAGCTCTGTCAGCGCAGGCACCTTCTGTCATAGGAGCGGCTGGCAGTGCCAGAGAGGTCCCAGCAGCCAGAGCTGATGGACACTCCCTCACAGCTGAGGATGCTGCCAACAGCAGCGGAGCTGGAGGAGCCCACAAGGGTGTTGTGCGGGAAGGAGCTGAGGCTGGGGCCGGGCAGGGTCAGCAGCCCAGCAGGAGGCTCAATGGCCACAGTGGAGCTCTGGCACTGCCTGACACAGGCCTCAGTGCAGCTGCTGGCCAGCGGGCTTGGGCCACAGGGCCGGCAGGGCAGGCACTGGCTGTAGCAGGACATGGCTGGAGGCTGGAGGTGCAGCTGGCAGAGAGGGCAGGGAGGAAGCAGAGAAGGCAGCTGGGGGAGGAGCAGCCTGGTGACACTGTCCCAAAGGAGCCAAGGCCAAGACTCAGTGGGGAGCTGGAAGATGTGCAGCAGCCACAGGGCCTTCGGTGTTGCCTATGTGACGACCTGGTTCAAGAGCAGTAAAGTGATCAAGTGCTGGCCAGTTGGTCAATCCGCAGGCTGACACCAATGTGGTGGACAGCAAATGGCGTTTGTTGGTAAGCGACACACCGTGATATAGCTTTGGTTTACAGCCTCACTTCCATCTGCTTACGTTTATGGCCTGAGCACTATTGGTCATCCAGAGAGCCCTTATCTTTCCGGGCAGCGCGATATCTCCCGGCTGCTGGACCCTAGCTACTGGCTAGCAACCGGAGGTGACTGGAGAGGGACCGATCGAAGGCCTTTCTAAAGCAGTTGCTGATCTTCTACAAGCATGATGTTAACCTTTCCCAGCCGACTCTTGACGAAGGACATGAGCCTGTTCAGTATGCAGGGTGCAAAGATCAGTGTCACCACAATCATTGCCATCGGCCTTATCAGGGTAGATATAGTTTCATAGTTTCATAGTTTCAGTCAGGGTTGGAAGGGACCACAAGGATCATCTAGTTCCAACCCCCCTGCCATGGGCAGGGACACCCTGCACTAGATCAGGCTGGCCAGAGCCTCATCCAGCCTGGGCTGAAACACTTCCAGGGACGGGGCCTTAACCACCTCCCTTGACAACCCATTCCAGGGCTTCACCACTCTCATGGTGAAGAACTTCCTCCTCACCTCCAGCCTGAATCTCCCCACCTCCAGCTTCATTCCATTCCCCCTAGTCCTATCACTCCCTGATAGCCTGAGAAGTCCCTCCCCAGCCTTCTTGTAGGCCTCCTTCAGATACTGGAAGGCCACAATGTGGTCACCTGGGAGCCTTCTCTTCTCCAGACTGAACAGCCCCAACTCCTTCAGTCTGTCCTCATAGAAGAGATGCTCCAGCCCTCTGATCATCCTCGTGGCCCTTCTCTGGACACCTTCCAGCACCTCCAGATCCCTTTTGTAATAGGGGCTCCAGAACTGGACACAGTACTCCAGGTGGGGTCTCACCAGAGCTGAGTAGAGGGGGAGAATCCCCTCCCTTGACCTGCTGGCCACACTTCTCCTGATGCAGCCCAGGCTCTGATTGGCTTTCCAGGCTGCAAGTGCACATTGAGAGGGGGGCAAAGGTCAAGGGCACCTTCCAGCACTGCCCACACTGACCCAGTGCTGAGGAACTGAAGAAGGGAAAGAAACTCCTGTGGGGACAGGAGCATGTCAGAGGCCGCAGTGGGGGCTCTCTCCCCACCACAGGCAGCTGACTGAAGCTCCTGTCTCTGGCTGGGCACTGGATGCAGGAAATGTTCCCCACGGGCACTCCCCTCACACTGGGGGTGTGTTGTGCTGGTTGTGCTTTCCAGGAGGAGCAAAAAGCCATTAAACAGCCCCCGGCTCCTGTGGCCTGACAGCACAGGATCACAGCTCACAGGATGTTAGGGGTTGGATGAGAGCTCTGGAGATCTTCAAGTCCAACCCCCTGCCAGAGCCCGACCATAGAATCCAGCACAGGTCACACAGGAGCACTTCCAGACAGGGCTTCTCCTCCAGAGGAGACTCCACAACCTCTCTGGGCAGCCTGCTCCAGTGTCTGGGAGCCTTCCAGTAAAGAAGTTCTTCCTCAGGTTGAGGTGGAACTTCCTGTGCTGAACTTTCCATCTATTGCCCCCTTGAGCAGAGGCTGTCCCTGTCCTTTCCTTCCTGACCCCAGCCCTCAGGTAGTGATAGGCATTGACCAGATCCCCTCTCAGTCCTCTCCTCTCCTAAGGGTGGCAAAGGTCTTCCCAGCCCTGCCTCTGGGGATCAGCAACAGCTTCACCTTGGGGCAAGACACCTGGACAACATTCCCAGTCCCACTGCTTCAGCTGTCCTCCTGCTTCTCACATCTCTCCTCAGGGGCTGCACTCACTAGTTGTTGGTCAGGGAGCATCACTGACCCTGAGTGCCTGTGAGTTCCTTGACCAGCACAACACCTCTGGTGGTCTTCAGGTCTGGAAGGTGGAGTTCTGGGATCCACTTTGTCCCTCTGTAGCTCTCATCATGCTCAGTCTGCTTGGGAAAGCAAAGAGCTGGCCCTGCAGAGGAGAGGCTGTGGGGAAAGGGGACAAAAGCAGCCCTGCTGCCAGGCCAACATGTCCATGAGTAGGTCATGGCATCAGGTGCTTGCAGTGAGGCCTTGTGAGGTGACAAAGGAAGCCCAGAGTCTGATCCCTGAAGAAAGAGGTCTCTGTGGGCTACTGCTAGGTGATTCTCATCCTGATGAGTAAGGAAGCTGTGGTTTTCTTCCCTGCTGGAGGTGGGATTCAGCTCTGCCCTGATCCTAAGCAGTACTCAAACTTCTCTGAGGGAGGATCCAGGATGCTGCATAAAATGTAGGACATCTGGGGGGGCAAACAATGCATCAGTTGGAATAAGGGGCCACAGAGCAGCTGCTTCCAGAAGGACATTTCACATGACCTGAGTGCTTTTCACACCACCTCACACCTGGAAGTGGTTGCTCTGGTGGCCAGGCTCTCCCTTGTGCTTCATGTCTGTAGCTCCTCAGTCTCCCTGAAGGGGACAGCGATGGCTTAGTGCAGCTGCAGGTGCTGCAGGGAGACACTTCAGTGGCTGAGCTCAACATGAGGCTTTCCCCCAGAGCTGGGACTCGGGAGAGCAGGTTCTCTGTGGGGTCAGGAGCCTTCCAGTGCCTTGAGGAGCTTGCTCAGCTGAGGAGCTGCAGCAGAGGGCACTGTCAGGCCATGTGCAAGGGGAGAGCAGCTGGTTCACCAAGGCTGCCAGATCCAAGCCCTATTCCTTTCAGGGGGAGAAAGTCAGGTTGAGCTCTGTAGGAGTGAGAGCTGGGAGCCAGGGACTGTAGATATTGGAGTGAAAGGGAGAGCTGGGAGCCAGGGACTGGAGAGATTGGAGTGCAAGAGAGAGCTGGGAGCCAGGGACTGGAGAGATTGGAGTGCAAAGAGAGCTGGGAGCCAGGGACTGGAGAGATTGGAGTGCAAGACAGAGCTGGGAGGCAGGGACTGGAGAGATTGGAGTGCAAGACAGAGCTGGGAGGCAGGGACTGGAGAGATTGGAGTGCAAGAGAGAGCTGGGAGCCAGGGACTGGAGAGATTGGAGTGCAACACAGAGCTGGGAGCCAGGGACTGGAGAGATTGGAGTGCAAGAGAGAGCTGGGAGCCAGGGACTGGAGAGATTGGAGTGCAACAGAGAGCTGGGAGCCAGGGACTGGGCAGGCAAGAAATCAATTGCAGATATTTCATTCCTGGGTGCCAGCAGCTGGATGGAGCAGGCTGTGTGCTGCAAGGTCAAAGTGCCAGTGCCTGGAGAAGGAGAAACAATTCAGGGGCTATGTTCCCACCCCATGGTGATGCCTGAGGGATCTCAGAGTGTGGGGTGGCTGTGAGAGCAGTGGGGAATTTGAGGCCTCTGTTGGCCTGGGAACATCAGGCTGGCCTGGCCAGAGAGGAGGAGGAGACCCAGGTGCTGGGTGAGAGGGCCCAGGCTGCAGGCAGGGCCAGAGTTTGGTCTGAGGCCTGTGGTGATGTGAGAGAGATGCAGGAATGTGGCTGTGCTTGTGAGTGCAGAGGGGGAGGGGCTGTTGTCCCTGGGAGCTGTGTGTCACAGGCATGCTGGAGACACTCGGGAGGAGAACCTCTCTGGTGAGGAGGAGACTGGAACAGCTCTGCCCTGGTGCCAGGCTGAGAGCTGGGATGGCTTAGCTGGCAGAAGAGAATCTGAACCAATAGCTGAGGGCAGCTGTGAAGAAGGCAGAGCCAGGCTCTGCTCCATGGCACCCAGGGAGCGGCCAAGAGGCTCTGGGCACAGAGGCAATCAGCAGAGATTCATTCTGAGCCTCAGGAAACCCTTGGTGAGGGTGAGGGAGCACTGGCACAGGAGGCACAGAGACACTGTGGAGTCTCCGTCCCTGGAGGCGCTCCAAAGCTCTCTGGGGGTTGTCCAGGACAGAGTGTGAGGGGAGGCAGAGGCATGAAGGAAGGAGAGACTGCCAGGGCTGTGTCCCTGGGCTCAGCAAGGGGGGGGGGGGGCCTGTGGAGGCCTCTGGCTCCATTTCTGCTCTGGGTACCTGTGACCGGTTGATGCTATGCCTTTAAGAAAGAGACAGTTGCTGAACACTCTAGCTGAATGTTTTTGATATTTGAACAAAAACAAGATAGTCTAAACTAATTTCATTGGTGCTTGTGGGGTGCAGTTTGGAGTTTGGGTTCTGTTAGTTCAGTCTGTGTCTGGTCTGGGTGCAGGCTGGGTGCAGTCTGTGCTTTTTCTCTTGCTGAAGCAGGAACGGCCTTGAGTTAACAGCTAACCAGATAAGAACTAATTTTGCATGTGCTTTTTAGCTAACAGACTTTTTCCTTCTTAATTGACTTTCTCTCTCTCTCTCTAACCCTTTTTGGGAAAAAGGGGAGGTGGGGAGGGAGAGAGGGGGGTTCAGGGAACCCCCCTGGCCGGCTGGAGGGAAAGGGTTTTTCTGCATTGTGTTCATTGTTATATTTTCCTGTATATATTGTAAATATTGTATATTTGTGTATATATTCATTGCATTCCATTTATGCTTGTAAATACAGCTTTCATCTGCTTTTCCGACTGAGCTAGCTGTGGTTTCTTTCCCTGTGTGTGGGGAGGGAACTTTCTCACCCCACCACATATTTTTTAATTGGCGCCCAACGCGCCAAGGATGTCATTCCAAAACAGGTCATTCCAAAACAGATCCAACCAGAACAGACCACCAAGGCAATCACGTGGAAGTATTTGGATAACTCTGCGTGATCAGTTTGGTGAGAACATGAACAGATGGGATGGTCAACCAACTTCTAATCTTCTCAGGAGGCTGAGGGAACTGCAAAGTGGCAGAGCCCGAGGTAGCAATACCAGAAGGGTAGCTGTTACTTCTGCAGTTCCCCAGGACAACTCTAGTAGCTCCAACAGTGGCTCCAGTTCTAACACTGCACCATGTGCTCATTGCACATGTGGGCATGTTCCCCATAACTAGGGGTGCCCTGCCTCCCGCCAGGGGGAGGAGAGGGGTAACAGAGATAACAGAATCTATTGGGATGTGTACATCCAGTGGCCTGGCACTTCACAATTTCAGAAGTACAGGGCCTTGGTTGACACAGGGGCTCAGTGCACCATAATGCCATCAAATTATCAGGGATCAGAAGCTATAACTATTCTGGGAGTCACTGGTGGATCTCAAGAGTTAACTAAGGAGGAGGTTGATATAAGTTTAACTGGTTAAACAGTGGAGGAAGCACACAGTTGTGACCGGACCTGACGCACCTTGTATTCTGGGAATTGATTTTCTGAGAGAAGGGCGTTTCAAAGACCCTAAAGGTTACAAATGGGCTTTTGGAGTAGCATCTGTAGAAATTGATGGACAAAAATTGAAGTTGTCTGTTAGGCCTGATCTTTCTGATGAATCTGCAGTTGTGGGACAACACAAGATTGAGGACATTAAATTGCCGGTTGCTTCTCAGACTGTGCATCACAGACAATACAGAACCAACCCTGACTCTTTGTTGCCCATTCAGAATCTGATTCGTCAGTTGGAGAGTCAGAAAGTCATCAGCAAAACTCATTCCCCTTTCAACAGTCCAGTGTGGCCTGTGCGAAAGCAGAATGGAGACTGGCGTCTGACAGTCGACTACCGAGCTCTGAATGAAGTAACTCCACCTATGAGTGCAGCAGTACCAGACATGATGGAACTCCAGTATGAGCTGGAATCCAAAGAGGCCAAATGGTATGCTACCATAGACATTGCTAATGCCTTCTTCTCTATTCCCATAGCAGAGGAATGCAGGCGTCAGTTTGCTTTCACCTGGAGAGGAATCCAGTACACTTTCAACAGATTGCCAATGGGCTGGATCCACAGCTCCTGCATCTGTCATGCGGTGATCCACGATGCTCTGGAGAAAGGTGGTGCTCCAGAACACATCCAGTTCATCGATGATATCATCGTCTGGGGTAAAACTGCTGAGGAAGTCTTCGAGAAAGGTAACAAAGTCATTGACATTCTTCTGAATGCAGGTTTTGCCATCAAGCGAGACAAGGTGAAAGGACCTACCAGAGAGATCCAGTTTCTGGGAGTGCGGTGGCAGGATGGACGCCGACACATTCCAGTGGATGTGGTAAATAGAGTCTCTACCATGGCAAATCCCATGAACAAGCAAGAAACTCTACGTTTCTTGGGGAGAGTGGGATTTTGGAGACTGCACATTCCTGGATACAGTCAGATTGTGAAACCTCTGTATGATGTGACTCGAAAGAGAAACAATTTCCACTGGGGACCTGAACAACAAGCAGCTTTTGACCAGATAAAGCAAGAGGTGGTTCAAGCAATGGGTCTGGGACCTGTCCGAGATGGTCCAGACATTAAGAACATTTTGTACACGGCTGCAAGTGACAATGGTCCAACCTGGTGCTTGTGGCAAAGAGCTCCAGGTGAGACACGTGGACGACCTCTTGGTTTCTGGAGTAGAGGTTACAGAGGTTCAGAGGCTAATTATACTCCAACAGAGAAAGAGATTCTAGCTGCCTATGAAGGAGTAAAAGCAGCTTCTGAAGTGATTGGAACTGAATCACAACTTCTCTTAGCTCCCAGATTACCAGTTTTGAATTGGATGTTCAAAGGCAAAGGTTCCACACCACATCATGCAACAGATTCCACCTGGTCTAAGTGGATGGCTCTGATAACACAGAGAGCTCGAATGGGAAATCTTGAAAGACCTGGTCTGGTGGAGGTGATCTCAAGTTGGCCTGAAGGTACCAACTGCACTAAACCTCCAGAGGAGAGAGTAACTCGTGCTGAGGAAGCTCCTCCTTACAATGACCTTCTGATGATGAAAAGAATATGCTTTGTTCACAGACGGTTCCTGTCGTCTGGTCGGGAACAAGCGAAGGTGGAAGTCTGCAGTGTGGAGTCCAACACGCCGAGTTGCAGAGGCAAAGGATGGAGAAGGAGAATCCAGTCAGTTCGCAGAGGTAAAAGCTGTCCAGCTAGCTCTCGACGTAGCTGAACGTGAGAGGTGGCCAAAGCTTTATCTCTACACCGACTCATGGATGGTAGCCAATGCTCTGTGGGGTTGGCTAAAGAACTGGAAAAAGAATGGTTGGCAGAGAAAAGGAAAGCCTATATGGGCAGCTGACCTGTGGCAGGACATTGCTGATCGAATCGAGAGAATTCCAGTGAAGGTGAGACACATTGATGCTCACATCCCTAAGAGCAAAGCTACTGAGGAACAGCAACACAACCATCAGGCAGATCTAGCTGCAAGAGTTTCTCAAGTAGACATGGACTCTGATCTTGATCTCGACTGGAAACACCGAGGTGAGATATTCTTAGCTCGGTGGGCTCACGATTCATCAGGACATCAAGGCAGAGATGCAACCTACCAGTGGGCTCGTGACAGATCCATAGACATTTCCATGGATGCTATCACACAAGTCATCCATGACTGTGACATTTGTGCTGCTATTAAGCAGGCAAAGCGACTTAAGCCCTTATGGTATGGTGACAGATGGTCCAAGTACAAGTATGGTGAAGCTTGGCAGATTGACTACATCACTCTACCACGTTCTTGTTCTGGTAAGCAGTATGTGCTTACTATGGTAGAGGCAAACACTGGATGGTTAGAAACTTATCCAGTTCCACATGCAACTGCACGCAACACCATTCTTGGTCTGGAGAGACAAATCCTGTGGAGACACGGAACTCCAGAGAGGATTGAGTCAGACAACGGAACTCATTTCAAAAACAACCTTGTAAAGAGCTGGGCCAAAGAGCACGGCATTGAGTGGATATTCCACATTCCCTACTACGCACCAGCTGCAGGGAAGATTGAACGCTACAACGGTTTGCTGAAGACCACTCTTAAAGCCATGGGGGGTGGATCTTTGAAAAACTGGGAAAAGCATTTAACACAAGCAACCTGGCTGGTAAATAGTAGAGGTTCAGTGAACCGAGCTGGACCAGCACACTCAGATCTGCTACAGAAAGTAGAAGGTGATAGAGTTCCTGTTGTTAGAGAAAAGAATCTGTTAGGTAAAACTGTTTGGGTATTTTCTCCCACAGGAGAGGCTAAACCTGTCCGAGGGGTGGTTTCAGCTGAAGGTCCGGGTCACACTTATTGAGTAATGCAAGAGAATGGTGAAATTCAGTGTATTCCACAAAGAAATTTAACTTTAGCTGAAAGAGTTTAATTTCAGAGTGTTGTACAGCTACATCGCGCCCAAAGGAAGAATCCTTGAGGAATCCACGGTGCACGAACCCTGAGAGCCCTGAGTCAACTGAGAGTCCCTGCTTCCCTGTTTCCCTGTTTCCCTTTTCTTCGCTTCGTCTGCGAAGAGACAAACTGTTTTCCATTTTTTCTTGTTTCTTGGACTTCTGAATCATCTACACCTGAGGATAGCCGGAATGGACTATCAACTTTACTTGCAAATTGTAGATATTGTTTTAGATTGAATGGACAGTATGAACAGCCAATGAAATTGTTTAGAAGAGGTGGATTGTGACCGGTTGATGCTATGCCTTTAAGAAAGAGACAGTTGCTGAACACTCTAGCTGAATGTTTTTGATATTTGAACAAAAACAAGATAGTCTAAACTAATTTCATTGGTGCTTGTGGGGTGCAGTTTGGAGTTTGGGTTCTGTTAGTTCAGTCTGTGTCTGGTCTGGGTGCAGGCTGGGTGCAGTCTGTGCTTTTTCTCTTGCTGAAGCAGGAACGGCCTTGAGTTAACAGCTAACCAGATAAGAACTAATTTTGCATGTGCTTTTTAGCTAACAGACTTTTTCCTTCTTAATTGCCTTTCTCTCTCTCTCTCTAACCCTTTTTGGGAAAAAGGGGAGGTGGGGAGGGAGAGAGGGGGGTTCAGGGAACCCCCCTGGCCGGCTGGAGGGAAAGGGTTTTTCTGCATTGTGTTCATTGTTATATTTTCCTGTATATATTGTAAATATTGTATATTTGTGTATATATTCATTGCATTCCATTTATGCTTGTAAATATAGCTTTCATCTGCTTTTCCGACTGAGCTAGCTGTGGTTTCTTTCCCTGTGTGTGGGGAGGGAACTTTCTCACCCCACCACAGTACCAATGCGGAAGTCAATCTTCCTGCAGGTGTGGAGAGAGCCCCCAGGGCCCCTCCCTGTTCAGAATGCCCTTGGCTGAGGGAGCCACAGGGGCTGCTGCTGCTGCTGTTGCTGGAGGAGGCAGAGCCCCAGAAGGAGCTTCTCAGGCACAGGAAGAAGAGATCTTTGCCCTTGCCCACTGCTTCCTTGGCTCCCCCAGCAGAGTCATTTCCGGCAGCTCTGCCGGCTGGGAGGTGCTTTGCTGCCTCTCCCTCCACAGGCAGCTTGGTCTCCACATGCTCCTCACCTACCTCATCCTCACTGCCTTCCTGGGGCAGTGGCTGGGTAAGTCCTGGCTCTTCCTCACTGCCTCTTCTCCTTCTGCCCAGGAAACTCTGAGCAGCCTCAGCAGGTCCCTGGGGGGAAATGCTCTTCAGCTCCAGGAGAACGCTGGGAAATGTCAGCTCACTCCTGGGGTTCTGCACCCCTTGGCTCAAGATTCTCCTCTTGCAGAGAGGAGAGGAGAGGTCCCTCAGACACCTTCTCCTTCTTGCCTCTCCCCTTCCATCCCTCTCTCTCTGCAGCTCTCTTCTGGTCACCCTTCTCTCCCTGGAGTGGATCTCAGCTCTCTCTAGGCTCCCATTTCCAGCACCAATCTTCACATCCTGTCCAAGCTGCTACAGGGACTTTAAAGCCCTCCTCCCACTGACATGGGCTCAGTGCCTCCTGGCTGGCACCTACCTGCCATGGCCTCCAGGTATCTCCTGGCTGGTAACACAGTCAGGGCTCCCTCTCTCTACCATTCAGCTCAGCCTTGCGTACAGGTATGGAGCTCATAGCCCTTGGAGAGGGCAGGGGAGGGGAAGCAGGATGACTTTCTAGCAGCAGTTCCAAGGCAACCTGCTGGAGGGGTGCAGGTCCAGCAGACAAAGTTGAGGCGTGAGAGGCTGTTCCCTGGTGCTCACCATCTGCAAGCTTTGGGCACTTTCAGAAAGGACAGGAAACCTTCCTCACCAGGGTTCTGCAGCACTGCTGACCTTTGCTCTCTTCCAGGCACCATGGGGCAGGTCACTGTCACCCAGCAAGAAGGACAAGTCACACTGAAGCAGAGAGACACCTTCCACACCAAATGCTCATACCAGACATCCTCCAGTCCTTACTTGTTCTGGTACCAGCAGAGGAAAGGCCAAGCTCCCCAGCTGCTCTCGTCCCAGGCAGCAGCTGGCCCCAAGCCCAGCGGCCGTCTGACCACGCTGCTGAACACCACGGGGAAATACAGCCTGCTGCAGCTGGAGGCAGTGGAGGTCTCTGACAGTGCCTTGTACCTCTGTGCTGTGGGTGACACCCTGGTGCAGGAGCTTGCTTGGCTGTGCAAGAAGCCAGGGGAGGCAGGGGAAGTGTCTGGGCAAGGCTGAGCTTGGGGCAAGAGGCTCTCAGCTCTCCCCTGGCAGTGCTGCTTCCCCTGAGCACCCAGGGATCTGCAGGACAGGATCCATGATTGAATCCATTCTGTACTGTCCAGGCAGCAGTTTATTCAGTCATGCTATTTATTCAGACAGGTTCTTCTGTACTGCAACAGCATCTCAGCAATGGCTCAGTCTTCTGATCACCAGTGTGTGGAATGCTGCACTGGCTGGGAAGAGCCAGGAGCACATCCAGGATCCATTGCATTCAGACATTGGTTTGTCTTGACCGCCATTAATGACCACAGTCTCATCCCTCTGGCCCTACAGCAGCTGGGTTTGTCTTGCCCTGAGGCAGAGACAGCTTCAAAGTACTTCCCCTCTGCCATTTCCCTCTTGAATCCCTGCCATGGTGGCTGATGTAAAGGTGCTGCACCTTCTCCTTCTCCTGTCAGCCCCTGCAGCAGTGATACACACTGACCGTAGCCATCAACATCCTGGTTGAGTGCACAGAGTCTACTGAGGACAGCAACTGGCAGGAGTGGCTGACACAGGAGGCTGTGCTGCCATTCAGCCAGGCTGAGAGCTGGGCAGGGAGAAACTGAGTGAAATTCTACAAGGGCAAGGGTAGAGTCTTGCACCTGGGAAAGGGCAACTCCAGGGACCAGTGTGAGTTGGGGACTGAGCTGCTGGAGAGCAGTGAAGGGCAAAAGGACCTGGGGGGTCCTAGTGGACAGCAGGTTGACCATGAGGCAGCAATGTGCTCTGGTGGCCAAGAAGGCCAAGGGCATCCTGGGGTGGAGTAGAAGGCTCTGGTTGGTAGGGTGAGAGAGGCTCTTCTCCCACTCTTCTCTGCCCTGGTGAGGCCACATCCAGACTATTTTGTGCAGTTCTGGGCCCCTCAGGTCAAGAAGGACCTGAGGGAACTGCTTGGAGGAGTCCAGTGCAGAGCCCCAAAGACACTGTAGGGAGTGGAACATCTGCCTGGAGAGGAAAGGCTGAGGGAGCTGGGGCTCTGTAGCCTGGAGCAGAGGGGACAGAATGTTGCTCTCATTCATGCTGATAAAGATGTGCAGGGCAGTGTCAGGAGGACAGAGCTCTGCTCAGGGATGTCCAATGACAGGACAAGGGGCAATGGATGCAGGCTGGAGCAGAGGAGGTTCCACAGGAAGGTCAGGAAAAGCTTTTTCCCTGTGAGGGTGAGAGAGCCCTGGAGCAGGCTGCCCAGGGCGGGTGTGGAGGCTCCTGCTCTGGACATATTCCACATCCACCTCGATGCATTCCTGTGGGATCTGCTCTAGGTGACCCTGCTCAGGCAGGGGAGTTGGACTGCATGACTTCTTGAGGCCCCTTCCAACCCCCTAACATCCTGTGATTCTGTGGTTCTGTGGTTTGGTGAAAAGCTGAAGGCAGCAGCTCCAGCACAGGGCATGCCTGGGCTCTCCCCCCCTCTGCTCTCTAGAGTGACAGCCCCAGCTTCAGCCTGATCTCAGCAGGTGTCTCATTTCCCCCAGTGGTGCAAAGAAAGAATGGATGACAGCCTCCTTCCTGGTGCTGGTCATCTCCTCCAGGAAGAGCTGGGGCTCTGGAACCAGCCACAAAGAAGAGTGTCCCAGGGGGAGAGGAGATTGCTTGTCCCTTGGCTGTTGCAGAGTTCCCACAGAACTCTCTTGGCTTGCCCTGAGAATGGAAGGGTTCCGAAGGTGCCTCCTGGGCTGCTCTGAGTAGTACCAAGGAGATCAGAAGCATCCCAGAAGAGGAGAGGGAAAGGAGAGAGCAGGAGGAGAGAAAGGCAGAGCTGGGCCATGCTTGCGCGCTGAGCCCTTCCAGCCTGGCACTGCAAGGAGGGCCAGGGGTGCTCAGACTCTGAGCCCTACTCTGAGCAGGCCTTGCAATGTCTGATCTGCAGAGGTCCTGTCCAGCAGCAGTTATGCCATGGAAAGAGTGGAAAGGCTTTGGCTGGTTTGTACCTCCAAGGTTCGACTTAGGGAGAGGACAAGTGCAGATCCAAGTGGTTTGGAGGAAACTGCTCAGGGGGTTGGGTCAACACAGAAGGTTCTTTGGTTCGGGGGAGCATTTAGGAACTTGATTGATGAGAGCAGATGGAGAGTGTGGCAGGCAACATCATTTCTCTGTTCCAGAGAGAGAGCTGGTTTAGAGAGTGGAGGTGCTGAGAGGGGTGCTGGGAGGGGTGTGCAGAGTTCTGTTTGTGAGTCCTGCAGCTTGGAGAGTGCTGACAGGAGCTTGGGTTTAGACACGGCAGGAGCGAGGGCAGGACACACAAGACATGGGCTTGAGCTTGGAGAGAGAGGAGGCAAAAGGCATCAGGGAGAGGGATCCCCAAGACATGCAGAGGGCAATGTGTCAGAGAGGTTGGTCACCAGCTGCAGGCCTCTCCCCCTTCTGTCCCTCCCTGGGAGCAGCAGCAGCTGTTGGCTGCAGGAGCAACCTGTGTCTCTGCTGGAGGAGACCACAGCACAGGCACTGCAGGTGTGCTGAGCAGCAGCTTTTTCTCCTCCCCGTGGCAGTGGCTGTGGCCCTGGCAGAGTCATTTCCGGCAGCTCTGCTCTCGTGGGGCTCTGGCTGGGCCCTGTGGCCTTTGGAGTCTCTCTCAGACACGCAGCAGCAGCGCTCTCAGCATGCGCCTCGCCTGTCTCCTCCTGGCTGCCTTCCTCAGGCAACCACAGGGTAAGCACTGCCTTGCACGGCAAGCATGGTTCCTCTTCTGCCCAGGGCCCCCTCAGCCCCTCAGCAGAGCTCTGCAGGAGCTGCTCTGCACTTAGGGGCCAGGCTTGGGAAGCCTCAGCTCACACAGCTGGCTTTGCAGCTGCTTTCTCAAGGGGCTGCTGCTGCTGGAACAGCAGAGCTCAGATGCAGAAGCAGCAGCTCCTCTCCTGACCATCTCAGCCCTCTTGCCTTCCTCTCCTCTTGCCAAGTGTCCACCTCTCTCAGCCCCCTCTCTGCTGCTCTCTCTGGGCCTAGTGTTTCAATCTGGGCAGCAGAAGAGACATGAGGGAACAGAAGGGGCTCCAGACTCACCTGCTTGCCAAGGAGAAGGAGGCAGGAGAAGTGGAGGAGAGAGCAGGACCTGGGCTGCCTTTTCTCCCTGCCCCTCATTGCTGCAGGAGCAGAGGCACCTTGGCAGAGGTAACAATCTTTGCACAAGCTCATCTTGAATGCCAAGCATCACAGCTAAGGACATGGCTGTGCTTTCATCTCCTGCACTGCTGCCTTTTCATCCCCAGCTCTGTGCCAGGCCCATGCCCCAGAGAAGGCTTCTTCTGAGCATTGGGTGGAAAGGATCCAGGATTTCCAGGGCAGGAATGCAGGAGTGCAGGCAGAAGACTCATCTCAGGTGCTGGAGGGCTCTGGATCAGAGCAGTGATGTCAGCCTGGGCCACTCAGTCCTGAGCTGGACCCCCTGGGCTTCTGTGTCTTTGCTTCCCTCCTCATCTGACTCTGATGGTCAATAGTTTTGGCCTCCCCACCTGTGTGTCTTGTGATACTCCCATCTGACCCCATCCAGTGTTGCTCCTCCCTGTGCTGTACTTCTCTTGGTGTCTGCAGTTTTGTCTGCAAGAAGCATAAAACAATTTCCTAGGGTCAGAGTGAGCCCAAGTGCAGATGCATGGTGATGGCAACACCCTGCTGGAGGTGGGGAGATTCAGGCTGGAGGTGAGGAGGAAGTTCTTTACCATGAGAGTGGTGAAGCCCTGGAGTGGGTTGTCCAGGGAGGCAGTTGGTGCTCCATCCCTGGAGGTGTTTAAGCCCAGGCTGGATGAGGCTCTGGCCAGCCTGATCTAGTGTGGGGTGTCCGTGCCCATGGCATGGGGGTTGGAACTAGATGATCCTTGTGGTCCCTTCCAACCCTGACTGATCCTATGATACTATCTCTCCAGGACAGAGACGCAGAAATGCAGCTAATCTCTCCTCACCTCTCCTCTTTTGGTCCCTGCAGAGCTCATGCTCCACTGCTACCAGTCCCTGGCATCACCAGCAATGGTTCCACTCCATTGTCTATCCCTTTTTGGGGCATATCAGCCCAAGGAGGGGAAATCCTTTCTTGCCTTGCAGCTGGGAACTTCATGTAGCCTTCAGCCTGTAATAGCAGCCTGGTCAGACCGATGGAGCAGCCTTTGGCAGCTGGTGACAAGTGAGGAGGAGAATGAGCCCAGGGAGAAAGCTGCTGAGGTGCTGGAGAGATGGACATGGAGCCAGGCACAGCTGCAAGGCCTTTCTGGCTTCATAGACTATGTGCATGAGGGATTTGTGCTGCAGTTCCCACTGGAAGGGACCATCCAAGCTGCCAGCAGCAGACACCCAAGGGTGCTGAGAGAACTGACAGACTGCTGGCCAAGCCACTTTCCATTATTTCCCTGAAGTCCTGGCTACCTGGGCAGGTCCCAATGGATTGGAGAGCAGCAAATGTAGCTCCCACCTCCAGGAAAGGAAGGAAGGAGCACCCAGGAAACTATAAAGCTGTCAGACTGACCTCAGTACCAGGGAAGGTCATGGAGCAGATCAGCTCAAGCACCATTTCACAACCTGCAGAGAACAGCTAGGGGCTCTGCCCACTCAGCAGGGGTTTATGAAGGGCAGATCCTGCCTGGTGAACCTCATCTTCTTCCCTGAGAAGATGACACATTACTGGATGAGGGAAAGGTTGTGGCTATTGTCTGCCTGGACTTCTGAAAAGCCTTTGCCACTGTTTCCCACAGAAGTCTCATGGAGAAGCTGCTTGCTCATGGCTTGGCTGAGCACTGCTCTGCTGGATAAAGCACTGGCTGGGGGAAAGGGCCCAAGGAGTGGTGCTCAGTGGAGTTAACTCCAGCTGGCAGCTGGTCACAAGTGATGTTCCTCAGGGCTCCATGCTGGGACCACTTCTGTTGCCCATCTTGATTGATGACCTTGATGAAGACAGAGAGTGTGGCAGTGGTAAGTTCAGAGATGACAGCAAGTTAGGTGCAGTGTTGGTCTGCAGGAGGCTAGGGAGGCTCTGCACAGGGACTTGGAGAGATTGGAGCCATGGCCAACATTCCCAAGCTGAGCTTCAACCAGGCCAAGGGCCAGGTCCTGACCTTGGGTCACACCAACCCCGAGCAATGCTGCAGGCTTGGGGCAGTGTGGCTGGAAAGCTGCTGGCAGAAAGGGACCTGGGGGTGCTGCTGTGCAAGCAGCTGAACAGGAGCCAGCAGTGTTGCCAGGGGGCCAAGAAAGCCAATGGTATCCTGTCTGGGATCAGCAATGCTGTGTCCAGCAGGAGCAGGGAGGGGATTGTAGCCTAGGACTCAGCTCTGGTGAGTCCTGTGTTCAGTTCGGGAACCTCAATACAAGAGAGATGTGGAGGTGCTGGAGGGAGTGCAGAGGAGGGCAAGGAAACTGTCAAGGGCCTGGAGAATAAATGTTATGAGGAGTGACTGAGGGAGCTGGGGATGGTTCGTCTGGAAAAGAGGAGGCTGAGGGGAGACCTCATGGCTGTCTACAGGGACCTTGAGAGGACATTGTAGAGAGGCTGGTGCTGGTCTCTTCTGACAGGTAAGGAGTGCTAGAAGAGGGAATGGCCTGAAGCTGTGACTGGGTAGGTTTAGAGTGGTGTGATGAAGAGGTTCTCAATTTCTGGATAGGAAATATGAATTATAGAAATATCGATTTTATTGGTTACTAAATTTATCAATAACTGATGAATCACTATTTTATATCCCTATTCCAGTGCCCGACTGTGAAAGACATCCCATAAGTGGTTCAGTATTTATCATTTGGACTCAATTAGAATCTTTACAGACTGAATTGCAATTACTGGAACAAAAGGGTGCAAGTCTGCTGCGTGTCCAGCAGGTGGCGACTCGACAGGACGCCGACAGCTGCTTACCTCCCTACAGAGTATTGCACTGTGTCAGAGGCTTGAACTCGAAATGTTACTCTGCTGGAGGTGGGGGCTTGGGACTGAGCGTCAGTGAGTGGAAAGCACCTGGAACATACACTGTGTCCCTTGTTTGTAGCAAGGTTAGGTGCTAGGCTGCAGCAGGCTGCTGTCGCCGGGGCTGGCTGCTGGGCTGGTCCAGAGGGCGACGGTGTGGGCAGCCGTCTGCCTCCCGCCACAGCGGAGAGGGGTCGGACCGTAGGCTAGCTGGTAAGCAGGTTCCCTTTGCAGGACTCAGGCGGCTCCCTCGGGACGGCAGGGAGCGTTCCTGCGGGGTGGGCCCGGCAGGGCTGGTAGGGCTGGTCCCTGGCTGGGGTGGGCCCTCGCGGCAACCACCTTCGGGGCCGGTGAGAACAGCCCTGGGGCAGAGGCGCGGCAGCGCGGAGAGGCAACGTCTCCTTTGCTTGTCTCGAAGGAGCGTGCTGGACCCTCTGGGAGTGGTGCCGGCTCTGGAGCACAGGGCACAGATGGTGCTCTGGATTTGCCTGGGGGGCGAGGGCACGGAGCGGCAGAAGTGAGGGCTCCTCTTCTCTCCCGCACGGGCAGGGTCACGCAGGCATGCGGCGAGGCGCTGCTCCTGCTTTCCCAACTGGCAGCCAGGGCTCTGCAGCTCCTCAGTCTGCTGCTTCAGGCTGTAGCAGATGTTTGGACTGCTGAACCCAGCTGAGTCCCTTCCCCGTCGACTGGGCAGTCTCAACCCAGGGAGTCCACTTCTGCTCAACCACGGTGGGCTCTTTTGACTGGTGAGCCATAGAATGCTGTAACTTCTCTGGATCTCAGCGAAGGTCCCTCCTCTGGAAAGACTCTTAGGTCTGCGGCATTGGGAAGGGCTGCGCAGGGAGGTGGTGGAGTCCCCAACCCTGGATTTGTTTAAAGGTGGTTTGGGTGTGGGGCTTGGGGATAGGGTTTACAGTATCACAGTATCACAGTATAACCAAGGTTGGAAGAGACCCCAAGGATCATCAAGTCCAACCTGTCCCAACAGACCATGGCACTAAGTGCCACGTCCAATCTCCCCTTGAACACCTCCAGGGACGGCGACTCCACCACCTCCCTGGGCAGCCCATTCCAATGACGAATGACTCGCTCAGTGAAGAACTTCCTCCTCACCTCGAGTCTAAACCTCCCCTGGCACAGCTTGAGACTGTGTCCCCTTGTTCTGGTGCTGGTTGCCTGGGAGAAGAGACGAACCCCCTCCTGTCTACAACCACCTTTCAGGTAGTTGTAGAGGGCAATGAGGTCACCTCTGATCCTTCTCTTCTCCAGGCTAAACAATCCCAGCTCCCTCAGCCTCTCCTCATAGGGCTTGTGCTCAAGGGGCGAGCCTTGTAGAGTAGGGCTCTCTGTTGCCCTTGGGGAGCCTGAGGGTCTTTTGCATCCTGAGTGTTTGTGTGTGCTTTGTGAAATGGGTGATCTGCAGCAGTCCTGTCAAACCTCAAGTATGCCACAGCACAGGCACTGCAGGTGTGCTGAGCAGCAGCTTTTTCTCCTCCCCGTGGCAGTGGCTGTGGCCCTGGCAGAGTCATTTCCGGCAGCTCTGCTCTCGTGGGGCTCTGGCTGGGCCCTGTGGCCTTTGGAGTCTTTCTCAGACACGCAGCAGCAGCGCTCTCAGCATGCGCCTCACCTGTCTCCTCCTGGCTGCCTTCCTCAGGCAACCACAGGGTAAGCACTGCCTTGCACGGCAAGCATGGTTCCTCTTCTGCCCAGGGCCCCCTCAGCCCCTCAGCAGAGCTCTGCAGGAGCTGCTCTGCACTTAGGGGCCAGGCTTGGGAAGCCTCAGCTCACACAGCTGGCTTTGCAGCTGCTTTCTCAAGGGGCTGCTGCTGCTGGAACAGCAGAGCTCAGATGCAGAAGCAGCAGCTCCTCTCCTGACCATCTCAGCCCTCTTGCCTTCCTCTCCTCTTGCCAAGTGTCCACCTCTCTCAGCCCCTCTCGGCTGCTCTCTCTGGGCCCAGTGTTGCACAGCCATGGCACTGCAGAAGCTCTTTTGCCTCTCAGCACTGCACATTTTCTCACCTTGCAGCCCAGACACAGAGGGCTTTGGAGAGCTGAGGCAGGGACATGAAAGCTCTCTCATGCCACTGACATTCTGATCTTGTCCCACTCCCTCTCCTGGCTGGCCCATGTCATTCAGCAGGCCCTGGCTCTCCATTTTTCCTGCATGTCTGCAGTGCCAGAGGTTACTCTTCCCTGTCTTCCATGACCTTGGCATTATCTCAGTGAGCACGGAAGGGGAAGCACGGTAAAACATCTTTCAGGACATGGGAGGGTTCCTCACCCTGTTTAAGGTGTCCTTGGAGGCAGCACAGGAGAGTCAGGCACTCCAGGCTGTTCCCTGCAGACTCTGGGCAGCAGAAGAGACAGGAGGGAAGAGCTGGGTGAAAGCTCAGCTCTCTCTCTTGGGTATCTCTGTGGGAGGGAATTGGCATTCCTGTGCTGTGGGAGCCTTCTCCTCTGACACTTTCCATCTCCACTTGTTCTGCATATCAGTCTCTTTCCCTCCACAGTCCCTATCCTTTGCTCTCTTCCAGGCACCATGGGGCAGGTCACTGTCACCCAGCAAGAAGGACAAGTCACACTGAAGCAGAGAGACACCTTCCACACCAAATGCTCATACCAGACAACTAACTTTGGTGCCTTGTTCTGGTACCAGCAGAGGAAAGGCCAAGCTCCCCAGCTGCTCTCCTTCCATGTAGCAGCTGGCCCCAAGCCCAGCGGCCGTCTGACCACGCTGCTGAACACCACGGGGAAATACAGCCTGCTGCAGCTGGAGGCAGTGGAGGTCTCTGACAGTGCCTTGTACCTCTGTGCTGTGAGAGACACCCTGGTGCAGGAGCTTGCTTGGCTGTGCAAGAAGCCAGGGGAGGGAGGGGAAGTGTCTGGGCAAGGCTGAGCATGGGGCAAGAGGCTCTCAGCTCTCCCCTGGCAGTGCTGCTTCCCCTGAACATATGCAGGACAAGATCCTTTTCCAGGAGGGGACAGAGGCTGTGGCTGGAGAGGCAGCAGAATGTGGTGAAAGAGTCTCAGGTTCCCATTTTTTAACCATGGTTATGTAGTTGTTCTGCCCAGTGGCTCTGCTCAGGTGGTGGCAATGTAGGAGCTTGGGATCACTTCGACAATGGATCCAAAGAGCTGCAGCTCTTTGCTTTCTGGATTGCTGCATCTGGAAAGATGATGATGATAAACTCTTGGTCTGCCTCCTTTTTCCCAGCACAGGGCTACCCAAAGCATGAGGAAATCCTTTCTTCACAGCCTTGTGAGCTGCTGGCACCTCAGAGCCTCCAGCAGCACTGAGCTCCTCACTGAGGGAGAGCAGTGGTTGGGCTCTTTGTCTGCAGGACCTGCTTGGAGGCCAAGGGGCTGTATCTGAGCTGAGCTGTCAGAAGCAGGGCCTGATCCCCACTGCCTGTGCAGGAGCCAGGGATGTCTCCCTCAGCTGCAAGGGACAGTGCCTGAAAGGGCCTCACTGCTGTGCTCCCTACTCTCTCCTTCCTCTGGGAATGATGAATAGGCCACTTGTGTCCCCCCCTCATCCCCCAGCCCCCAAGCCAATGCCTTGCTTACACAGCAAGCTGAGGCAATGACACCAAAGCAGGATGCAGGTGGAGGCAGAGGCTGGGCTGTGGGAAACTTGAATGGCTCTGGAGTGGCCATTTGTGAAGGGGCAGCTTTTTGCCAAGGGGCAGCAAAGCAAAGAAGGAAAGGCAAAGGCAAAGGCAAAGGCCAGCAGCTGTGCTGCAAAGACCTCCAGGGTGTGCATCCTTGGGCCAGCAGCATCTGCTGAGCTCCTGGAGGTGTGTCCCTGCGGCTTCCCCAGCAGCTCTGTCAGCGCAGGCACCTTCTGCCATAGGAGCGGCTGGCAGTGCCAGAGAGGTCCCAGCAGCCAGAGCTGATGGGCACTCCCTCACAGCTGAGGATGCTGCCAACAGCAGCGGAGCTGGAGGAGCCCACAAGGGTGTTGTGCGGGAAGGAGCTGAGGCTGGGCCGGGCAGGGTCAGCAGCGCAGCAGGAGGCTCAATGGCCACAGTGGAGCTCTGGCACTGCCTGACACAGGCCTCAGTGCAGCTGCTGGCCAGCGGGCTTGGGCCACAGGGCCGGCAGGGCAGGCACTGGCTGTAGCAGGACATGGCTGGAGGCTGGAGGTGCAGCTGGCAGAGAGGGCAGGGAGGAAGCAGAGAAGGCAGCTGGGGGAGGAGCAGCCTGGTGACACTGTCCCAAAGGAGCCAAGGCCAAGACTCAGTGGGGAGCTGGAAGATGTGCAGCAGCCACAGGGCCTGGTGTTGCCTATGTGACGACCTGGTTCAAGACCAGTAAAGTGATCAAGTGCTGGCCAGTTGGTCAATCCGCAGGCTGACAGCAATGTGGTGGACAGCAAATGGCGTTTGTTGGTAAGCGACACACCGTGATATAGCTTTGGTTTACAGCCTCACTTCCATCTGCTTACGTTTATGGCCTGAGCACTATTGGTCATCCAGAGAGCCCTTATCTTTCCGGGCAGCGCGATATCTCCTGGCTGCTGGACCCTAGCTACTGGCTAGCTACATTTCCCCCCACTATGAATAACTAAATTACCTAAAATCTACCAATATATATAAAAATTCTATCCTCATCCTAATTCTGTAATTTATAGTAGTCTTAAAAGATATACATCATAAAAACCTGAGGTGTACTGTGCTCAGCTACAAAAGGTTGAAACTATAAAACTACAAAACTATAAAAATATCACAGTATAAAAGTATAAAACCATAAACTCTGTGCTACAACACTGCAGTAAGGCACACTGAGCAAGTGCAAATTTAGAAGCAACCGGAGATGCCTGGAGAGGGACCGATCGAAGGCCTTTCTAAAGCAGTTGCTGATCTTCTACAAGCATGATGTTAACCTTTCCCAACCGACTCTTGACGAAGGACATGAGCCTGTTCAGTATGCAGGGTGCAAAGATCAGTGTCACCACAATCATTGCCATCGCCTTATCAGGGTAGATATAGTTTCATAGTTTCATAGTTTCATAGTTTCAGTCAGGGTTGGAAGGGACCACAAGGATCATCTAGTTCCAACCCCCCTGCCATGGGCAGGGACACCCTGCACTAGATCAGGCTGGCCAGAGCCTCATCCAGCCTGGGCTGAAACACTTCCAGGGACGGGGCCTCAACCACCTCCCTGGACAACCCATTCCAGGCCTTCACCACTCTCATGGTGAAGAACTTCCTCCTCACCTCCAGCCTGAATCTCCCCACCTCCAGCTTCATTCCATTCCCCCTAGTCCTATCACTACCTGATAGCCTGAAAGTCCCTCCCCAGCCTTCTTGTAGGCCCCCTTCAGATACTGGAAGGCCACAATGAGGTCACCTTGGAGCCTTCTCTTCTCCAGACTGAACAGCCCCAACTCCTTCAGTCTGTCCTCACAGGAGAGGTGCTCCAGCCCTCTGCTCATCCTCGTAGCCCTTCTCTGGACACCTTCCAGCACCTCCAGATCCCTCTTGTAATAGGGGCTCCAGAACTGGAGGCAGTATTCCAGGTGGGGTCTCACCAGAGCTGAGTAGAGGGGGAGAATCCCCTCCCTTGACCTGCTGGCCACACTTCTCCTGATGCAGCCCAGGCTCTGATTGGCTTTCCGGGCTGCAAGTGCACATATCAAAGCGGTTAGCCACGGTGAGTGGTTAAACCACGAATCAAACCACCCTCGTTGAGCCTCTCTCTCCTTTTTCCTCTTTTCTAAACCTTCTCTGAGTTTGGCCATGGAATCCCTGTCAACCCCAGTGTGATCTGCGTACACACAGCACTCCTCCCCCAGTGCAACACACAATCCACCTCGCTGTAGTAGCAAGAGATCCAATCCTCTGCCATTTTGCAAAACTACCTCTGACAATGCCCTCACTGACTTTTCAAGGGCACTAATCGACTGTTCAGTTCTGGCTAAAGCTTCATCCACTGCTGCTCTCAAGGCATGAAATTCCTTACTCTGCTGCACCAAAGATGTGACACCTGTACCTAGTCCCGCACTCCCTATAGTCATTAGAGTAGCCACCGTTAATGCTGTGAGGGGTTCTCGTCTTGACAACTAATGGTCTAGAATAATCTGTGATTTATAGGCAAATTCTTCCGAATGGTAAAACATTTTAGGGATTATGGTTACCTGCACACAATAATCTGATTCATTAAAGTGATCTAACACTAAACAGGCTGTAACTCCTATCATAGAACACACCCATTTTGTGTTTTCAGCTGGTAACAGCCATTTCGCAGGTCTCTTAGATCCAACATACCTCCTACCATCTTGTACACAGAACTTCTTCTTTGCTTCAGGGACATTACCTACACATACCCCTCTACCTGTCACGTGTGTCAGCGTGATTCCTTGCCTCTCAGTCTTCCATTTGCACTGTGCTGGATTGGTGTCACTCGTGTACCGAACTGGTGTTGCTATCCCCACGGCTTCATAAAAGGGTGGTCTGCCCATAACACAGCCAACAATGTGCAGTAAGGTTCGGGCTTGTTTCGTTCAACACTGAGTGACTAACCTGTATCAACTTCCACAGGGAGTCCTCTCCAAGGCTCTCATGCGAGGCCGGAACAGTTTGTGTGGCTTTTATTCTCGAGCTCGCTGTTATGCCTAAACCTAAATGACTATTTTCTACTGAAGCGCTAGTGACTGGGCTTAAGCTGCTATTTCTGATGCTATCTTCACATTCTACCTTCACAGCTTGGTTAGGACCCACAGGCTCCGGATCATTCAGGATCGCCTCCTTCTTGATGTTAATCACTCCACCTCTGTCTTTCCCTGCTTCCTAAACCCAAAGTCCCCAGCTCCTCCCTACGAGCCAACCAGGGTCATGATATTGGGCAACATTCAGATTCCACATGGTGCAATTCCAGATTAACTCATGAAGTGTACCGTGTCTATCAAGGGCACGCCCCATAATGGGTTTGCATTCGTGGGGATTCCAGGACACCTTCAAATAAGGGTCTATCCCAGGTTCTTCGATCCACGGGTGAGCAAGCGTCTCGCCACCCCAGTACGCACAAAAGTAGTGTCCAGGTAGATTGCAATACGATTTTCCAGGGTTGGAACTAGGGCACAGATAAAACGATAGTTGTGCTTTATCACATGTTCCCTTTGCATCCACTAACTCACACAGTGTGACCTTAAAAGTGGGTGCCCCCACTGTTATAATGGTTTTCACGACCGTGGATCGATCCCCTTGGGACAAAGTCCATTTAAATGGTTGATGTGCCTGATGACTGTGGTAATCTGGCTCTGCTTGCTCTAGAGCAGTAAGCCCTAAGATCAAGATCACACAAAGGCATCGTAGCCCCTTTCTGCGAAGGCCATTTTGCTGTTGTCTGGATTCTGCCAGTGCGGAACTCCCAGGCTCAGACAGGATGTTTTCCGAGTTGTCGACTTCACTTGCCACTGGGGTGTATGGGTTACGGGGACGTCCAATGATCCGATCCTGTGAACAGAAACTCACAGTTTTCATTAGTTTTATCCCGAAGGTCTGGTTTAATAGACTTAAGCGGACACCATTTAATTCTACCATCTTGGCGGGCTGTCACATTTTCCTGCCAGGGCCACCCTGGGGCCTCGCCCCCAAGGGGTGGTTGCTGCTCTTCCTGAGTTGGGGGCTGATTCAGCTGGGCTGTCGGTTGGACCATAAAGTTGGTAGTTTGTTGTGGGGGTGGCAGGTTTGAAAACGTCACACCCCGTCCGAGGTTGGCGTAGTTGGGCCGCCTCGCATTCCAACCGGGAGAGGGCTGTGTGCGGCCTGATTGCCCCCTCCCCCTCCCCTTTCCCTGGGCCTTAGATCTGCATTCCTTAGCAAGGTGTCCTTTCTTTCAGCAAGCCCAGCACAGCCCTCTGAATCAGCTCTCTGGTGGAGAAGGCGCCGTTAGCAAGAGCTCCAAAAGGGGGCAGTTGGCCACCACATGACCTTTCTGTCCACATTTAAAACATACCATCACAGTAGCCATTGCAGCCACTGCTGCCTGAATCGGGGCTAGATGTTCTTTGGTGACATGTTTAATCATATCCGCGATGCTCGCCCCCGCTGGCAGTGACCGTAAGGTTTCCTTGGTTGTCGCATTGCACTGCTGGCGCAAGCATTCCGCCACAACCGGGCCTTTTGCTTCCGCGGGCAGGGACGAGGAGCCAATTGCTGTGTGGAGGCGATCCACAAATTGTGCAAAGCTCTTTTTCCCTCGCGGATCCTGGGAGCGTCCTCCCCGCTGGGCTGGTCCTGCCGCTCCGAAAGCCGTTTGGCTGAATCCAGGTTGTTCCCGGGTTTCGGCAACACTTGTTGCCTGTGACCAATGTGACGACCTGGTACAAGAGCAGTAAAGTGATCAAGTGCTGGCCAGTTGGACAATCCACACACTGACACCAATGTGGTGGACAGCAAATGGCGTTTGTTGGTAAGCGACACACCGTGATATAGCTTTGGTTTACAGCCTCACTTCCATCTGCTTACGTTTATGGCCTGAGCACTACTGGTCATCCAGAGAGCACTTTCCGTAGAGCACGATATCTCCCGGCTGCTGGACCCTAGCTACTGGCTAGCCACACTTTGGTACCCTGTGAAGAGTAGCCTGGCCCAGGGAGGCTCTTTCCCAGTTCACACACCACAAGCTGCCTCAGCCACCTCCCAGCCTCTCCCTAAGCACACCTCCTCCTGCTTCCCTCTCTCCTCACAAGAAGACTCAAGCATCAGGAGAGAAGAGAGGCAGCAGCAGCTGAGAGCTGCTCCCAGGGGAGATCTCCTTTTGGAAGAGGAGCAGAAGGGGCTCCAGACTCACCTGCTTGCCAAGGAGAAGGAGGCAGGAGAAGTGGAGGAGAGAGCAGGACCTGGGCTGCCTTTTCTCCCTGCCCCTCATTGCTGCAGGAGCAGAGGCACCTTGGCAGAGGTAACAATCTTTGCACAAGCTCATCTTGAATGCCAAGCATCACAGCTAAGGACATGGCTGTGCTTTCATCTCCTGCACTGCTGCCTTTTCATCTTCAGCTCTGTGCCAGGCCCCAGCAAAGGCTTCTTCTGAGCACTGGGTGGAAAGGATCCAGGATTTCCAGGGCAGGAATGCAGGAGTGCAGGCAGAAGACTCATCTCAGGTGCTGGAGGGCTCTGGACCAGAGCAGTGATGTCAGCCTGGGCCACTCAGTCCTGAGCTGGACCCCCTGGGCTTCTGTGTCTTTGCTTCCCTCCTCATCTGACTCTGATGGTCAATAGTTTTGGCCTCCCCACCTGTGTGTCTTGTGATACTCCCATCTGACCCCATCCAGTGTTGCTCCTACCTGTGCTGTACTTCTCTTGGTGTCTGCAGTTTTGTCTGCAAGAAGCAGAAAGCAATTTCCTAGGGTCAGAGTGAGCCCAAGTGCAGATGCATGGTGATGGCAACACCCTGCTGGAGGTGGGGAGATTCAGGCTGGAGGTGAGGAGGAAGTTCTTCACCATGAGAGTGGTAAAGGCCTGGAGTGGGTTGTCCAGGTGTGGTGGGGTGAGAAAGTTCCCTCCCCACCCTAGGAGCAGATGAAAGCTATTTACAAGCACATGCAATGCTGGATGAACACAATGGCCTTTTCCCTGCGCCAGCCCTGAACCCCCTCTAGTGTGGGGTGTCCGTTAGCCCTGCTGGCAGCGGGGGTTGGAAGAGATGATCCTGTGGTCCCTTCTAACCCTGACTGATCCTATGATACTATCTCTCCAGATAGAGACGCAGAAATGCAGCTCCTCTCTCCTCCCCTCTCCTCTTTTGGTCCCTGCAGAGCTCATGCTCCACTGCTACCAGTCCCTGGCATCACCAGCAATGGTTCCACTCCATTGTCTATCCCTTTTTGGGGCATATCAGCCCAAGGAGGGGAAATCCTTTCTTGCCTTGCAGCTGGGAACTTCATGTAGCCTTCAGCCTGTAATAGCAGCCTGGTCAGACCGATGGAGCAGCCTTTGGCAGCTGGTGACAAGTGAGGAGGAGAATGAGCCCAGGGAGAAAGCTGCTGAGGTGCTGGAGAGATGGACATGGAGCCAGGCACAGCTGCAAGTCCTTTCTGGCTTCATAGACTATGTGCATGAGGGATTTGTGCTGCAGTTCCCACTGGAAGGGACCATCCAAGCTGCCAGCAGCAGACACCCAAGGGTGCTGAGAGAGCTGGCAGACTGCTGGCCAAGCCACTTTCCACTATTTCCCTGAAGTCCTGGCTACCTGGGCAGATCCCAATGGATTGGAGAGCAGCAAATGTAGCTCCCACCTACAGGAAAGGAAGGAAGGAGCACCCAGGAAACTATAAAGCTGTCAGACTGACCTCAGTACCAGGGAAGGTCATGGAGCAGATCAGCTCAAGCACCATTTCACAACCTGCAGAGAACAGCTAGGGGCTCTGCCCACTCAGCAGGGGTTTATGAAGGGCAGATCCTGCCTGGTGAACCTCATCTTCTTCTCTGAGAAGATGACACATTACTGGATGAGGGAAAGGTTGTGGCTGTTGTCTGCCTGGACTTCTGAAAAGCCTTTGCCACTGTTTCCCACAGAAGTCTCATGGAGAAGCTGCTTGCTCATGGCTTGGCTGAGCACTGCTCTGCTGGATAAAGCACTGGCTGGGGGAAAGGGCCCAAGGAGTGGTGCTCAGTGGAGTTAACTCCAGCTGGCAGCTGAGTTGATGAAGACAGAGTGGCAGTGGTAAGCTCAGAGATGACAGCAAGTTAGGTGCAGTGTTGATCTGCAGGAGGCTAGGAAGGCTCTGCACAGGGACTTGGAGAGATTGGAGCCACGGCCAACATTCCCCAGGCTGAGCTTCAACCAGGCCAAGGGCCAGGTCCTGAGCTTGGGTCACACCAACCCCAAGCAATGCTGCAGGCTTGGGGCAGTGTGGCTGGAAAGCTGCTGGCAGAAAGGGACCTGGGGGTGCTGCTGGACAAGCAGCTGAACAGGAGCCAGCAGTGTTGCCAGGGGGCCAAGAAAGCCAATGGTATCCTGTCTGGGATCAGCAATGCTGTGTCCAGCAGGAGCAGGGAGGGGATTGTAGCCTAGGACTCAGTTCTGGTGAGTCCTGTGTTCAGTTTGGGCACCTCAATACAAGAGAGATGTGGAGGTGCTGGAGGGAGTGCAGAGGAGGGCAAGGAAACTGTCAAGGGCCTGGAGAATAAATGTTATGAGGAGTGACTGAGGGAGCTGGGGATGGTTCGTCTGGAAAAGAGGAGGCTGAGGGGAGACCTCATGGCGGTCTACAGGGACCTTGAGAGGACATTGTAGAGAGGCTGGTGCTGGTCTCTTCTGACAGGTAAGGAGTGCTAGAAGAGGGAATGGCCTGAAGCTGTGACTGGGTAGGTTTAGAGTGGTGTGATGAAGAGGTTCTCAATTTCTGGATAGGAAATATGAATTATAGAAATATCGATTTTATTGGTTACTAAAATTATCAATAACTGATGAATCACTATTTTATATCCCTATTCCCGTGCCCGACTGTGAAAGACATCCCATAAGTGGTTCAGTATTTATCATTTGGACTCAATTAGAATCTTTACAGACTGAATTGCAATTACTGGAACAAAGGGTGCAAGTCTGCTGCGTGTCCAGCAGGTGGCGACTTGACAGGACGCCGACAGCTGCTTACCTCTCTACAGAGTATTGCACTGTGTCAGAGGCTTGAACTCGAAATGTTACTCTGCTGGAGGTGGGGGCTTGGGACTGAGCGTCAGTGAGTGGAAAGCACCTGGAACATACACTGTGTCCTTTGTTTGTAGCAAGGTTAGGTGCTAGGCTGCAGCAGGCTGCTGTCGCCGGGGCTGGCTGCTGGGCTGGTCCAGAGGGCGACGGTGTGGGCAGCCTTGTGCCTCCCGCCGCAGCAGAGAGGGGTCGGACCGTAGGCTAGCTGGTAAGCAGGTTCCCTTTGCAGGACTCAGGCGGCTCCCTTGGGACGGCAGGGAGCGTTCCTGCGGGGTGTGCCCGGCAGGGCTGGTAGGGGTCGTCCCTGGCTGGGGTCGGCCCTCGCGGCAACCACCTTCGGGGCCGGTGAGGACAGCCCTGGGGCAGAGGCGCGGCAGCGCGGAGAGGCAACGTCTCCTTTGCTTGTCTCGAAGGAGCGTGCTGGACCCTCTGGGAGCGGTGCCGGCTCTGGAGCACAGGGCACAGATGGTGCTCTGGATTTGCCTGGGGGGCAGAGGGCACGGAGCGGCAGAAGTGAGGGCTCCTCTTCTCTCCCGCACGGGCAGGGTCACGCAGGCATGCGGCGAGGCGCTGCTCCTGCTTTCCCAACTGGCAGCCAGGGCTCTGCAGCTCCTCAGTCTGCTGCTTCAGGCTGTAGCAGATGTTTGGGCTGCTGAACCCAGCTGAGTCCCTTCCCCGTCGACTGGGCTGTGTCACCCTCGGGGGTCCACTTCTCTTGAAGCCACGGTGGGCTCTTCTGACTGGTGGGCATGGCCATAGAATGCTGTAGCTTCTCAGGCTCTCAGCGAAGGTCCCTCCTCTGGAGAGACTCTCAGGGCTGCGGCATTGGGAAGAGCTGCACAGGGAGGTGGTGGAGTCCCCAACCCTGGATGTGTTTTAAAGGTGGTTTGGGTGTGGGCTTTGGGGATAGGGTTTAGGGGCGAGCCTTGTAGAGTAGGGCTCTCTGTTGCCCTTGGGGAGCCTGAGGGTCTTTTGCATCCTGAGTGTTTCTGTGTGCTTTGTGAAATGGGTGATCTGCAGCAGTCCTGTCAAACCTCAAGTATGCCACAGCACAGGCACTGCAGGTGTGCTGAGCAGCAGCTTTTTCTCCTCCCCGTGGCAGTGGCTGTGGCCCTGGCAGAGTCATTTCCGGCAGCTCTGCTCTCGTGGGGCTCTGGCTGGGCCCTGTGGCCTTTGGAGTCTCTCTCAGACACGCAGCAGCAGCGCTCTCAGCATGCGCCTCGCCTGTCTCCTCCTGGCTGCCTTCCTCAGGCAACCACAGGGTAAGCACTGCCTTTCCCTGCAAGCATGGTTCCTCTTCTGCCCAGGGCCCCCTCAGCCCCTCAGCAGAGCTCTGCAGGAGCTGCTCTGCACTTAGGGGCCAGGCTTGGGAAGCCTCAGCTCACACAGCTGGCTTTGCAGCTGCTTTCTCAAGGGGCTGCTGCTGCTGGAACAGCAGAGCTCAGATGCAGAAGCAGCAGCTCCTCTCCTGACCATCTCAGCCCTCTTGCCTTCCTCTCCTCTTGCCAAGTGTTCACCTCTCTCAGCCCCTCTCGGCTGCTCTCTCTGGGCCCAGTGTTGCACAGCCATGGCACTGCAGAAGCTCTTTTGCCTCTCAGCACTGCACATTTTCTCACCTTGCAGCCCAGACACAGAGGGCTTTGGAGAGCTGAGGCAGGGACATGAAAGCTCTCTCAAGCCACTGACATTCTGATCTTGTCCCACTCCCTCTCCTGGCTGGCCCATGTCATTCAGCTGGCCCTGGCTCTCCATTTTTCCTGCATGTCTGCAGGGCAGGGATTCCTTTTCCCTCCCTTCCACAACTTCGTAGCTATCCAGAGAAGAAGAAGGAATGAGGAAAAGTGGAAAGCATCCTCCAGGAGCTCCAAGAGCTGTTACAGGCTGTTCCCTGGAGACTCTGGGCAGCAGAAGAGACAGGAGGGAAGAGCTGGGTGAAAGCTCAGCTCTCTCTGGGGTATCTCTGTGGGAGGGAATTGGCATTCCTGTGCTGTGGGAGCCTTCTCCTCTGACACTTTCCATCTCCACTTCTTCTGCACATCAGACTCTTTCCCTCCACAGTCTCTATCCTTTGCTCTCTTCCAGGCACCATGGGGCAGGTCACTGTCACCCAGCAAGAAGGACAAGTCACACTGAAGCAGAGAGACACCTTCCACACCAAATGCACTTATGAGATATCTGGCACTGTTTCCGTGCTCTGGTACCAGCAGAGGAAAGGCCAAGCTCCCCAGCTGCTCTCGTTCCATGTAGCAGCTGGCCCCAAGCCCAGCGGCCGTCTGACCACGCTGCTGAACACCACGGGGAAGTACAGCCTGCTGCAGCTGGAGGCAGTGGAGGTCTCTGACAGTGCCTTGTACCTCTGTGCTGTGAGAGACACCCTGGTGCAGGAGCTTGCTTGGCTGTGCAAGAAGCCAGGGGAGGGAGGGGAAGTGTCTGGGCAAGGCTGAGCATGGGGCAAGAGGCTCTCAGCTCTCCCCTGGCAGTGCTGCTTCCCCTGAACATATGCAGGACAAGATCCTTTTCCAGGAGGGGACAGAGGCTGTGGCTGGAGAGGCAGCAGAATGTGGTGAAAGAGTCTCAGGTTCCCATTTTTTAACCATGGTTATGTAGTTGTTCTGCCCAGTGGCTCTGCTCAGGTGGTGGCAATGTAGGAGCTTGGGATCACTTCGACAATGGATCCAAAGAGCTGCAGCTCTTTGCTTTCTGGATTGCTGCATCTGGAAAGATGATGATGATAAACTCTTGGTCTGCCTCCTTTTTCCCAGCACAGGGCTACCCAAAGCATGAGGAAATCCTTTCTTCACAGCCTTGTGAGCTGCTGGCACCTCAGAGCCTCCAGCAGCACTGAGCTCCTCACTGAGGGAGAGCAGTGGTTGGGCTCTTTGTCTGCAGGACCTGCTTGGAGGCCAAGGGGCTGTATCTGAGCTGAGCTGTCAGAAGCAGGGCCTGATCCCCACTGCCTGTGCAGGAGCCAGGGATGTCTCCCTCAGCTGCAAGGGGCAGTGCCTGGAAGGGCCTCACTGCTGTGCCCCCTACTCTCTCCTTCCTCTGGGAATGATGAATTGGCCACTTGTGTCCCCCCCCCATCCCCCAGCCCCCAAGCCAATGCCTTGCTTACACAGCAAGCTGAGGCAATGACACCAAAGCAGGATGCAGGTGGAGGCAGAGGCTGGGCTGTGGGAAACTTGAATGGCTCTGGAGTGGCCATTTGTGAAGGTGCTGCTGCTGCTGCTGAAGAGGAAAGATCCCAGCTCAGGGCATGGGCTGGGTGCTTGTTTTCCCAGGGCTGCCTTTTCCTTGCCTGCCTCATGCCCTGGAGGAGGCAGCTTCTGAGTGCTGGGCCTCAGAGACCCCAGCATGGCCATGGCAGGAATGTGGCAGTGCCAGCAGAGGCCTCAACTCAAGTGCTGGATGGGTGCAGTGCAGGAAGTGATCTTCACCTGGGCCACACAGTGAGCTTTGCTGGGGCTGTGCTGCCAGGAAGGGGCCCTGCAGTCCTTCTCAGCTCCCCCCAAGGCTTCCCTGGCTCAGGATCTGCCAGGTCTTTCTTCTTCCCTCTCTCCTTCCCTTTCTTCTTCCTTCTCTTCCTCACTCCCAACCTGCTCGTGTGCTCACTCATGGTCAGCTTGCCAGCAGCTGGCCTCTGCTGCTGCCATTCCTTCTGTTCCTCCTAGCACTGGCCAGAGGCATTTTCCACTCAGTGGGGACTTCCCCAGCCTGCCACAGCTTTTGCAATACAATAGAGAGGTTCAGTGACCTCCTCCCCAGTTCCCTCAGCACCTGTGGGTGTATCCCATTGGCTCCCATGGCCCCTGTACACTCTCAAGTCCTTTAGGAGATCTTCCCTCACCAAGAGCAGTTCCTTCTTCCAGCCCCAGCCATTAACTTCTGTGAGTCTGGGGGTGTGGCTGGAGCCCTTGCCAGTGGAGACTGAGGTAAAGAAGTTGCTGAGGACCTCAGCCTTCTCCATGGCACTTGCCACCAGTTCTGCCCTTTCCTTTCTGAGGGGCCCACACCTGCCTTAATCTTCCCTTTGCCATTCATGTGCCTGAAGAGACTGTTGCTGTTCCCCTTGCTCTCCCTGGCTGGATAGAATTCCAACTGAGCTTTAGCTCTTCTAACCAGGTCTCTTGCTGCTCAGGCCGTTTCCTTATGTGCCCCCATCCCAGCTGTCTTTCCTTCTGCTCTGTGTACAGTGTCCAGACAGGAGAGGACCACACAGAGGCCAGGCTTGACTGCAGCAGAACTTTAATCAGTCAAAAGGAAAAACCAAAGTCACTGCCAGTGGAGGACAGCAGTGCAGGAATGCCCCAAAACACACCAGAGTCTGTGGCCCTTGGCCACGCTCCAGTTCCTGCACAGGATCTGCATCCATCCTGGAGGAAGAGCAGAGAGATGACTCCCAGCAGGATGGATTTGTTGGGCAGCTTTTTGCCCAGGGGCAGCAAAGCAAAGAAGGAAAGGCAAAGGCAAAGGCCAGCAGCTGTGCTGCAAAGACCAGTAGGTGAAAGAGTAATTTTAAGTGATGGCTGGGATCCAAAGGTGAGTTATTTGGTGTGTGTGACTCTGCTGCTGGTGATAGTGATTACATACTTGTTATATGCCCTGCACCAGGAGAAGAAGGTATCTAAGACTTGCTTTGTCAGTAAGCGTAGACCAAAGAGAAGGAAGCTGAGCTCTAACTCGACCCCAGAGATTTCTAGTGATGAGGAGAATGGAGAATCTGTATGGGTTAAAGATAGAGCTAAACAGGCTCTCAGGAAGGCTGCTCTGAACGGTGCTGTTGGTGACTCTGGCAATCAGCCAGGGGCAGCAGCAGCTCCTATCATGGCGTTCCCATGTCCTCGGCGGCCCTTAGAGAGGCAAAGCCGTTTCCTTCTTCTTCGGCAGGACGGGAAGTGTCCTCCGTGGCAGCTGATCCGTCTCAGAACCTGTCAGCTTCTGTTAAGGCAGCTGTGAATTCACACACAGCTCCAATTAATCAAGTAGGCCACACCTTGAGTCCTGTGTCCAGTTCTGGGCCCCTCAGTTTAGGCAGGAGGTTGACTTGCTGGAAGGTGTCCAGAGAAGAGCAACGAAGTTGGTGAGGGGTTTGGAACACAAGCCCTATGAGGAGAGGCTGAGGGAGCTGGGGTTGCTTAGCCTGGAGAAGAGGAGACTCAGGGGAGACCTTCTTGCTCTCTACGACTACCTGAAGGGAGGTTGTAGCCAGGCAGAGGTTGGTCTCTTCTCCAGGCAGCCAGCACCAGAACAAGAGGACACAGTCTCAGGCTGCGCCAGGGGAGGGTTAGGCTGGAGGTGAGGAAGAAGTTCTATACAGAGAGAGTGATTGCCCATTGGAATGGGCTGCCCATAGAGGTGGTGGAGTCAGCATCATTGGAGGTGTTCAGGTGGAGACTGGATGGGGTGCTTGGTGCCATGGGTTAGTTGTTTAGGTGGTGTTGGATTGGTTGATAGGTTGGATGTGATGATCTTGGAGGTCTCTTCCAACCTGGTTTATTCTATTCTAAGTAGCAGTTTTAGATAGGAGAGGACGGCGCAAAGCTGATCCAGGAGCTGATGGGGGAGAGCAGCAAGATACTGCTGCTGATGAGGGAACTGCTGCTAGAAAAGAGCCTGCGGGGGAGGAAGAGAAGGTTTGTCTTAAAGATAGAGCTGAGTTCTTGAGATGATCACAGGATGGAGATGCAGGGCAAATTGGAGGTCCTGGTAGGACAGTAGCTAGTGGTGGTGCTTCTGAGGATTATGGGGACAACAAGTTCAGGAAGAGGAGGCAGAGGAGGAGGCAGATGATATTCAGCATTCCTCAACACCGCACGAAGAGCTTAGACATGTGTGAAAGGATTACATCAGAGCAGAGAATGAGCCAGTTCTAGCTTGGCTTGGTAGATGTTTTGATGCACGTGCTCCAGCTCTAATGGTTGGAGACAAGTCAGCAGCTCAGCTAGGAACTCTCTCAAAGGATAATGGAATAGATAGACATCTAGGCAGGACTCTCGGTAAGGTTACTCTGTGGATTCGCCTTTTAATGGCAACCCTCATGAGATATCCTCCCCGAGATGATCTCCCATGGAATCCTAAGCCCTGGACTACCATAGAGAAGGGAATTAAGTGTCTGAGAGAATTTGCTGTCAGAGAGGTACTCTATGGTGGCCATGAGACTCTGAATCCTGATGAAATCCCTGTAGGAACTGGTCTTGCTAAAAAGCTCATCAAACTTGCTCCTCCTCATTATGCAAATGTTCTGGCCAGCAGAATTGTGGCAAGAAATGATGGCGGAGCTCCTCCCACGGGTGGCCAATTCACTGATCAGATGAGACAATTGGAGGATAGCATGACACGTGTTTCTTTGGTTTCAGCCATTGAAACTCTGTCTGGAGAAACTGAGAATTGCATGAAAGAGCTGAAGGATGAAATTATAAATTCCATCTCCCAATTGACACAGAGAGATAATTCCAATTCTTCCTCCAGGTGGATACAGGTTTCCTCTGTGAGGAATAGACGTCCTCCAAGGAGGTCATTCCAAAACAGATCCAACCAAAACAGACCACCAAGGCAATCCCGTGGGAGTATTTGGATACCTCAGCGTGATCAGTTTGGTGAGAACATGAACAGATGGGATGGACAACCAACTGCTAATCTTTTCAGGAGACTGAGGGAACTGCAAAGTGGCAGAACCCGAGGCAGCAATACCAGAAGGGTAGCTGTTACTTCCACAGTTCCCCAGGACAACTCTAGTAGCTCCAACAGTGGCTCCAGTTCTAACACTGCACACTGTGCTCATTGCACATGTGGGCATGTTCCCCATAACTAGGGGTGCCCTGCCTCCCGCCAGGGGGAGGAGAGGGGTAACAGAGATAACAGAATCGATTGGGATGTGTCCATCCAGTGGCCTGGCACTTCACAAGTTCAGAAGTACAGGGCCTTGGTTGACACAGGGGCTCAGTGCACCATAATGCCATCAAATTATCAGGGATCAGAGGCTATAACTATTCTGGGAGTCACTGGTGGATCTCAAGAGTTAACTAAGGTGGAGGTTGATATAAGTTTAACTGGTAAACAGTGGAGGAAGCATAGAGATGTGACCGGACCTGACGCACCTTGTGTTCTGGGAATTGATTTTCTGAGAGAAGGGCGTTTCAAAGACCCTAGAGGTTACAGATGGGCTTTTGGAGTAGCATCTGTAGAAGTTGATGGACAAAAGCTGAAGCTGTCTGTTAGACCTGATCTTTCTGATGAATCTGCAGTTGTGGGACAATACAAGATTCAGGACATTAAATTGCCGGTTGCTTCTCAACCTGTGCATCACAGACAATACAGAACCAACCGTGACTCTTTGGTGCCCATTCAGAATCTGATTCGTCAGTTGGAGAGTCAGAAAGTCATCAGCAAAACTCATTCCCCTTTCAACAGTCCAGTGTGGCCTGTGCAAAAGCAGAATGGAGACTGGCGTCTGACAGTTGACTACCGAGCCCTGAATGAAGTAACTCCACCTATGAGTGCAGCAGTACCAGACATGATGGAACTCCAGTACGAGCTGGAATCCAAAGAGGCCAAATGGTATGCTACCATAGACATTGCTAATGCCTTCTTCTCTATTCCATAGCAGAGGAATGCAGGCCTCAGTTTGCTTTCACCTGGAGAGGAATCCAGTACACTTTCAACAGATTGCTAATGGGCTGGATCCACAGCTCCAGCATCTGTCATGCAGTGATCCACGATGGTCTGGAGAAAGGTGGTGCTCCAGAACACATCCAGTTCATCGATGATATCATCGTCTGGGGTAAAACTGCTGAGGAAGTCTTCGAGAAAGGTAACAAAGTCATTGACATTCTTCTGAATGCAGGTTTTGCCATCAAGCGAGACAAGGTGAAAGGACCTACCAGAGAGATCCAGTTTCTGGGAGTGCGGTGGCAGGATGGACGCCGACACATTCCAGTGGATGTGGGAAATAGAGTCTCTACCATGGCCAATCCCATGAACAAGCAAGAAACTCTACGTTTCTTGGGGACAGTGGGATTGTGGAGACTGCACATTCCTGGTTACAGTCAGATTGTGAAACCTCTGTATGATGTGACTTGAAAGAGAAACAATTTCCACTGGGGACCTGAACAACAAGCAGCTTTTGACCAGATAAAGCAAGAGGTGGTTCAAGCAATGGGTCTGGGACCTGTCCGAGGGTGGACGACCTCTTGGTTTCTGGAGTGGAGGTTACAGAGGTTCAGAGGCTAATTATACTCCAACAGAGAAAGAGATTCTGGCTGCCTATGAAGGAGTGAAAGCAGCTTCTGAAGTGATTGGAACTGAATCACAACTTCTCTTAGCCCCCAGATTACCAGTTTTGAATTGGATGTTCAAAGGCAAAGGTTCCACACCACATCATGCCACAGACTCCACCTGGTCTAAGTGGATGGCTCTGATAACACAGAGAGCTCGAATGGGAAATCTTGAAAGACCTGGTCTGGTGGAGGTGATCTCAAGTTGGCCTGAAGGTACCAACTGCACTAAACCTCCAGAGGAGAGAGTAACTCGTGCTGAGGAAGCTCCTCCTTACAATGACCTTTCTGATGATGAAAAGCAATATGCTTTGTTCACAGACGGTTCCTGTCGTCTTGTCGGGAACAAGCGAAGGTGGAAGTCTGCAGTGTGGAGTCCAACACGCCGAGCTGCAGAGGCAAAGGATGGAGAAGGAGAATCCAGCCAGTTCGCAGAGGTAAAAGCTGTCCAGCTAGCTCTCGACGTAGCTGAACGTGAGAGGTGGCCAAAGCTTTATCTCTACACCGACTCACGGATGGTAGCCAATGCTCTGTGGGGTTGGCTAAAGGACTGGAAGAGGAATGGTTGGCAGAGAAAAGGAAACTGATTTGGGCAGCTGAGCTGTGGCAGGACATTGCTGATGGAATCGAGAGAATTCCAGTGAAGGTGAGACACATTGATGCTCACATCCCTAAGAGCAAAGCTCCTGAGGAACAGCAACACAACCATCAGGCAGATCTAGCTGCAAGAGTTTCTCAAGTAGACATGGACTCTGATCTTGATCTCGACTGGAAACACCAAGGGGAGATGTTCTTAGCTCGGTGGGCTCACGATTCGTCAGGACATCAAGGCAGAGATGCAACCTACCAGTGGGCTCGTGACAGATCCATAGACATCTCCATGGATGCTATCACACAAGTCATCCATGGCTGTGACATTTGTGCTGCTATTAAGCAGGCAAAGAGACTTAAGCCCTTATGGTATGGTAACAGATGGTCCAAGTACAAGTATGGTGAAGCCTGGCAGATTGACTACATCACTCTACCACGTTCTCGTTCTGGTAAGCAGTATGTGCTTACTATGGTAGAGGCAAACACTGGATGGTTGGAAACTGATCCAGTTCCACATGCAACTGCATGCAACACCATTCTTGGTCTGGAGAGACAAATCCTGTGGAGACACGGAACTCCAGAGAGGATTGAGTCAGACAACGGAACTCATTTCAAAAACAACCTTGTAAAGGGCTGGGCCAAAGAGCACGGCATTGAGTGGATATTCCACATCCCCTACTATGCACCAGCTGCAGGGAAGATTGAACGCTCCAAGGGTTTGCTGAAGACCACTCTTAAAGCCATGGGGGGTGGATCTGTGAAAAACTGGGAAAAGCATTTAGCACAAGCAACCTGGCTGGTGAATAGTAGAGGTTCAGTGAATGGAGCTGGACCGGCACACTCAGATCTGCTACAGAAAGTAGAAGGTGCTAGAGTTCCTGTTGTTAGAGAAAAGAATCTGTTAGGTAAAACTGTTTGGGTGTTTTCTCCCTCAGGAGAGGCTAAACCTGTCCGAGGGGTGGTTTCAGCTGAAGGTCTGGGTCACACTTATTGGGTAATGCAAGAGAATGGTGAAATTCAGTGTATTCCACAAAGAAATTTAACTGTAGCTGAGAGAGTTTAATTTCAGAGTGTTGTACAGCTACATCATGCCCAAATGAAGAATCCATGAGGAATCCAAGGTGCACGAACCCTGAGAACCCTGAGAGCCCTGAGTCAACTGAGAGTCCCTGCGGCCCTGGTTCCTCTTCTTCGCTTCGTCTGCAAGAGACAAACTGTTTTCCATTTCCTTGTTTCCTGATTTTCTTGGCCTTCTGAATCATCTACACCTGAGGATAGCCGGAATGGACTATGAACTTTACTTACAAATTTTGAATATTGCTTTAGATTGGATGGACAGTACGAGCAGCCAATGGAATTGGTTAGCAGGGGTGGATTGTGACCGTTGTAAGCTGTGCCTTTGAGAAAGGGACAGTTGCTGGAACACTCTGGCTGAATGTTTTGGTGTCATAATGAAAACAAAGATATTCTAAACGCATTTCATTGTAGATTGGTAGAATGCCACTTTAAGTTTTAGCTTTAGTGCAGTTTGAATCTCAGTCAGTTCTCTCTGTGCCAGTCTGCATGAGCAGCTGCTGTCTTTCCTCTGTGCTGGACAGAGTTGACCTGGAACTACCTGAGCTAAGCAGATAAGAAACTAATTCTTGCAGACGCTTACAGCTAACACAATTTCCTCCTCAATAATTACCTGTTCTCTCTCTAACCCTTGCTTGGGAAAAAAGGGAGGAAGAGATAGAAGGGGGTATAGTTGCGGGGGGGGAACCCTTCTCCTTGGAGGAGGGAAGGTCTCTGTGTTACATTCTGTGCTGTATATTTCTGTATATATTGTACACACTGTATATTGTGTACATATTCACTGCATCTCACCCTGCTTGTAAGTATATCTTGTCCATTTTCGCTTCTCTGACTGAGTTAGCCGTGGTTTCTTGTTGTGTGGGGGAGAACTGAACCTCTCACCACCAGAAAAAGGATGGAGACTGCTTCATGATTTCAGTGAGACCAGTGCCAGGGAGCTCAGCTGGCTCTGATTCCCCTCTGCATGGCTCTGCTTCTGAGCTGAGGCTCATCTTGGAGAAGAGATGGCTGGAGGGAGACCTTCTGGCTTCTACAACTGCTTGTTCAGAGGGGACAGAGAAGATGGACCTGGCCCCTGGAAGTGCCCAGGGGGGTTGAAGATGGGGAGATCTGATTGTGAAATAGGCCTCTTAAATCCATCCAGGAGCTAACTTCACCAGGGCCACTCCTGCACCATGGTGCCCCCTCCCCTGGTGCAACTGAGGCCATTTCCTCTTCTCCTATCAGCTGTGATTGTCAGGAGGGACCAAGCCCTAACTGGTTCCAGCCTCCTTGCAGGGAGTTGTGGAGAGCCAGAAGAGCTTCCCTCAGCTTCCTTTTCCCTGGACTAAACATCCCAGCTCCCTCAGCTGCTCCTCATGAGGCATTCTCCAGACCTTTCAGCAGCATTGTTGCCCTGCTCTGGACATGCTCCAGCACCTCGATGTCTCTCTTACACTCCACACAGTACCCAGGCGCTGCTTGGTACAAAGTCATCCCATGCAGTCAGGAGTTCCAGCTCCACACAGGCTGGAGAAAGGGGGCAAAGGTCAAGGGCACCTTCCAGCACTGCCCACACTGACCCAGTGCTGAGGAGCTGAAGAAGGGAAAGAAACTCCTGTGGGGACAGGAGCATGTCAGAGGCCGCAGTGGGGGCTCTCTCCCCACCACAGGCAGCTGACTGAAGCTCCTGTCTCTGGCTGGGCACTGGATGCAGGAAATGTTCCCCACGGGCACTCCCCTCACACTGGGGGTGTGTTGTGCTGGTTGTGCTTTCCAGGAGGAGCAAAAAGCCATTAAACAGCCTCCAGGCTCCTGTGGCCTGACAGCACAGGATCACAGCTCACAGGATGTTAGGGGTTGGATGAGAGCTCTGGAGATCTTCAAGTCCAACCCCCTGCCAGAGCCCGACCATAGAATCCAGCACAGGTCACAAAGGAACACTTCCAGACAGGGCTTCTCCTCCAGAGGAGACTCCACAACCTCTCTGGGCAGCCTGCTCCAGTGTCTGGGAGCCTTCCAGTAAAGAAGTTCTTCCTCAGGTTGAGGTGGAACTTCCTGTGCTGAACTTTCCATCTATTGCCCCCTTGAGCAGAGGCTGTCCTTGTCCTTTCCTTCCTGACCCCCAGCCCTCAGGTAGTGATAGGCATTGACCAGATCCCCTCTCAGTCCTCTCCTCTCCTAAGGGTGGCAAAGGTCTTCCCAGCCCTGCCTCTGGGGATCAGCAACAGCTTCAACTTGGGGCAAGACACCTGGACAACATTCCCAGTCCCACTGCTCATCTGTCCTCTGCTTCTCATCATCCTCAGGGGCTGCACTCACTAGTTGTTGGTCAGGGAGCATCACTGACCTGAGTGCCCTGTGAGTTCCTTGACCAGCACAACACCTCTGGTGGTCTTCAGGTCTCGGAAGGTGGAGTTCTGGGATCCACTTTGTCCCTCTGTAGCTCTCATCATGCTCAGTCTGCTTGGGAAAGCAAAGAGCTGGCCCTGCAGAGGAGAAGCTGTGGGGAAAGGGGACAAAAGCAGCCCTGCTGCCAGGCCAACATGTCCATGAGTAGGTCATGGCATCAGGTGCTTGCAGTGAGGCCTTGTGAGGTGACAAAGGAAGCCCAGAGTCTGATCCCTGAAGAAAGAGGTCTCTGTGGGCTACTGCTAGGTGATTCTCATCCTGATGAGTAAGGAAGCTGTGGTTTTCTTCCCTGCTGGAGGTGGGATTCAGCTCTGCCCTGATCCTAAGCAGTACTCAAACTTCTCTGAGGGAGGATCCAGGATGCTGCACGAAATGTAGGACATCTGGGGGGGGCAAACAAGGCATCAGTTGGAATATGGAGCCACAGAGCAGCTGCTTCCAGAAGGACATTTCACATGACCTGAGTGCTTTTCACACCACCTCACACCTGGAAGTGGTTGCTCTGGTGGCCAGGCTCTCCCTTGTGCTTCATGTCTGTAGCTCCTCAGTCTCCCTGAAGGGGACAGCGATGGCTTAGTGCAGCTGCAGGTGCTGCAGGGAGACACTTCAGTGGCTGAGCTCAACATGAGGCTTTCCCCCAGAGCTGGGACTCGGGAGAGCCAGATCTCTGTGGGGTCAGGAGCCTTCCAGTGCCTTGAGGAGCTTGCTCAGCTGAGGAGCTGCAGCAGAGGGCACTGTCAGGCCATGTGCAAGGGGAGAGCAGCTGGTTCACCAAGGCTGCAGATCCAAGCCCTATTCCTTTCAGGGGGAGAAAGTCAGGTTGAGCTCGCAGGTGTGAGAGCGGGAGCAGGGTCTGGAGAGATTGGAGTGAAAGGGAGAGCTGGGAGCCAGGGACTGGAGAGATTGGAGTGCAAGACAGAGCTGGGAGGCAGGGACTGGAGAGATTGGAGTGCAAGAGAGAGCTGGGAGCCAGGGACTGGAGAGATTGGAGTGCAAAAGAGAGCTGGGAGCCAGGGACTGGAGAGATTGGAGTGCAAAAGAGAGCTGGGAGCCAGGGACTGGAGAGATTGGAGTGCAAGACAGAGCTGGGAGCAGGGACTGGAGAGATTGGAGTGCAAGACAGAGCTGGGAGGCAGGGATGGAGAGATTGGAGTGCAAGAGAGAGCTGGGAGCCAGGGACTGGAGAGATGGAGTGCAACAGAGAGCTGGGAGCAGGGACGGAGAGATTGAGTGCAGAGAGAGCTGGGAGCCAGGGACTGGAGAGACGGAGTGCAAGACAGAGCTGGGAGCCAGGGACTGGGAGGCAAGAAATCAATTGCAGATATTCATCCTGGGTGCCAGCAGCTGGATGGAGCAGGCTGTGTGCTGCAAGGTCAAAGTGCCAGTGCTGGAGAAGGAGAAACAATTCAGGGGCTGATATTCCCACCCATGGTGATGCCTGAGGGATCTCAGAGTGTGGGGTGGCTGTGAGAGCAGTGGGGAATTGAGGCTTCTGTTGGCCTGGGAACATCAGGCTGGCCTGGCCAGAGAGGAGGAGGACCCAGGTGCTGGGTGAGAGGGCCCAGGCTGCAGGCAGGGCCAGAGTTTGGTCTGAGGCCTGTGGTGATGTGTGAGAGATGCAGGATGTGGCTGTGCTTGTGCGTGCAGAGGGGGGGGGCTGTTGTCCCTGGGAGCTGTGTGTCACAGGCATGCTGGAGACACTGGGAGGAGAACCTCTCTGGTGAGGAGGAGACTGGAACAGCTCTGCCCTGGTGCCAGGCTGAGAGCTGGGATGGCTTAGCTGGCAGAAGAGAATCTGAACCAATAGCTGAGGGCAGCTGTGAAGAAGGCAGAGCCAGGCTCTGCTCCATGGCACCCAGGGAGCGGCCAAGAGGCTCTGGGCACAGAGGCAATCAGCAGAGATTCATTCTGAGCCTCAGGAAACCCTTGGTGAGGGTGAGGGAGAGCACTGGCACAGGAAGCACAGAGACACTGTGGAGTCTCCGTCCCTGGAGGCGCTCCAAAGCTCTCTGGGGGTTGTCCAGGACAGAGTGTGAGGGGAGGCAGAGGCATGAAGGAAGGAGAGACTGCCAGGGCTGTGTCCCTGGGCTCAGCAAGGGGGGGGGGGGGGGGGCCTGTGGAGGCCTCTGGCTCCATTTCTGCTCTGGGTACCAATGCGGAAGTCAATCTTCCTGCAGGTGGGAGAGAGCCCCCAGGGCCCCTCCCTGTTCAGAATGTCATTGGCTGAGGGGCCACAGGGGCTGCTGCTGCTGCTGCTGCTGGAGGAGGCAGAGCCCAGAAGGAGCTTCTCAGGCACAGGAAGAAGAGATCTTTGCCCTTGCCCACTGCTTCCTTGGCCCCCAGCAGAGTCATTTCGGCAGCTCTGCCGGCTGGGAGGTGCTTTGCTGCTCTCCCTCCACAGGCAGCTTGGTCTCCACATGCTCCTCACCTACCTCATCCTCACTGCCTTCTGGGGCAGTGGCTGGGTAAGTCCTGGCTCTTCCTCACTGCCTCTTCTTCTTCTGCCCAGGAAACTCTGAGCAGCCTCAGCAGGTCCCTGGGGGAAATGCTCTTCAGCTCCAGGAGAACGCTGGGAAAGTCAGCTCACTCCTGGGGTTCTGCACCCTTGGCTCAAGATTCTCCTCTTGCAGAGAGGAGAGGAGAGGTCCCTCAGACACCTTCTTCTTCTTGCCTCTCCCTTCCATCCCTCTCTTCTGCAGCTCTTTTCTGGGTCACCCTTCTTTCACTGTGAGTGGATCTCAGCTCTCTCTAGGCTCCCATTTCCAGCACAATCTTCACATCCTGTCCAAGCTGCTACAGGGACTTTAAAGCCCTCCTCCCACTGACATGGGCTCAGTGCCTCCTGGCTGGCACCTACCTGCCATGGCCTCCAGGTATCTCCTGGCTGGTAGCACAGTCAGGGCTCCCTTTCTCTACCATTCAGCTCAGCCTTGCATACAGGTATGGAGCTCATAGCCCTTGGAGAGGGCAGGGGAGGGGAAGCAGGATGACTTTCTAGCAGCAGCTCCAATGCAACCTGCTGGAGGGGTGCAGGTCCAGCAGATAAAGTTGAGGCATGAGAGGCTGTTCCCTGGTGCTCACCATCTGCAAGCTTTGGGCACTTTCAGAAAGGACAGGAAGCCTTCCTCACCAGGGTTCTGCAGCACTGCTGACCTTTGCTCTCTTCCAGGCACCATGGGGCAGGTCACTGTCACCCAGCAAGAAGGACAAGTCACACCGAAGCAGAGAGACACCTTCCACACCAAATGCACATACCAGACAACTGACATTCGAGGCTTGTTCTGGTACCAGCAGAGGAAAGGCCAAGCTCCCCAGCTGCTCTCGTCCCAGGCAGCAGCTGGCCCCAAGCCCAGCGGCCGTCTGACCACGCTGCTGAACACCCACGGGAAATACAGCCTGCTGCAGCTGGAGGCAGTGGAGGTCTCTGACAGTGCCTTGTACCTCTGTGCTGTGAGAGGACACCCTGGTGCAGGAGCTTGCTTGGCTGTGCAAGAAGCCAGGGGAGGGAGGGGAAGTGTCTGGGCAAGGCTGAGCATGGGGCAAGAGGATCTCAGCTCTCCCATGGCAGTGTTGCTTCCCCTGAACATATGCAGGACAAGATCCTTTTCCAGGAGGGGACAGAGGCTGTGGCTGGAGAGGCAGCAGATGTGGTGAAAGAGTCTCAGGTTCCATTTTTTAACCATGGTTATGTAGTTGTTCTGCCCAGTGGCTCTGCTCAGGTGGTGGCAATGTAGGAGCTTGGGATCACTTCTACAATGGATCCAAAGAGCTGCAGCTCTTTGCTTTCTGGATTGCTGCATCTGGAAAGATGATGATGATAAACTCTTGGTCTGCCTCCTTTTTCCCAGCACAGGGCTACCCAAAGCATGAGGAAATCCTTTCTTCACAGCCTTGTGAGCTGCTGGCACTCAGAGCCTCCAGCAGCACTGAGCTCCTCACTGAGGGAGAGCAGTGGTTGGGCTCTTTGTCTGCAGGACCTGCTTGGAGGCCAAGGGGCTGTATCTGAGCTGAGCTGTCAGAAGCAGGGCCTGATCCCCACTGCCTGTGCAGGAGCCAGGGATGTCTCCTCAGCTGCAAGGGCCAGTGCCTGGAAGGGCCTCACTGCTGTGCTCCCTACTCTCTCCTTCCTCTGGGAATGATGAATGGCCACTTGTGTCCCCCCCTCATCCCCCAGCCCCAAGCCAATGCCTTGCTTACACAGCAAGCTGAGGCAATGACACCAAAGCAGGATGCAGGTGGAGGCAGAGGCTGGGCTGTGGGAAACTTGAATGGCTCTGGAGTGGCCATTTGTGAAGGTGCTGCTGCTGCTGCTGAAGAGGAAAGATCCCAGCTCAGGGCATGGGCTGGGTGCTTGTTTTCCCAGGGCTGCCTTTTCATTGCCTGCCTCATGCCCTGGAGGAGGCAGCTTCTGAGGCTGGCCTCAGAGACCCAGCATGGCCATGGCAGGGATGTGGCAGTGCCAGCAGAGGCCTCAGCTCAAGTGCTGGATGGGTGCAGTGCAGGAAGTGATCTTCACCTGGGCCACACGTGAGCTTTGCTGGGGCTGTGCTGCCAGGAAGGGCCCTGCAGTCCTTCTCAGCTCCCCCAAGGCTTCCCTGGCTCAGGATCTGCCAGGTCTTTCTTCTTCCCTCTCTCCTTCCCTTTCTTCTTCTTCTCTTCCTCACTCCCAACCTGCTCGTGTGCTCACTGTGTCAGCTTGCCAGCAGCTGGCCTCTGCTGCTGCCATTCCTTCTGTTCCTCCTAGCACTGGCCAGAGGCATTTTCCACTCAGTGGGGACTTCCCAGCCTGCCACAGCTTTTGCAATACAATAGAGAGGTTCAGTGACCTCCTCCCCAGTTCCCTCAGCACCTGTGGGTGTATCCCATTGGCTCCCATGGCCCTGTACACTCTCAAGTCCTTTAGGAGATCTTCCCTCACCAAGGGCAGTTCCTTCTTCCAGCCCTGCCATTATCTTCTGTGAGTCTGGGAGTGTGGCTGGAGCCCTTGCCAGTGGAGACTGAGGTAAAGAAGTGCTGAGGACCTCAGCCTTCTCCATGGCACTTGCCACCAGTTCTGCCCTTCCTTTCTGAGGGGCCCACACCTGCCTTAATCTTCCCTTTGCCATTCATGTACCTGAAGAGAATGTTGGTGTTCCCCTTGCTCTCCCTGGCTAGATTGAATTCACCTGAGCTTTAGCTCTTCTAACCAGGTCTCTTGCTGCTCAGGCAGCTTCCTTATGTGCCCCCATCCCAGCTGTCCTTAAACTCTGTGTACAGTGTCCAGACAGGATAGGACCACACAGAGGCCAGGCTTGACTGCAGCAGAACTTTAATCAGTCAAAAGGAAAAACCAAAGTCACTGCCAGTGGAGGACAGCAGTGCAGGAATGCCCCAAAACACACCAGAGTCTGTGGCCCTTGGCCACGCTCCAGTTCCTGCAAAGGATCTGCATCCATCCTGGAGGAAGAGCAGAGAGATGCCTGCCAGCAGGATGGATTTGTTGAGCAGCTTTTTGCCAAGGGACAGCAAAGCAAAGAAGGAAAGGCAAAGGCAAAGGCCAGCAGCTGTGCTGCAAAGACCTCCAGGGTGTGCATCCTTGGGCCAGCAGCATCTGCTGAGCTCCTGGAGGTGTGTCCCTGCGGCTTCCCCAGCAGCTCTGTCAGCGCAGGCACCTTCTGTCATAGGAGCGGCTGGCAATGCCAGAGAGGTCCCAGCAGCCAGAGCTGATGGACACTCCCTCACAGCTGAGGATGCTGCCAACAGCAGCGGGGCTGGAGGAGCCCACAAGGGTGTTGTGCGGGAAGGAGCTGAGGCTGGGGCCGGGCAGGGTCAGCAGCGCAGCAGGAGGCTCAATGGCCACAGTGGAGCTCTGGCACTGCCTGACACAGGCCTCAGTGCAGCTGCTGGCCAGCGGGTTGGGCCGCAGGGCCGGCAGGGCAGGCACTGGCTGTGGCAGGACATGGCTGGAGGGCTGGAGGTGCAGCTGGCAGAGAGAGGGGGAGGAAGCAGAGAAGGCAGCTGGGGGAGGAGCAGCCTGGGTGACACTGTGCCAAAGGAGCCAAGGCCAAGACTCAGTGGGGAGCTGGAAGCTGTGGCAGCAGCCACAGGGCCTTGGACACCCTGTGAGGAGCAGCCTGGCCCAGGGAGGCTCTCTCCCAGTTCACACACCACAAGCTGCCTCAGCCACCTCCCAGCCTCTCCCTAAGCACACCTCCTCCTGTTCCTCTCTCCTCACAAGAAGACTCAAGCATCAGGAGAGAAGGGAGGCAGCAGCAGCTGAGAGCTGCTCCCAGGAGAGAACTCCTTTTGGAAGAGGAGCAGAAGGGGCTCCAGACTCACCTGCTTGCCAAGGAGAAGGAGGCAGGAGAAGTGGAGGAGAGAGCAGGACCTGGGCTGCCTTTTCTCCCTGCCCTCATTGCTGCAGGAGCAGAGGCACCTTGGCAGAGGTAACAATCTTTGCACAAGCTCATCTTGAATGCCAAGCATCACAGCTAAGGACATGGCTGTGCTTTCATCTCCTGCACTGCTGCCTTTTCATCTTCAGCTCTGTGCCAGGCCCAGCAAAGGCTTCTTTGAGCACTGGGTGGAAAGGATCCAGGATTTCCAGGGCAGGAATGCAGGAGTGTAGGCAGAAGACTCATCTCAGGTGCTGGAGGGCTCTGGACCAGAGCAGTGATGTCAGCCTGGGCCACTCAGTCCTGAGCTGGACCCCCTGGGCTTCTGTGTCTTTGCTTCCCTCCTCATCTGACTCTGATGGTCAATAGTTTTGGCCTCCCCACCTTGTGTCTTGTGATACTCCCATCTGACCCCATCCAGTGTTGCTCCTACCTGTGCTGTACTTCTCTGGTGTCTGCAGTTTGTCTGCAAGAAGCAGAAAGCAATTTCCTAGGGTCAGAGTGAGCCCAAGTGCAGATGCATGGTGATGGCAACACCCTGCTGGAGGTGGGGAGATGCAGGCTGGAGGTGAGGAGGAAGTTCTTTACCATGAGAGTGGTGAAGCCCTGGAGTGGGTTGTCCAGGGAGGTGGTTGGGCCCGTCCCTGGAGGTGTTTAAGCCCAGGCTGGAAGAGGCTCTGGCCAGCCTGATCTAGTGTGGGGTGTCCCTGCCCATGGCAGGGGGGGTTGGAACTAGATGATCCTTGTGGTCCTTCCAACCCTGACTGATCCTATGATACTATCTCTCCTGGACAGAGACGCAGAATGCAGCTCCTCTCTCCTCCCCTCTCCTCTTTTGGTCCCTGCAGAGCTCATGCTCCACTGCTACCAGTCCCTGGCATCACCAGCAATGGTTCCACTCCATTTTCTATCCCTTCTTGGGGCATATAAGCCCAAGGAGGGGGAAATCCTTTCTTTCCTTGCAGCTGGAACTGCCTGAGCCTTCAGCCTGTAATAGCAGCCTGGTCAGACAGGTGGAGCAGCCTTTGGCAGCTGGTGACAAGTGAGGAGGAGAATGAGCCCAGGGAGAAAGCTGCTGAGGTGCTGGAGAGATGGGACATGGAGCCAGGCACAGCTGCAAGTCCTTTCTGGCTTCATAGACTATGTGCATGAGGGATTTGTGCTGCAGTTCCATGGAAGGGACCATCCAAGCTGCCAGCAGCAGACACCCAAGGGTGCTGAGAGAGCTGGCAGACTGCTGGCCAAAGCCACTTTCCACTATTTTCCCTGAAGTCCTGGCTACCTGGGCAGGTCCCAATGGATTGGAGAGCAGCAAATGTAGCTCCCACCTCCAGGAAAGGAAGGAAGGAGCACCCAGGAAACTATAAAGCTGTCAGACTGACCTCAGTACCAGGGAAGGTCATGGAGCAGATCAGCTCAAGCACCATTTCACAACCTGCAGAGAACAGCTAGGGGCTCTGCCCACCAGCAGGGTTTATGAAGGGCAGATCCTGCCTGGTGAACCTCATCTTCTTCTCTGAGAAGATGACAAATTACTGGATGAGGGAAAGGTTGTGGCTATTGTCTGCCTGGACTTCTGAAAAGCCTTTGCCACTGTTTCCCACAGAGTCTCATGGAGAAGCTGCTTGCTCATGGCTTGGCTGAGCACTGCTCTGCTGGATAAAGCACTGGCTGGGGGAAAGGGCCCAAAGAGTGGTGCTCAGTGGAGTTAACTCCAGCTGGCAGCTGGTCACAAGTGATGTTCCTCAGGGCTCCATGCTGGGACCACTTCGTTGCCCATCTTGATTGATGACCTTGATGAAGACAGGAGTGTGGCAGGGGTAAGTTCAGAGATGACAGCAAGTTAGGTGCAGTGTTGGTCTGCAGGAGGCTAGGGAGGCTCTGCACAGGGACTTGGAGAGATTGGAGCCATGGCAACATTCCCAAGCTGAGCTCAACCAGGCCAAGGGCAGGTCCTGAGCTTGGGTCACACCAACCCAAGCAATGCTGCAGGCTTGGGGGCAGGTGGCTGGAAAGCTGCTGGCAGAAAGGGACTGGGGGTGCTGCGGGACAAGCAGCTGAACAGGAGCCAGCAGTGTTGCCAGGGGGCCCAAGAAAGCCAATGGTATCCTGTCTGGGATCAGCAATGCTGTGTCCAGCAGGAGCAGGGAGGGGGGTTGGTAGCCTAGGACTCAGCTCTGGTGAGTTTGGTGTTCAGTTTGGGCACCTCAATACCAAGAGAGATGTGGAGGTGCTGGAGAGAGGCGTGCAGAGGAGGGCAAGGGGAAACTGTCAAGGGGCTGAGAAGAAATGTTATGAGGAGTGACTGAGGGAGCTGGGGAGGTTAGTCTGGGAAAGAGGAGGCTGAGGGGAGACCTCATGGCGGTCTACAGGGACTTGAGAGAGGACATTGTAGAGAGGCTGGTGCTGGTCTCTTCTGACAGGTAAGGAGTGCTAGAAGAGGAATGCCTGAAGCTGGGACTGGGTAGGTTTAGAGTGGTGTGATGAAGAGGTTCTCAATTTCTGGATAGGAAATATGAATTATAGAAATATCGATTTATTGGTTACTAAATTATCAATAACTGATGAATCACTATTTTATATCCCTATTCCCGTGCCCGACGGTGAAAGACATCCCATAAGTGGTTCAGTATTTATCATTGGACTCAAT